>CM023619.1:10092193-10354693 GCA_013358685.1 Antennarius maculatus | reverse complement strand
CAAGAGAAGCATTAGGGCTTGTTGAAAGAGCACTTGTGTGGAGACAAGCCAGGCGATAATATTTCACAGGTAAGATGTCCACATGATGATAACATCCATGAGCAGAGAAGATGAGTGGGGGCTGAGTGAATGGTTCCAGGCCCCCGGTGGACAACACCCCCTCGGCTCACGGTTGAGAGGAGATACCACAGGAGTAGAGATGCTGTTACTCTTGTGGATGCCTGGTTCATCCGCAGATTCTTTTTGTGCCTACCAATTCAATCTTAACTTTGGTTTGATTACACATAAGGCCCAAAATTCCTTTAAAAAAATGGTCCAAGTCGATTTTAGTTCCTGAGCATGTCATAGATGAGACTGAAGTGAAGAAAGGGGGCATAAATAATGTGGAAAATTGAACTTCGCCATCACATCATATCAGATGTGCCACTCGTTAGTAATGCATTTAGCCAACAAAGAACATGAAACCTAATCCTGCCCATGATTTTATCTCCTTAAAGCACCTGTTGGTTGTGGAATTACAGGTTTAATATTTGATAGCCTTTGCGTCATCTCTCCACTCATGAGACACTACACTGTTTTCTTTCCCAGATGTTTTCTAGATTTCCACCTCCTGATATTACTATTCTGACAGCATTTACAAACGTCTCTTAAAGTTTAGATGATTCATTTTTTTAAACCTATTATTTACATTTTTTATTTACGTTTAGTTACGTTTTTATTACGTTATTATTTATGTTCATGATCACAAACTGCACTTCTGCACCTTTTACAACATTCCCATGTGCAATATTCTTCTCTAATGTTAGCTGTTAAGTACCGACACAGTACATAATTATATAATATAATCTATTAATGTTATTATTATTGTATATATATTATATATATTATAAATTATATAATATGATCTATCTATAATATATCTATAATCAATACATAATTTTCAACATTTCAAGTTTACATGCAAGGCCTTAGGCTCCACGCAATATTATGTATTTATTTATTAAAGTTTATTTATAAGACTCATACTGTTAATAACTTAAAACTGTCTATGTCTATCCTCACACTGTTTATATGTTTCCTAACACTATAGAAATAGTGATGCGAACAAACGCTGTGTACTCCAGTTGCCAAGCAACGACATTTCATCGCGAGATTCACTGTTCTGAGTCTCTGTGCAATAACAATTAAAGGAAGTCTACATCAGCAGCTCTAAACCCCATCTTTACTTTTTTGTAAGAGGTTAGGTAAGTTGATTGATACCCGCCGTAAGTCATCTTTTTCACATAAAAATGTTTTACACAAAACAAACATTTGATTTAAGTTGTTCATTTGTGAACTTTTTTGCTAGTAGGTGGATTTTGTTATCTTGGGAAAACCAATACTAGCTGGGCACCAAGCTAAGCAAACTACAAGCAAACCTTGGTTTTCGAACGCTTTAGACATCGAGCAAATTGGAATTCGACCAAAAAATTCGGAATTTTTTTGTCTTAGAAGTTGAAAAAATTTGGAAGTCGAACGCGAAATGAACCCCTTTTTCGGGGGACCGTGGCTCAGTGGTAGAGCAGGTCGTCCAATGATTCAAGATCGGCAGTTCAATTCCCATTCCCGCCGACTACCTAATAAAATTCCACGATGTGGTGAAGCCGTGCATTTTGAATTGCAAATACCCAAGGGATTACAGTGTGCCTTCGTTCCTCGCGGTTAATGTGTTGCAGGAACCACACACGATTAACGAATTCCACGGTAGAGCGACAAACTAATTATCTTATTATTTACAGTAATCTAAACGTTTATGAAGCCTCCCCATATTGATATTAAACCACCTTCTATCTGTATTACCTTTTCCCACACTTTTATCGACTGTTTAAAGCACTTTTGTGCCTCAGAGAATTCCGAGACTCATGGAACACAGCACACTTCCGGAAGTCATCAGCCAATAGAATGCGTGTATGCTATGACGGGACTGCCGACCAAAAATCCACGATGAGGTGAAGTTGTGAGTGTTGATGCGCGAATGCGCGAGGATGCACTGTACTGTATAAAGGTATTTACAGTTTTAATGTCCTAGCTTCCATTCATCATCCTCGCTACTGCGACGTAGGGTTAGCGGATGGAAGCAATAAAGGAATGAAGCCCAACAGTTCATAGTTCAGTGTAGTTCACTAGAATGGCAAGACCCCATTTCTTCTTATTACTCCCAGTACCATCCCTGTTGGCACGAACAGTCTGGAAGCCATCAATGGAAACATAGTTATCCACTATGTCCATGCGGAACCAATAACTCGATACTCTCTGTTTACAACTTAATAGTGTGACGACTAGCGTCGTGTGCGTTTTGGGATTGCCCTTTTAGTTCCTGTTTTTTTGTCTGCTGCTTATGTATGCAGATTAGCCTTTGCCATCGCTCGACAGTGATTGGTGGAGCGCAGCTGTTCCCTCTCCTGGCTGCCTATGCCAAGGCCCCATCGGATACGTAAGGATCCAAGATGGCAATCATTCGGGGATAGCAGGGCAACAGGCATCAGATTCCTCATCATCTCCATCTTCCAACCAGCCACACATCGTTTTGTATGAACTGCTTAGTCTCTGTTGAGAAATAGGGTTGGACTGCCAGATTATTTTGGTAACACTTTTCTCCTGTTTAATTTAGTTAGGAAGGTTAGATCCTATCATTTGTTTTTCTTGTTAATTGTTATTCTTTTGCAGATGGGATTGTTTTGTTTGTTATTTTGGCATTAGTCCACAATGAAGTGAGCTCAACATATTATTTGATATTTAGTTCTTGTAAATAAAAACTCTGATTTTCTTTATATACAGTACTTCAACCATTCGTCTGGTGGCTCCTTGGGACTTGGCAAAGATCGGGCCTGTTCATTTTAGGGCTCAAGCACTCCTAGACTGGGTGTAACAATTGTCTCGATACAAGTCCTGTTAACTCCTCCAATTTGTTAGACAGTGAACTCTCATTGCCCGTGATGACTGTGGGGAGACACGGCTTTTCATTTTCACTTTGACCAGCTGATGTTGCATTTACGCAATAAGCCACGGTGTTGTTACGGTTGGACAACTGAGAGTGAAAATACCTCCATGATTACCGTAGAAAAGTTGCCAGTTATATAATGAGGGTAAAATAAGAGGGAAAAATAAGAGAGAAATAAGTAGTAACAAAGTTACAAAGGTAAAAGCGACCAGAGCGGACCACGTGCAGGTACACAAAAGTGCTTGTACACTGTGGTGCTTGTACACCTCATCAACTGGTACGTGTAGTCGGCGTTGACGGAGGGAACTCATTGACAGTTAATGGCCAGACAAACAGCCGTTTTTTGTCAAGCTCATTTCAGCAACTTTCAGCAGTTGAAATTCAGGACCATGGATCAGTTTGCTGCAATTCACTTCAAATAAAGTGCAGTTGGGCACCTGGTAGTTGTGTGAAATTAATTAAAGATAATATAATATGGGACCTTTAAGCTGCTACTTGTAATAAACAGACCAGTAAAACCGTGTCAGAAAAATGTTGCCCCCTCGTTCTTCTTCTTTCCCTCCCTTTATTCTTTATGAGTCTGTAACAGCATTTGTTACTCATTTGATGGGCTTGGGGAGCCGTTCGGGCCCTGGAGTACAAGATATTATTCTTCACTTGCCGCCTAGGCCTTCAGCCCTCCCAAAATAACAGCCTCCAGCCTACTGTTTAAAGTCTCTCACCAGAGGCAGTGAGAGGGAGAATAGCATGATGGGTGAGACAAGGGGAGTTAGGAGAGGAGCCGAGAGGCTGAAAGATGTCTCCATAGCTCTCCTCTGAGGAGATCAAAGTGGACTATTCCTTCAACCCCATGGCACCATAATGGTTTGTAGTCAGAGAGAGAGCCCTTACTGCTTGAGATGTTGTAACATGGATGATTAGTGACAGAGTAATACTTTGAACATTCTCCATACAAAGGGAGAACCCAGCAGGCAGAGGGGCTTTAAACATTTTTTGGAGGGGTTGGGATGGGAATTTGGGGGTTGTCAGCCACCAGAAAGCATGAAGGACTGAGATGTAAAAAAAAAAAACTTTTGGCTTTTGTATTTTAATTTATTTATACATTCCAGTGGAGATAGTTGGACGTCAGTGGCGGTGTCTGGACTGTAAAAATTAGATGAGTACAATACATGTGGAATCTGAGTTCCACAGTCTGTCAAATTTGATGTGGATGCCTTCATTCACTTTGTCCCGTCTGGGTGTCTTTCGTCCTGCAAAGCCCTTGGTTTCCTCACTCAATCACTTACAAAGAGGCATCAAGGGATTGCTCCTTACTGACAGGATGCATCCAGCAGTACTTGGGGAAGTCAAAGCAAGGAATTGAACCGACTTTTGCATTACACACAATTACACTGCCATTTATGTGGCAGTGAAAATGATTGTTCTGGACTGAGAGTTTGAAGAGATTACTATGCTTTTCAAAACAAACATCATAATTTCCCCTCCTGTCTCCCCCTACTCCATACTTTTTGCTAAATTATGCATTAAAATAACCATTAAAGCTGCTATGAACAACATGTCTGACTAGTTACTGTATCTGATAGGGGCCAAATGTTTCATCAACCTGCTTACAATATTGCCTGACATTATAGTCCCACTCAGCTTTATGGATTATTTTATCATCTATGTGTGTGCAGCCTATTGGTTCACTTTAGATACAGACACTGGGCTGATTTATTCATATCTCCTGCTAGGCAGCAGCAGTCCTTCCCTCTCTCCACTCAGATCAGCTAAGTCTTTGGATGAAACAGGGTATTCAATGTCAGAATGCACAAACCAAAAATTAAATTTAAGAATTTACAAACATATACTGCAGTGTCTGAGATCCATGCCATAATGTTGACGATAACATTATTTCAATTAATGCTAATGTGTTTGATATGTATGTAATTTGATTACTAACTGTAATCAATTACGATCAGCGGGCACTAATGCATTTGCACTTGTACCCTTGTTCTTGACTGGATTTGTGGTAGATTAGGTGAAAAATATAGTATGTGTGTAGCGGTACTATGTTATTGCACTGTATGATGAATGGGACAGCACATATATTTTAAAGTTTTGTGTGTTTTTAACAGTAAGCAACGCGTCTGTTTTTGGTTCCTGTTCTGCTTCAGGTGTGCCTTCTTGTTAAGCGAGCTCGTTAACAAGCCTTGTTCTTTTTTTTTAAATCAAAGTGGCTGTTCTTTGTGTTGCATGGAGTAAGGGACCCCCAACTGTCATAGAAGGTTCCTGGAATCAAACCGATGCAAGGTACAGTTTTCCATTCAGTCAGTCTCCCCCCCGAACTATCACCTCATTGTGGTGGGGGAGTTTGAGTACCAGAATGATCCTAGGAGCTATGTTGTTAGAGGCTATATACTCCTGGTAGGGTCTCCCATGGTTCCTAGGCGATGAGACAGAATAAGAGCAAGTTAGAAACCTGAAGGTAAGGGATGTGTTAAGCTGAAGAAGTCTAACTGAATCTTGTTGAATTTTGCGGCTCCGGAGGCAGCTGACAGGTACAGGCAGACGAGGCATACTGTGGCATGAGTGGTCATGGAGGCAAAAACTTGGGTCTGGTAGAAGATCGGGGAGGCCATGGTGGAGGGCTATCGGTTGACCTCAAAGAGATTTTGGCAAACCATGCCTCAGGGGGGGAAAGCAGTGCACCACCAGCACTGTATACAGTGGACATGTGGACCTCCTGACCTTGACTGAGAATATTGTCAAGGAGTGGAAAGAATACTTCTAAGATCTCCTCAATCCCACTACCGTGTCTCCCATGGATGAAGTAGAACCTAAGGTCTTGGTTCAGCAGCTGCAGTGATGCATGCATTGTATACTGTAGGTCTGTCGTGGTGAAGAAGGAGCTGAGTCATAAGATGAAGCTCTCGATTTACTGGTTGGGGCGGCAGTGGCTCAGTGGTAGAGCAGGTGGTAGAGCAGGTCGTCCAATGTTCTGAGATTGGCAGTTTGATTCCTGCTCCCGCTCAAAAAAAACACCCGGAGATGAGCTGACAGTGGGAGGTATCAGCTCACCTCCGGAGTTCTGCCAAGGCGCCCTTAAGTGAGGCGCCGTCCCCTCTCACGAGCTGTTCATTTTGGCGCTCCATAAAGGGGCTGCCTGCCACTCTACCTCCCATTGCATGCTTACAGGCCCCCTTGTGCATGGTTGTGTGTATTACAGGGGCCTGTACACATTAATATGCATGCATGTGATTGACTAACAAAAACTAGAGTGTGCTTTCTTAATTTCCTTTCAGGGATTATAACAGTGTATATAAAAAAAATTTTTTTTTTTTAGATCTACGTTCTTACCTATGGCAATGAGCTTTGTGTCATGACTGAAAGGACAAGATCCCAGATATAAGTGGTTGAAATGAGTTTCCTCCATAGAGTGGCTGTGCGCACCCTTAAAGATAGGGTGAGGAGCTCAGTCACCAGGGAGGAACTTGGAGTAGAGTCACTGCTCCTCCACATCAATCGGAGTCAACTGAGATTACTCTGGCATCTGTTTCAGATGAACGCATCCCAGGTTTTTCCGGCATCCCATAGTGGGTGGAAGCCCCATGGAAGACCTAGGACTTAGACTTAGAGAGACTGTATGCCTCAGGTGAACACCTCGCAATTCCTCTAGAAGAGCTGGATGAGGTGTCTGGTTAGAGGGCTGGGCATCCCTATTGAGATTTTTGCCTGATCTGGTTCCGGATAAGGGTTCAAAGATGGATGGATGGATGGATGGATGGATGGATGGATGGATGGATGGATGGATGGATGAATGGATGGATGGATGGATGGATGGATGGATGGATGGATGGATGGATGGATGGATGGATGGATGGATGGATGGATATTCAGACAGTGGACATTAACCTTGTCAGTTTTTGCAACGTGTTGTTGATGAGCTACGTGGAAAATTTGAAAGAAAGTTGTGCACAGGAAGAATTAAAGTCTCTGTCACAATTAGGAGGTGTCCTGATTTATAAAACAAAAAATACACTACGCAGAATCAGAACCACTACATGTGCATATTTAAAAGGACCACAAGAGTGGTGTCCTGCATGGTAGTCTAACCAGTTGTGGTGGACAGCTTGTGCCATAAATGTCAGGGCAGGTTTTCTTTGTTCCGTCCAGGCCTGCAGGTGAATACAGAACAGCATTTGACCAGCACACAGCCACAAGCACACCTGAAAAAAGGGAGAATAAGAGGCTTACCTTATTCAAGTGAACAGACATATGAATCCACATGAAGGCTAATTTTACACATTTTTTAGGATGTTGCACAGCCTCATAAAATTAAAATTTGATTTTTAAAAACATCGTAGAAATAAACATAAGGAGATACAAAGTTGGAATATTCTGTTAAATGGTAGTAAAAAAAAAAGTATGTTCTTCTTCTTCTAACATGATTTTTACAATGCAAAAAATTATTCATTATTAATACTCATCTAGCAGTTATCCTTGATGTCATTGTAATTTATAGTCTAGTCAAAATAGAGACAAAATAGCAACGAGAAAACAACAAGTCAGGAGCAAAATAATATTAGCATTTGCTTGGTGCCTGTTGACACTTTAACCCAGTGTTAAACATCAAACATAGATCTCTGCGACTTTAATGTGTCACTGAAGGGCTTAAGATAGGGGATTAATAATCCACTTATTTTAAGTAGGCTTTGCCCACTTCACCTGGTTGCCTATTAAGACAAATATAAAAGTGTGAGGTATAGAAACGTTCATCTGGCCTCTAGCAGCCAGGATGGAATCAGCCATGGTTCCTTACCCACAAGGCATGAAGAGCACTCAGACCTATTATCACATGGTGGATTGCAAGTGAAAACGTTCTGCTGGTCATTTCATGTTTTTAAAGTACAAAACCCGGATGTTGTGATAATGCCATTTATACAATACAAGATACTTGTGAAGCATGTACACCGGCTGAAGTTATCATTTTAGGATTCTACTTTTCATTTAGCCTAAAAATATTCTAAATTTTTCTCAGAAATGAACAAGCTTAAAATAAGACAAGAAATGAGTCTTTTATGGCTCAGAATAGATCTGTGTCTTTCATGTGGCTTTCATGTTAGAGGAAGCACAAAACAATCATATTGTTGCATTGTTACATTTCCTTTTCTCGCTGTGAAAGCCTCACATTGATCTTCATGAGGTCACCAGCAGTCCTTCTGGCTCATGTTAAAAACATATTTTTTAAAAGGTTGAATATCTTTTTAAATAATTTATTGAGGTATGTAAGCCTACAAATAACCCTACAAGTCAGCTTTTTGACTTTCTTAAAGAAAAGAAGAATGAATCAATTCCACACTACAAATTCCGTAAACTTTACAATATAATTAATTTTATAATATAATTAAATATAAATAAAAAATGATATTCCACATCCCCAAAGCCAGCTTCTACCACCCGGGTCTGGTCTGTCGTGACCCCCTGTCGTCACTGCCACCCATATGGCAGCGCACACGACCCCATCGATCTGCCCTGCGGGTGGTGGGTCCACAGGGTGGGAAGAATCCACATTGTCTTTTCGGCCTGAGCCCGGCCAGGCCCCGCGGCAGACTCAGCCACCAAGCGCTCGCTGAGGTGCCTTCCGTCCAGGCCTGGCTCCAGACGTGGGCCCCGGGCTTCCTCTGCACGAGTCACTTGTTTCCTTTCTCGTTTTTTCATGAGATCTTCCGAACCATTCTTTGCCTGGCCCTTCACCTGAGACCTGTTTGCCTTGGGTGACCCTACCAGGAGTACAAGACTCCCGACAACATAGCTCCCAGGATCCTTTGGGCACACAAACCTCTCCACCACGATAAGGTGATGGTTCCTTGGAGAGGAGAGTGGGGAATAAGGTCCTTCCACAAGTAAAGGAGTTTAAGTATCTTGGGGTCCCTCACGAGTGAGGGAACAACTGAGGGTGAGATTGGATGGAGAATTGGGGCAGCAGGAGCGGTATTGTAGTCACGTTACCACAATGTTGTCACAAAGAGGGAGTTAAGCCTAGAGGCAAAGCTACTCATCTACCAATCTTCGTTCCTACCCTCACCTATGGTCATGAGCGATGGGTCATGACAAAAGAACGAGATCGCAGAAACAAGCGGTGGAAATGGGCTTTCTCAGGCGGATAGCTGGTATCTCCCTTAGAGATAGGGTGAGAAATACTGCTATTCGCAAGGGGTTCAGAGTAGAGCCTTTCGCGTAGAGAGGAGTCAGCTGAGGTGGTTTGGGCATCTGGTGCAGATGCCTCTGGGGATCCTCCCTAGGGAGGTGTTTCTGGCACGTCCAGCTGGGAGGAGACCTCGGGGCTGACCCAGGACCAGGTGGAGGGATTATATCTCAACACGGGCCTGGGAATGCCTTGGGATCCCCCAGTCAGAGCTGATGGATGTGGACAGGGAAAGGGAAGTTTGGGGCTCCCTGTTGAAGCTGCTGCCCCGGTGACCCGACTACGGATAAGCGGTTGAAGATGGATGGATAAAAAATGGCACAGTAATAAACATATTAAAAACAAGGTCGATTGTAAAATCAATCAATCAATCAATCAATCAATCAACTTTTATTTATATAGCGCTTAATCACATCTGCAGATATTTCAAAGCACTTAACGGACAGAAAGCCAACAGTGCCCTTCAGAGCAAGCATAAGCACCCCATAAGCATATTTCTTTTTCCCAACCAACAGGTCAAGGCTGATGACCGCCCTCCAGAGCCTGGGTCCTGCCCGGAGTGTCTTCGTCAATGAGGGAGTTTTTCCCCACCACCGTCGCTTATGCTTGCTCTGAAGGGCACTGTTGGCTTTCTGTGATAATTAATATGAATGAATGAATGAATGAATGAATGAATGAGTTTATTTCAAACAACATAAACAAAAATAACAATGACAAATAACAATAAGTATGCCGCAAAGGTGCGAACGCTGTCCAAAAAGAAGTAGGAAGGGGTATGAGTGTTAAAAGTGTTAAACTCTTACCCCCTTTTTACTAATAAATACTCAAAAAATACTTGCTGATAATATTTACAGAAGTGAATCAAGCATTTCTACTGCAAAATCTTAGAAAGATTAAATAAAAAAACAAAATAATTAAAAAGAAGGGGAAAATGAATAAAATATAACAATAAAGCAGTCAAACTGGGATAAAATCCAAAGCCAAAGAGTTCACTTTTAACTGAAAACTTTAATTTTTCATTTTATTTATTCAGTTTATTTTTTTCTTTCCAGACATATTGTTACAGCAGACTTCACTTTCATAAGTGTTGGAAGATCAACAACAACATCCAAAAAGAAAAAAAAGGGTTGAAAAGTAGAAACCATTGGCTTGTAAAATTCCCGTCCCCTAAATCAACAACATCTCTCTCATTGCAACATATTATCAACCAAATTCATATATTGCATTTTATTTTGGTGCATTGTTGTTTTAAATCATCCATTCAGTCCAATAGACGTGCATCTTTGCACACGTCTTTGTCAGTTCTTGAGAAGAGTCCAATTTTGTTAATGATCTTTTTGTAGTCCATTCCGAGTAATGTTTCTCGGCAATTTTATGGTGTCGGTGTTGATTGAACTTCTTGTTTTGTGTGGCTGAAATGATGTTGAATTCTGTGTCTGGCCCACTCCAAGTCACTGGCGTCGGCATCACGGTTCCTGGCCATTGCCTCCATACGTTTTCCCAATCTCTCCAGCTTTTGACTGATGTCTTCCTTGAACCGAGCATTGGCATCATCCTGCCGGTCACCCATCCTGGCCTTGGCATCACTCAGCATCAGAGCCTGGGCCTCCTTGCTTGCAGCATGCACTCTGGTGGTTGCTTCCACCACTAGGGCGTAATCCTCTTTCACTTTAGTCTGTTGTATTGCCATTTTTCTCAGCTTGCGATGCAGCATGAAACCTCCAAACCCCAGTGCTGTGATCCCGATTGTCATGAAGGCAAAACTATACACATCCTTGACATCTTCCACATCCAATGTGGCCAGACACATATAGTTTTGAATGAATCCCAGCTATCCAGCATGTAGCCAGCCATAAAAGTTCCATCTGGGCATTGGCGATCACCAGATCCTGCTGGTCTGGTGGAAAAAATTCTGTCAATCGCATTAAGTGACCAGCTCAAAAGCTCCATCTTGGTAAGCAGACTTTGTGTTATGATATAGCACAGAGTCTTCAGTGTGCAAAGGCTCTTTTTTTTAACTGTTAATTGGGCTGCAATAACAGGCCTTCTTCATTCATTCATTCATTCATTTTCCTGAATGCTTCATCCGCTTGCACGGGTCATGGGTAGCTGGAGCCTATCCCAGCTGGCTTGGGGCGGGGCAAACTCCGGGCGCGACGCCAGTGCACCACGGAGCTACACTAAGACAGACAACCATGCACGTTCACACTCACACACTACGGGAAATTTGGAACGGCCAATTAATCTGAAGTGCATGTTTTCTGAGGTGGGAGGAAGCCGAAGAACCTGGAAAGAACCCAGGCAGACACAGGGAGAACATGCAAACTCCGCACAGAGCGGGACTCGAACCTGAGCCCGCATTGCTTTGCAGCGACAGCGCTACCCACTGCACCACCATGCTGTCCCCTTCCTCATTCAAATACTTGCCAATGGCCTCTTGAAATGGTTCGTGTTTGGACATCCACAGTTAGTCTGTTTAACAGTTTCACTCCATGTACAGAGATACGCATTGTTTCAGTGTTGTTTTAACTGGCCGTACTATTAAGTTGAGCTCTCTTCTTTAGTTATAATGCCTTCTCTATCACTGAACGTTTTTTGGATGTTACGTGGCAATAGTTTCTTGCTCTAAACATTATTATTGCAGTTTTGTATTCAACAGGGTCCATAAACTTCATGGCAAATGATTGTAGAAACAGTTTGTTATAGCTTACCTTGTTAACTATTCTTATAGCTCTTTTTTGTAGAATAGATAGAGAGACAGACAGACAGACAGACAGACGGACAGACAGATAGACAGATATATACCTTATTAATCCCGGAAGAAATTGCACTATGCATAATGCATAATGAAAATGCATAATGGTTTCAAGTTACCTTTGTAGGTGTTACCCCAAATCTCTGCACAATAATTTAGATACGGTAGTACAAGTGAATAATATAAGATGTATAGCAATTTATGGTTCAGTATGTGTTTAGTTTTACTCAAAACTGCAATACTACATGCAAGCTTTGTTCTTACGTGACTTATATGGGGTTTCCAGCAGATTTTGTGGTTCAGTGGTATGACCTGAAATTTGTTTTCATATACTCTTTTGATTTAAACATCATCTATCATAACTTGTACTTGCACATCAACTGTGCGGTTTCCAATTGGCATAATCTTGGTTTTACTCAAATTCAAAGACAATTTATTTAGGTCAAACCTGTGCTTTCATTTATTTATTTCTGGGGTGTTGACCTCCAAAAGCTGCTGAAGGTTTGCCCTTGAACAAAATGTATTTGTGTCATCGGCAAATAAAATAAATTTCAATATATTTCAATATATTTGACACATTACAAATATCGTTGATATTTGACACATTACAAATTATTGTGCCGGTCCCGAGCCCAGATAAATACAGAAGGTTGTTTGAGGAAGGGCATCCAACGTAAAACTTCCATACCGGATCGGTCGAGGCCCGGGTTAACAATGACTGCCATCGGTGCTGTTCACCTATAGGGTGCCGAAGAAGAGGAACGCCAAGTCATCAGAGAAGGAAGTTGTAGATGTCTCTTTAAACTTGATAGGCAAAGTTAAGCAAAGTAGTGAGCACAGACAAAGAGAAAAAAAAAACCTGATTGTCCTTTAAGAGTCACTGGCCAACTCACATTGTCGGGACCAATTTTCCAGGCAAAAAAAACACATTCCTCTGCTGCAGTTGGGATTAATGAGCTAACAAAGTCTGTTAGCAGTAAAGGATGATGGACCTGTGAGTGGAGAGTACAGATAATGGCATAAGAGGGGTGCAGAAGGTTAAATAGTGAGCTTGTCCTATCACCACAATTACCAATCGAGCTTTTTGTCATGAACACATCATACGTCATGGAGATAGTGGAGCCACAGATTAGATTCCTCTCGTTGTTGCCAAGAAGTAAAGTATGAGGCTTCAGTTGAAATATTGTGGAAAGTCTTCATGTGCAATTTCATATCGCATGTCTCACAACCCTCCCTATGGTGTCCCACCCTCCACCTCCTCTCAACTGGATCCTGTTGTAGGGTCCAGCTGTTGTTGCTGCTGCTGGCCCATTTGGTGGCAATCAGGTTTGTGCCGGACAACCCACATCCACGGCCTGATTAACACTCTTAAAATTGACTCGTGAATATTCTACCGCAGACCCCAATTTTGCTTACCCAGTGACAGATGAGTAGTTCCGTTGTTGATGCATAAATAGCTGTGTTTGCTGCCCCATCATGGACTCTCTCCTTTGATTTTAATAAAGAATATGACATGCCCACCAGGTCACTCTATTACATCTGAGGAACTTTCAGTACCATATTGCTTTATTTTACCAAGCCAGCTATGGCATTGTTCTTGTTATTTAGGTTGCTGAGTTTCTAAAGGTTGTGTTTTTCTGTAGTGGAATCTGATCCATTCATATAGGTTTTATTACCTTGGTTGTCAGGACCACCCAACTCAAACAGCAATATGCAGATTAATAAGCATCTGCTAGTTACAGGATATTGGTGAGGACATTTTTGTTTGGTCATAACAGAGGGAGACAAATCTACTTCAAAGCACCTTTGTCCAATTACGCTTTCTAGGGTTTGATATAAATAAAAAGTGTGAGAATGAGGAAATGATCTTTATGAGTTTTATTGAATGAGCTTTCAGAATTTTTGCTGAAAGAACAAATTTACAGACCTTGTGGCAAATGTTAAAAAAGATCAGCCTCATGTTCTCTAAGGTGAATATGAAAAGATACATAAAAGATAACAGAGCAGACATCTTTGAGCCCATAGTTTAGGGTAGAACACAATGATCATGTCACATTTTTGTGATAAATGCGATTGACTGCAAAGTTCGATTTATTGAATGATTACACATGGTACGTCTAAAAAAATTTTGGTTTTGCAAATGTTTTATGAGAAAGGATTACTTAAAATAAAATACAATATGTCAGATCATTTTGCACCATGTGTGTCTTTAATCATGTCTGGGTTTTTGGAGCTTTTAATTTGAAGTAAGATGAGCTTCATCATATTGAAGTTAAAATTTAAGTAAGCTTATGCAAGTTAATGTAAAATAGTCACGGCGTGGCAGTGCTGGTGTGTGGCAGGGAGAGGGGCCAGGCTTGTGGGTGGAGCCACGGCTCCACACCTGTGGGTACTCTTCACACCTGAAGTTCATTAGACTAATTACCTAATTAATTAGGCTTTTTAAGTCAGGTGCTGTCTAAACTCTCTGCTGGTTCGTTTTTCTCAAATTTAGTTCCTGGGAGTTTTCTCTGATTTTGTGATTCTTGTTTGTCTGGGGAATTTTTGAGTTTCTTATTAAATCATGGAGAAAAGATTCGCTTTTGGTGTCCTGCATGTGGGTCCATATTCCGCCACATGTGACAAAAATGTGTGGTGGCCTTGAATTTGATTCCCATGTTGGTCCTTTGCTGCATGTCAAACACATGCTCTCTCCCTATTTCCTGTCCCATTCTCATGGCTTCCCTTTTTAATAAAGGCAAAATTGACAAAAAAAAAAAAAAGTGTTGAAATGACTTTCCTGGTCAACCTCGTGCATACAACGATCAATCCAGTGGAGACAGAGAACATTAATGCTGCAATTCAAGGACTGTGCTCTTCATATGTGATTCAGTCGCTGAACATCAGGCCTCCATGTACGAGCTTATGTTTCTATGGTTCTGTTATTAGCATGACATCCATTACAGAAGCCGAAAAAAGCTTTGTTTTAAATAAACACATTCTCCAGGGGTCCCTTCCCTCCTCAGATCAAGCTTCGAAGTTTACAACATCTCCATCCACTCTTTATTCGTCAGATAGATTCTTTTCCTACGTTCAACGTTTCTCACCACATTTCCCTCCGGTGACACGTTTCTATTCATTCAATCCCAAACATGCTCTTTTGTGGCAGGGCTCCCCACTGCCTAATGTACTTGAACTTTCTTTGAAGCTTTTTCCTGTCTGTCTTTGCTTTATTAGCCCTTTGTTATTCGTAACTTCTTTCAAAAATGTACTAATTTTGAAATAGATTTTTGTGTGGGAGAAAGCATAAATAATCTTGTTATAAAAGGTCTTAATGAATTTTAATTAACTGTTTTACACTTTAAAATTGTTGATACAACATCAGAAATGGAGTGTCAGTTTTATCCACCCATCCATTTTCCTTCACCGCTTTATCCGCCGCCGCGGGTCACGGGGAGCTGGAGCCTTTCCCAGCTGGCTTAGGGCATGAGGTGGGGAAAACTCCGGGCACGACGCCAGTGAGCCACAGAGCCACACAGAGACAGATCACCACGCATGCTCACACGCACACCTACGGGCAATTTGGAACAGCCAACTAACCTGAAGTTCATGTTTTTTGGAGGTGGGAGGAAGCCGGAGAGAAACCCACGCAGTTTGGGGGAGTGTCAGTTTTATTTATTATTTTATTTTACTTTGTAGTAATAGTGGAGGAGTGTCTACTGTTTTGAGCAACCATGGAATCTTGCACAAAAGACATCCAGAATAATTAGAATGAGCCTTACCTCTTCAATGACTACATAACATTTTCCTGGATATGTGCCTTGATCCAAATCTACCTCAAAATTAAAAAATCTTCTTTCCCATTCTGAGGATCAACTCTCAATGCAATTTTGAGCAAATCAACTAGGATTTTTTTTACAACTTAGTGAAAACAGCATCTCCTCATTTGAGGCAATTGTTTTAGAAAATAAAACTGACTGTCCAATTGAGTGCATATTATTTGTGTTTTTGTGATTTATTTTCAAGTAATTTAAAGAAAACTGAACATGGAGTTGTTCTGTGTGTGAAGTGAGCCATGGAGAGGTAGGGAGAGAGAATCAGAGACTGATTTCTTTTACACTTTCTGCACAATTTCCTCTCTATTTCCTCCCTAAAGACCAGTGTCTGCAGAATGTGCCGAGTATGCTTTCCATGGACAGGAGGTTATGGAACCTGCCAGAGCAAAAAACTGAAAAGAGGAGCGAGCGAGAGAGAGATTTTTAAATTGTTTATTCACAAAAGGCAAATTACAAGATAGTCACGCTGACACAAAATCAGAAAGCGAATCACGCAAAAAGGAATTCACCATTCAAAAACAAATAATAGTAGGAAAATAAACAAAATCTGCATGAATAAAACCAACCACTGACTAAAAACAAGCTTCTTATGCAACACAGAATGTAAGGCACCTTTGACACACCATAAGTTCATAAAAGTGTCTAAATCGTTCATGGCCCTGACATTGATTCTGATTCTTGTTTGACACATTCTTCTTAAAATGGCTTCTGCACTGCAGTCAGACGAACCTTCCACCTTGAGAGAGAGAGAGAGACACTCGTCATCCCTCTTGTAACAGAACGATGGTGTTATTACCCAGAAAACCTCACTGCCTTATTTCGTTTTCTTTTGTTTTTTTTTTCTTGTTTTTTCACTTTTCATTCCAGAATTCCCGGAACCCTGTTCTACTATTATGACCAGAATACTTGGACCGCACACCAATTACCCGCTGTGACGTAGAAAGAGAAGAAAAAACAAATCTCTGCTCCTCCTAGGAAATTTGCCCCAGATTTTTGTTCTGTCCTGCATCACTGCTAATGGGTACTCATGTAAGGTAGCCAGTAGTAAAGCTGAAGTTCAGCTACGGGTAGAGATTAAAATAGTGGGATATAGATACCACCTGTGTCCTCCTTATCTTGGATTCAGATAATGGCAGCTATAGGAGGCTAGGACACAGACTATCCATGTGGTATTAACATGCCCTACTCTCAAACCCAGACTATCTTTTCGGAACATCTTACATGATTTCAATTAAATGTTGATTGCCTTGTCAGAAAACAAGCGGCAGTGATATTTTGAGTTACTGATGTTTTTTCTTCTCCAAGCACCTTTGATCAAATGAAAATAGTAATACTCAGCACATTGAATACAACACAAATTCTTCACTTTATTTTTGATACCTTTATTCCACGTTTCATGCAAATCTATGTATGGTTACATGTATGTATAACGGCTCCGACAACTTTCTTTATTATCATCATTATTTGTTTTCTCGCCCACTGGGACAACACGTTTGTCCTTGTGACAATGAGTTAAAGAGCATTTACATTCACCAGCATAACATTCAGCAGTTTTGGTCTTCAATTTGACCGTCATCATTAATTTCATTCTTTTCACCCTCACAAGGACACGGAATTTCAGACTAATGACTAAACTAGAGATGTGTCCTCTAAAATCATGGTCGCTGACGGATCCCAGCCTTGTCTTTTCACCCTCAAAGTGCTTTGTCTCAGGACAGATGGTGACAACGGGTGCAGTATCTATTTAACCTTCTGTAGTGGCAACAGAACTCCTTTCAACACAGTAAAAAAAAACATGGACTGTCAGATGAGGTCATCAAGAAAACATGGTATGAAAGTCATTCAATATTCTTAAAATAGACTGTGGTGTGCTTCAAGTTATGTGATGTGTTTTAGTTTTTTATCATGCATTTGTTTCTGAGACAACACAGTAAAGCCTTTGAAAGTCAGTCACTTCTCATGCTGGCTGTCAATGAAGACAACTAAAAATTCTCCTCAGTCACGCCTCACTGCAAACTGTAAGACAGTATATGCAATAAATTTGCACCTAGAAAACCATGCACACATACACACACGTGCAATGACACAAATCAAATGGATGTTGAGATATGGAAGGATACAGGAACAAGGCCAGGGGCTGGGAAAAGGGAGACGAAGGAGAGGGAAGATGTGGAGATAGACGGAGTCATTAAGATAGCTTGGGTGTCAATGAAATTCATCAAGCCTGATAAGGCCATGGCCTGCTGCCAAAGATCAAGGTGTGGCACTTTTTTTCCAGTTATCATCATAGAATTCCCCACAACCAGTTTGTTTTTCTTACTGTTATTAATATCATGTCCCCATGGTATTTCCAGGGAGATTGAAAAAAAAATCATCTGATGTCAGTGTTAATGTTGCTTAATTTTGTTGATGTCATTTTTTTTTTCTTGATTTGTTTGTTTTGCCTTAAACGGCCCAAATAAGCACAAACACTTACACTTATACAGCTTAGTAGCTTTATAAAGTTCAAAAATCCCAAACATACAAGAATAAAGACAAAGTGATCAGTTAAGTTAACTTTAATGATCACGTTGTTAATTTGTTAATTAAAATAGAATTTTAAAAAATCCCGTAAGGACGCTTAAATTGATTAAAATAATACTTAAATTATATAGAAATATATTACTCATTATGAAACATGGTCTCCTTCAAGCAACTAATAAATAAAATCAGTTTGATTTGCATCTAGTCACTCTTCACACTCTCTTTGTCATGGCCTTGTGCCCAGATGGAATCTGGACAAGATGCATCAGGCTTTAATGTGTCTCCAATGGAAACACATCTACATCAGTATGAGACAATCGGAGCAACAAAACAATGATGTTGTTGGAAAACACTTTGGTGTTTTCCAAAGAGATAAAGAGGTATATAGATTTGCTTTTTCCCAGGAGAATTGAGAAGCATGGTTCACTGATCTTTTTCCTAAACATGACCATGTAAAGTTACAGAATAAGATGTAGGACGTAACTGAGGGGATGTATACGTGGGTTTTTTACCATTAAAAAGATGGCTGATCACCATGAGTGCTGTGCAGGTGGTGATGGGCGTATCGATCATCCACATTATCTTATGGTGGCTAAATGTAAACACAACATTCACTTCTAGCTCGACTGTGCAACAGACCCCAGCTGATTGATCTCCAGCATGGTATTTCTATATCACTCAGCAGATTTTCCACCTCTGCCCCATCAAGAGTCACATAACCAAGGTGCACAACTCAAAATAAGGTCTGTACAGTGAAAGGTTGCACAAATGTTCATTCATATCAATCTTTTAACACCATTAAAGAGACCCTCTGTTCCTAATGGCATTGAGGTAAACACACCCAGCCCTGTTCTGAAATGAAAAGTTGCCTGTGAGCAAAACTCAAGGTGCTAAAATGCCCTGGAAGTGTTGACACTCAAAGGTGAGATTCTCTCTGCAGGTTTTTATCAAAGGAGCGGAATTCAAACTCAGGAATGTTTCACTTTTCAACATCTTCTTGATAAAGGTAGCAAAAAACTTCATGAAGTTTTTGATACCTTTGTGAAAGAGAGCAGTAAGCTGATCTCCAGAGAGGAGCAGCAGAGGGTGGACAACAGGTCTGAAAATGGAGTGGATAAAAACACTTTGGCCTCCTACTACATTTAGGGGGTGTGAAGGGCTGTCCCAGGTTCCAGGGCTCAGCATCTGTCCCACGCGCAACATGACAGACTAGCCTAACTCGCACAAAGGAACTCCTGCGTTTATCACACACTCAAACACAAACTGAAATACATGACCCCAGAAACTTTTCTCTTTTTCAGAAGGCACATGTTTCTGAGTCCCAGCTTACAAATAGCTGTTTGCTGACAGCCTGCTGCTAAAGCCCACATCTTTTTCCCTTTGGCTGATAAAGTGCTTTGATAAGCCCAAGGTGCTGGCGAAAAGTGGCTGGCCCTCAGCCCCCAGGGATGCAATATGAAAGAGTGATTTGTCTGGAGTGAAGTAGAACAGAGAAGATGATGAGACCTGAAAAAAAAACATTGAACACTGTAAAAAAAAAAAGAAAAGAAAAATGCACAAAGGAAAAGAATATGGAGAACCAGAGGTGCTGTTTGTGTGTGTGTGTGTGTGTGTGTGTGTGTGTGTGTGTGTGTGTGTGTGTGTGTGTGTGTGTGTGTGTGTGTGTGTGTGTACAAACCTACTTTCGCCACCAGCTGTGGGCAGCATGAGGGGGTTAGGGTGTCTGGAGTAGGGGGAGACATGCCATGTGTTTATGTTGATTAATGAGCTAATTACCCAGCCCATAATCTACCTCAGCTTTTGTCATTTCACAGGAATGCTGCCGCAGTCAAATACTTGATGATTATTGGTCATTTCCTAACAGTTAAAGGCAAACTACTACAGCAGTAGTTCCTCCAGACACCAGGCACTAAAATGAAAGTGCTGCAGCCTGTCCATTTGCCTGGATTTATTGTCCGAAAATGTAAACAAGACTTTTAAATTTACTCCTACCCATAAATCGGACTCATTAGTTCAAAAATTTGATCCTTGTTGCATTAAACCTACATCTAACTACTCACTGTGTGCCAGAATGTACAGTTGACCTTAATGAGAGCTTTACGTTCATATCACCTCAACTGTTTACCAAATGAGACCAAAATTGTTCATCTGTCTATAGTAATAGCAAAGGGATATGTTGTTTATGATATCATTACTACGCAGTGGAAAACACACATCTACAAATTGTCATACCTAAAAACTGAAAGATGGTTTGAACAATTTCTCTTTATTTCTAAGCTAGATTTTACAGGTTTGCCTCAAAGCGGAAAATGACCCTGTATTCACGTATCAATAGCTCAAAGGTGAGCTGCACTGGTTTGACACATCAAAGTGTGTTTATTGGTCTTGAGAAAAGCTACTAAAGGGAGCTAGAGGAAGCTACCCAGTAAACTGCAAGTTTACATTAGATTAAAAACAGGAAACTGATTGCTTCAAAATTTCCAGCTGAAGCAGATCTACTAATTTTAAATTGTTGCAGCTGAAAAAGCTCCTTTTACAGTAACTTTAGTAACTTCTAATTAATGATCTGTTTCACTGGAAAATGTTGAGGCAATTGGTTTGCTAAAATAATTTAAAAGTAAAGTCAACTTATTAACATTAACTATGTGTCTGATATTACATCAGGTGGGTCTTAAGATAGTAAGTTTGGAAATGGAAGTAGCTCCTCATTTGTGATGTAGGGTTCTGGCTCGAGGTTACTTTAGCTTCCTTTGGCGTAACACACCAAAACATGTTTTAAGGATTATCCATCATGACCGCTGTTGTATAAAGCTTTAAATTTTTTAATCTTTTTCCCACATGAGATATCGAGATATCAGACTGCAGTATAGTTGGTATGTATTTTGCAAATATATTTCCTCAATAAGATGTTAAAATATGAGCTTGCTGAACATTTAGAAAAAACATCACAATTTAGGACAGGACACTCGAGCTGTCAGAAGTAAGTTGAGTCATATTTCCATATTAAGCACCTCTTTAAGGTGCATACTTTTTCAATTGAAATAATATACATTAAAGTAAGAGATTTGAGGAATAACAGACAAAAGTTTAAAGCGCTTTAGAGGTACGAATCAATCAAGTTTTTAAGTCAGACAGCATGGGAGGTCTGCATCCCCTCCACGCATAGTGAGAAGTGTGAGTGGGGGTTTAGTTCCCCCCCACACACACACATACACACACACACTTCCTCACCGTTGTTCATCATCTCCGTCTCATGGGGTGCATGCTGCTCCACTCCCCTTCAACAAGCTCCCATCCATCACTCCTAAGATTTCACTTTAATAGGTGGTCCTCTTCCTCGTTTCACACAAACGTAGGGGAAAATGCGGTTTAGGAGAACAAGACAGTGAGCAGTGAAACGTGGGCCTGCTGTTTGAAAATGTTTTGATAACATTTGGTGGCAGTTGGAGGCTATAGTTTTGGTACTAGCACTAAAACATTAGAAACTAGTGATAGTTTGCTTTTATTTATTTATTTGTGTTCTTGCTTTATATATCTGTAATATCTTACACAGTCAACCCTCGGTTTTCGAACGCTTCTGTTCTCGACCAAATTGGTTTTCTACCAGAAAATCCGAGAATTTTACGTCTCTGAACTCGACCAAAATTCAGCTCTCGACCAAACCAAAAGAAGCCGAGCGTACCTGAACGCGACTCACTGGGGAGCCGAGCGAACTCGAATGCCCAGGATGCTTCCTCCGTAGAGCATTCGTGTTCAAAGTTCGATAGGATATCTTTTATTAAAATAAAACACAGTGTCTATTTCTACCCCTTTTTATTTATGGTAAACAGTATACGGTGCAGTTTATGGTGTAAAATAGTAAAAAAAAAAAATTTGAAAAAGTTGTTTCTTCATCCATCTTCAACCACTTATCCAGGGTCGTGGGGGCAACAGTCTCACGAGGGATGCCCATACTTCCCTCTCCCCAGACACATCTTTCAGCTCCTCCTGGGGGATCCCAAGGCATTCCCAGGCCAGGCAATAGTCCCTCCAGCGTGTCCTGGGTCTTCCCCAAGGTCTCTACCCAGTAGGAATAGCCTGGAAAACCTCCCCAGGGAGGCGTCCAGGAAGCATTCGGAACAGATGCCCGAGCCGCCTCAGCTGGCTCCCCTCGAGGTGTAGGAGCAGCGGCGCTACTCCGAGCTCCACCCTGGTGACTGAGCTCCTCACCCTATCTCTAAGGGTGCGCTCAGCCACTCTAAAGAGGAAACTCATTTCAGCCACTTGTATCCAGGATCTTGTTCTTTCGGTCATGACTCAAAGCTCATGACTATAGGTGAGAGTAGGAACGTAGATTGACCAGTAAATTGAGAGCTTCGTCTTACGACTCAGCTTCTTCTTCACCCACAACAGACCTATACAGCAACTGCATCACTGCTGAAGCTGCACCAATCTGTCTGTCAATCTCACGTTCCATCCTTTCCTCACTCGTGAACAAGACCCCAAGATAATTAAACTCCTCCACTTGGGACAAAGACTCTCCACCCACCTGAAGAGGGGACACCACCATTTTCCGGTCTAGAACCATGGCCTCGGATTTACAGGTGCTGATCCTCATCCCACTCGCGTCACACTCATCTGCAAACCTTCCCAGTGCAGGCTGAAGGTCCAGGTTTGATGAGGCCAACAAGACAACGTTGTCTGCAGTCCTTGTCCATGGCATCCCCAAACTCCTCCCAGACCTGAGTTTTTGCCTCCGTGACTACTCGGGTTGCAGTATGCCTGGCCTGCCTGTACCCGTCAACTGCCTGTGGAGTCCTACAGTTCAGCAATATTTGGTAGGACTCCTTCAGCTGGACGGCATCCCTTACTTCCGGTGTCCACCACTGGGTTTCTGGGGTTACCACCATGACAGGCACCAGGGACCTTACGACCACAGCTCCGAGCAGCCGCTTCAACAATGGAGTTGGAGAACATGGTCCACTCTGACTCAGTGTCCCCAGCCTCCTGCAAGATCTGAGAGACGCTCCCCCAGAGGAGGGAGTTGAAGACCTCACTGACAGAGGGTTCTGCCAGACGTTCCCAACAGACTCTCAAAACACGTTTGGGCCTGCCAGTCTGTCCAGCCCCTTGCGCTGCCGGTGGATCCAGCTCACCACCACGTGGTGATAGGTTGACAGGTCTGCCCCTCTTCACCCGAGTGTCCAACACCCGAAGTCGGAGGTCTGATGATACGACAACAAAGTTGATTATCGACCTCTGGCCTACAGTGTCCTAGTGCCATGTGCACTTATGGACATCCATGTTAAATAAGGTGTTCGTTATGGACAAACTGTGACTAGCACAGAAGTCCAACAGAACACCACTCGTGTTCAGATCAGGGAAGCCGTTCATCACATTCATCCCTTTCCAGATCTCACTATCATTCCCCACATGTGCGTTGAAATCCCCAAGGAGAACAATGGAGTCCTCAGTCGGAGCACTATTCAGTACCCCTCCCAGGGACTCCAAGGAGGCCGGGTATTCCGCACTGCTGTTTGGTCTGTAGGCCGAAACAACAGTGAGACACTGTCCCCAACCTGTAGGCGCAGGGACACGACCCTCCTGTTCACTGCAGTGAACTCCAACATATGACAGCTGAGCTGTGGGGCTATAAGCAAGCCCACACCAGCCTGCCACCTGTCACCTTGGGCAACACCAGAAAAGTGGAGAGTCCACCCCCCTCAATGATTTGGGATCCAGAACTCAAGCTGTGGGTGGAGGTGAGTCCGACTATATCTAGTCGTTACCTCTCAACCTTTCAATCTAGTCAGTACCTGCCACCCAATCCACACTGCACCCGTCCCTTACGGTTTCCTCGGCGGGTGGTGAGTCCACCTGAGGTTGGGCTCACGTCATCCTTTCAGGCTGACCCTGGCCGGGCCCCATGGGCAGAGGCCTGGCCACCAGGCGCTCGCATACAAGCCCCAACCCCGGGCCTGGCTCCAGGGTGGGGCCCCATACCCATACCGGGCGACATCACGGTCCTTGATATTTTTGCAATCATAGGCATTTTGGTACTGCCATTAGTATGGCCCATCACCCAGGACCTGATTGCCAAGGGAGACCCTAGCAGGAGCATAAAGCCCCTGACAACATAGCTCCTTGGATCATTCAGACACTCAAACTCCCCCACCACAATAAGGTGTCAGTTCTCGGGGAAGAGAATGCTAAACCATTTTACTTTTTGGCTTGTTTTACATTTCTCTGTTGAATAAAAAATCTACACCCATCAGATTTGTCTGTGTAAGTTTGTTCAAACGCAAAAGTAAACTTAACAGAAAATAATACCAGAAGGTATTTAATTAAAACAAATAACTAGACCAAGCATTCAATGCAATCTCAAAGCAGAGCACGTAACACCAGTGTGCTTAACCAACCCAGGTCGAACTGTGCGGTTGCTCCTCCGGTCAAACAGAAGATATTTGATATTCAAATGGCCTTTGTTTGTTTTGCTTCTGGTCTCATGTGTGCATGTGAGCCCAGTATAAAGGACTGGGTCCTTTTGATGGGGATAGCACCAGGAAAGTAAGGGGGAAGGAAACTTTGCTTTGGTGTTTTATGTATCAACAGAATGACTTCCCTCAAACAAAGTAGCTCCGTTTCGCCGGTCAGGCTGGAAAAGAAGTTTCTTGTTTCCTGTCCAGAAAACTTGCTGCTCATTTGAACAATGCATCTGGGCAGAAGGGAGATTTCATGTCGAAGATCTGGTTGGTTATTTTGACTTCAGGTTCAAGTTGAATCATATGTTTACAATATTTGTGACATTTGAATGAACCAAGACAATTTCAATGGACATAAATGTTGGAACAATAATAAAAGCAATAACAGCTTTTGAACCGTCACCTGGAACAAAACGCAAAGACAAAGGTGTTTCCTTTGGGGCTGTGAAGGCTTTTTCAACTCACTGTCTGGACATAAACAGCAGCCGGACAATAAACCTTGCAATGTGAATGAAGACAGCTAGGCTAATTGCTGAATCCCAGTAGAATAAATTTTTTAGTAAATGTTCACAATTCTGCCAACTGCCGTGTCCAGGCTGCAGACAAAGGCCTCTCTTTGCCTCTGTCTGCTGGGAGCTGGCCATACAGAGTTTCTCACTCACGCTACCCCCTCATCACATTACAGCCCTGCTCCCTCCTGTCATGTTGGCAAACAAAGGTCTTAAAGCGCACTCCCAGTGTAATTGCCTCTAATCGTAGACATAATGTGGTCTTTCATGTCAACTGGCCAGTGAGAAAGGGGAGTTGTTTTTCTCCCTGTCTGTTTTTTTCACCTCTTTTGCTCTCCCACTTTCACTTGGAGGAGCTCAGCATAACAGTCTTTATTTCTCTGATTTGTTTTCCATTCTGAAGAGGAAGAAAACTTTTATTGTGACACAGCGTGGATAGTAGATATTTTAATACTGTAAGGCTTAAGCAGCTTAAAGACTACAAGTGCAAAAATGCTCAGTATTTCCATTAAAATAAACATGAAATTCAGAAGTTGTGTTCATGGTTGTGCAGTAGTTCTCTGTTAGCTCCCCACCTTTGGCCTGGATTCTCTCTGTGGTGAACATCAGGCAGTCTGCAGCTGGAAGTGTTTCTGTGGTTTGGCCAGGTGTCTTTCTGCCCTGCCCGGGACAAGGCCTCCATGGGCCCCAGGACTGGAGCTGACTGGAGGCGCTGAGTGAGCCAACTGCCCCTCCATGATCTAAAATGTCCTGCAGACCCACCTGACTAGTGGTCAGATGTAACTGATACAACACAATAGCAGCACGGAGAGTGAAAAAAAATGTGTTAGCATGTGGAGATGGGACAGACAAACACGGAACACAGAACAGAGACGAGAGGAGAGAGAAGGAGAGAAGAATAATGGAAATGTTTGACAAATTCTTCAACTGAAAAGGCCTTTTGGTTAGAAATATGGAATGTAGGTTTTTTAGAATGGTTTCCAGGGGTTTTGGCAAGCAAAAATGAACATATCAAGTAGAACACACAGTATCTGATATCTGCTGTGCAACATTTAGAGCAAGCTGGAAGGAGCGCAGGGTAAGAGGAGATGCAGTGTTTCCAAAACCATTCAGCTGGCCTTTTTTAAGGGACCCAGCTGTGCTCCCTGGAGGTCCGGAGCCCTAACTGTCACAATTTTGGTCAGGCCAGACGTCAACATCAGACCCGGGTTAGCCATGACCTGATGTTCCAGGAGCTTCTGCGAATTGATGGGCCCCATGGGAGTCATAACATGGGCCCCCAAGCAATTGTCCATTCATTCCTGGAGCCACAGCAAAAGTGCAAAGACTCTGCAGTTTCAAAACTTGAAAAGGCTGATTCCAAAGAGTGATTAATTTAAAAATACAAAAGACAAATTAGTTCTCCTACTCTCATGTAGATACTCAAAGGAGCAAAACCTCAACATAAAGACATTTATTCTCTCCACCGAATATTCATTCATTCATTCATTCATTTAACTTCAAATTCCCATCTCTTCGACTGTCACAGGTCACGGGGTGCTGGAGCCTATTCCGGTAACTGGGGGCGTGAGGCAGGGTACACTCTGGCACAACACCAGTGCACCACGGAGTCACATGTAAACAGACAACCACGCACACACTCCAATTGATATGGCCAGCTTAATTTTGGACAATTTGGCAGAGCTGGCTTGTATCAATCATGCCTCTTTCGCCAGGACTACACACTGCTGTTGCATGAGAAAGATGAGTCAGTTCAGAAGTTTAAAATAATTTTTGTGTGGACAAATCTGGATATATTCCTGGATCCCCTATAATACCTAGATGAGACAACCTCTCCCCATAAGTTTGGTCTGTGGCTATTTGATTAGAAGTATAGACATCAGCTGCACATCAGTTACATTTTTCTGTGAGTAACTGGCTACATATTTATGGAGTAAGAACAAATATACAATGTAAGGAGGGAGTGATTTGGGTGGGAGGCAGGTTTAGCCTGGGAACATCTGTCCTTTCAAAGGCATCTCTTCCTTGGTATGCTCACAATCCACTGCTAGTGTTGGCGCTTCATTGGTAGTTGCAAAGATGCTTGCTTGCCTAAGGCATGCTTGTCAAAACACAGCTGAAGAAGTGAGTGAAAACATTATGTACATGTCCGCAAAGTCACCTGACTCATGAGCTCTACTGCATATACACTATACCTTTGTCAGGACAGGGAGGAAAAAAATAAGATGATCATTTCTGGGATGTAAAAAGAAAAAGATCTTCAGTTTTCCCTCAATTATTAAGTCTCTTATTTTTTTATGCAAATAAAATAAGAAATGCAGAGCATTTATTGTAACTTTTTTCTGTAGTCAATAGTTAGGATTTTCCACATTTTTTTAGTTGTGAAAAGTTCTGTGAAAAGGACATTATTTGTCCTTCCTTTCTTGCTTTAGTTTTATGTCTTACCTTGCTTCACAAATGAAATTTTTATTTATCTAACTTGTTCATCAGTCTCCCTTTATGCGATTTTTCCCTGAGACATGATGTTTTGCTTGAGGTCAGAACAGGACAGACATGTGTCTCTGTTTAGTGGGCATCTTTGATGCTTCAATATCAAAATGCAGCAAACAACACACTTACTGTACATACAAGTACATGGCAGGATACTGACAGTCTGTTTTCACCCTTATTTTTTCACCCAAAATCGGCAAAGAAAATGTAGCAATTTTAAACTAATATATTTGTACATCATGTAAATAGCGCTATACTTGTATACATTTTATCAGAATGCTATGACATAAAATTATCAGTCAATCTTTCAAAGTTCCTACTGCCTACATAATAATAATAATAATAATAATAATAATAATAATAATAATAATAATAATAATAATAATAGTTATTATTATTAACAAATGAGGATTTTTTTTCTTTCTCTTGTTATGGTTCATTTTCACATGTAGCAGAGCAAACAATTAAATAAAGTCACTGAACACAAAAATATTACGAATATACACTTTTGGACAGATTCTTGATTTCTGAACTGACAGATGATTTGACAAATTTAAGATGTTTGAGAATGAAATGTCCTCTCTTTTGCTCAGTAACGTGTCAGTTAATTGTAGGTATTTGTTACCTATTTCTAAATAGTGTTATTATTATTGTTTGTAGCAATTGAGTTGCTCACAAAACTAACAGAAATGTAATAAACACCATTCATACAATTATCTTACTGTATCTGCTATCAGTTTCATAATTTAATTACAAATGCAAGATTAAACACAGTTCAAAACAATCAAAAATGTTTTGTGAATTAAATAAATCCTGAATACAAATTTGTCTTCTTATATCATGTAATATACTGCATAATTTTATTTATCTCATTCATAGAAATAATTTCCAACACATTTATAAAAAAGTAGATTCTTTATTTTAAGGGGGGAAATATTTCTTGTTTAATTTTGCGCCTAATTAAAAAATGCCATCTGACATCTGTTTGCATGTGTTATTTATGCAGCTTAATACAAAATTGATGAAATATTAAAATTAGTGATTGGCATCTACAACAAAAAACACAACAAATTACCATAGATGTTCATGATCAGTATATTCTGAGAGATGCAGAATAAAAACTTTCTATAAAGTATCATTAAAAGGGAACTTTATAAGCCGAATATCTTGAACTCAGATTCACCTTGCTATGTTTTAAGCACTGCGTGGTGGCTAAAAGCCTTCAAATGTAGAGTATCAAACTAAAGGGCTGAGTTTGTATGATTTTAATTTTAAATATCCCTATAAATGTAATGCTATAATATTTATCTAAAAAATATCACATACTGAATTGCGGGTGATGGATGCTGTGATGAATGCTTCAACCTTAGTGTGCCAAATGTGCGTCTAAATATTGATTTTTTTGTTAAAACCTAACAACCTTGTTTGTGCCTGGTGAAATTATAAAATGTCTTACCTTATATAATGTTAATTATTGAAATAAAGAAACAATAGAATGGGATGACTGATTTACACAATGGTTTTTAGTTGAATACACATAGAGTTAAAACATTTTCAAGAATTGTATTTGTTTGTATAGAGAAGTACAATTATATTTGAATTGTTATTGCAGCAACAACCCAGACCTATATTGTTGCATGGTTACTAGTTGGTTAATAATGTTCATTATTTTCCATTACTGACTGATTAAACATAGAATATATCCCATAACTGTTGAAGAAAACGATGTAAAAACTTTTTGATATGGTCAGAACTGCAGCTGACACTGAGGAGCGCACAATGGTCTTTCTTCAGTTTATTGCATTTTGTTGGGTTAAACTTTCAGTTTGCATTTAATTACATAATCACATGATTATCATGAGTATATACAGTAGTTCACAATTGATGAGTATGTGTAAGTTACATTTTATTGTTGACTTTATTCTACAATTGAAACACTATGAAACAAAGTAATAATGAAACTAGATACAACGTTAAATATTGTATTGTATAGGTATTTACAGTCATAAATCGGGATTTCATCAAGTTCAACAGGGATCTCAAATGCCTGTAGAGTAAAGAAATTCCCCTGTGATTACACTTGAAGAGCAGCAGAAGATTTTCACCTGAATAAACATCAGGCCCATCAGCATCGGATACGGCCTCACACCGTTATACTAAAATATAAAAATTTCTAGGGCTCTGCACCAAAAGAAAACTTCAGGGTCACGATTGCGGCATGCTGAGAACAACCGAGAAATTGAAAACTGACATTATGAGTTTAGGAGCATTATTAAGATAGTGGGTAGCGCTGTTGCCGCAAACAAGGCAGTTCTGGGTTCGAGTCCTGCTCTGTGCAGAGTTTGCATGTTCTCCCCGTGTCTGCGTGGGTTCTCTCCAGGTTCTCCGGTTTCCTCCCACCTCCAAAAGCATGTGTTTCAGGTTAATTGGTCGGTCCCAAATTGGCCATAGAAGTGAGTGTGTGTGTGTGCGTGGTTGTCTGTCTCTGTGTGTGGCTCCGTGGCGCACTGGCGTCGTGCCCGGAGTTTCCAACACCACGCGCCCTGTGCCAGCTGGGATAGGCTCCAGCTCCCCGTGACCCGCTGCGGCGGATACAGTGGGAGAAAATGACTCAAGGAATGAATAATTAATTTTTATCAATCAACAGAGTCAATCCATATTTCCTATTACAAATACAGTGCCATGGTGTAACATATGAATAAGAAATATTGCTACTTATACATAACAGTGGTATGATTGGAGTGATTGTGTGGTGTTCCTGGAAAGGTTTACAGGATTTTCAGGGAACTGAAATTTGATATCTAACACATGTGATGGAATTTCTAGTCTTCATCTGTGCAGGCACGCCTCTGATGCTGTGCCAAAACCATCAACATAATAAATGTCTAAGAACCTACGAACAAATGCGCTATCCAGGGATTACTCTGATTCAATGACAACAAATATTGGGAGTAAATTTAAAATCAAAAGCTAAAATATCTTTGATGAAATGTTATCTCAGTTGACACTGTTTTCTCCGTTGACTGACTTTTTTTGTCAGTCATTATTTACAATTTATTATATGTTATTATTGCATCCATAAGTAAAAACCTTTTCTCTATATAAAATTAAAGATTTTTTAATTAGATTTTTCTAATCCTAAATGTTCATGTGCAGTGTAATTGTTCTTTTTAATAACTCAATTATTTGCCCCTGGTAAGCTCTGTTTCTCTCAATTTTTAGGCAGACATTTAAGGTCAACATAAACCTTGTTTTGAAGTGTCCATGAGTGTGCTCATAGTGTCAGCGCTCTGTTACACAATAAAGTGTTTTTAAAAGGGTAGAAACTTAAGTTAAGGTAGTTCAATATTAACATGAAGAGCAAGATTATTGCGACTTGTATTCTACTATTTACCCACAAATGTTAATCAAGAGATCTCACTTTCATGGTCTTAAGTGGGCAATGTTCTAAATACTAATAAAACAAGTTGTCAGTCTCTGTCCTGGAGCTAATAAAGAAGGCCCCAGCGCTTTATTTGTTCCACACACTGAGGGCAGACTGAAATAGACAGGCGTGGAGGAATGACAAGCATGCCATGCACCTTAAATCACCTGTCTGTGCCAAAATGCTGATGCAAATATTTTGTCATGGAGAATCATGACAAAATATTTGCTTTATATCCAGCTTGGGTGATTTTATGTGTGTGTGTGTGTGTGTGTGTGTGGGTGTGTGTGTGTGTGTGTGTGTGTGTGTCTGTGTGTGTGTGTGTGTGTGTGTGCGTGTGTGCGTGTGTGTGTGTGTGTGTGTGTGTGTGTGTGTGTGTGTGTGTGTGTGTGTGTGTGTGTGATATATACACACACATTTATATATATATACACATATATATATACACACACACAGTCATATATAAGTATACATATACAATAAAATGCTCGTGTCTCTTAATCATTCGTCTATTTTCCATTCAGCCACAATTACCAAATTCTTGTCCTTATTTACTCTGAAATTTAAGCCCTCTTTGAATACCAAGTCCACACCGAGCATAAGTGACTCTTGCATAGTACAAATGATTTAAAAAAAACAAAACATGCTTTACCATATGATTGCAGGCCTGCGTCCCATCAACTCCTCCGAGTGTATTCCCTCACTTTATTTTCTTTATGTCACGGTTGCTGTCGCTGAAGTCTGGACATCCCGAGGAGTGACTCAAAGATGGAGCTGGCATTGGAATAAAACACAGGCATTTTAATTGTGTAGCAGGGATCCCCAGGCATCAGTTGCAATGGACTCATGGCTCTCTGCTGCCACCTGTCTCCCTGGAGAAGAGCACGTTAGGATTGGGTTGGAGGCGAGACCAATTTGCTGAATATGCTGAATGTTGCCCAGGAATTATGGTAAAGAATTTGTGAATTTCAATGTGATTCATTAAAATATAAGAATTTTTTTTTTTTTTAATTCAGTGATTGATTTTGTTTAAAACCAATGCAAAAGTTTACATTAAATGTGGAGCCAATTTCACCTGTGCAAATGTGTAAATTATTTTTCATCCTGGTGAAGAACAGCATTAATGTATAACTTTGAATGACTAGATTTCCATTGGATAAAAAACTCAATTTATACCTTACAGAACAACAGTAAAATTTCCTTGATGCTGACCAATTCTCAATAAATGAGTGATTAGAGAGAAACCATGTTTTGCAAGGCATAGCCAAACAGGAAGCTGTTGAAATTGTAATATAAATAGGTATCAGGAAATGAGTAAACCAATCTGCAGCCATGTTTCAAAATATGCACCAATCAATTAGCAAAGGGATTTCCTACCAAATTAACAGATCGAGTCAAAGTCTCCTAATAAATATTTTTCGGTCAGTCTACATTTTGTTTTGCTTGACTGAGCTTCTCACGGCCATTTGTAGTCTCAACTTGAGCCATTGTTAGCTGGAATGTGCTTTGGTAGAACTAGGCCATTACATTCACAGAAGATGAAAACAAGTATCAAATTAAACCAGCTTCACTGCAGACTGATAATGAATAGTTAGCATGACTAAGCTTTTTTACCATCGAGGGCTGATCCAGTAGTCGTAGGAATGCTGTCTGAGCATGTGACATTTCCAAGACCATTACAAAAAGGCCAACAAGGAAACATATTTCATTGATTCAGTCATTTGACAAATAGATTTGGAATGAGTATTAATTTGCAGTCATTTGCAATTGTTTGCCATATAAGTAGAGTCGAAACAAAGGTTCTTATTCTAAGAATAGGAAATGAGACAATGACAGGAGACAAACTTACAACATATTAAGATGATTTTGGTAACCATAGAGAGAAATTATTTCTGAATGATGTTTTATTGTCTTTCCATGCAGAAGCCTTGCAGTTGTTATGTATATAACCACTGCAGCTCATTTATTTTTCAGGCCTGGATTTATGAGTACTTTTATCAAATATTTTTCTAATAACCAATATGAAAATGTGAACTATCTTTTGTTTTTCATATTGTTCATTTTTCTGCACATTGTGTGAGTATTTGTTATTTTTAATTGTGATTTTTTTTTATTTTTGTGCGGCAGTAAGAATATCTTGATGCGTCCTTAAATTCTGAATCTTTATACTCTTGCCTCAGACTCTGGTGAGTACCACATAGGAAGCAAGTGATGATATTTTCTAACTGACAAAATTGTACAGTGCATCTCAATGACATGTCTTAATATGTGTGCAAACACAATACAATTCTGCGTCCAAGGCTTGCTGAGTTTGGCTCATCATGACACAGTGACTGCCTTCCATTTGATTTTTCTAAACCTGCAAACGCTAGTGTGGAAGCAGGAAAAAACAGAATTACTTGCTATGGGAACACCTGGCATCAGCATGTGCAAGCAGAAGGAAAAAAAAGATTCTTGTTAACTGCTGCATATAATTACTACTATATTTATATTTGCCTTTAGCAAGTGACAGTTTGGCCATTAATTAACTACAGCTAGCTTTTTTTTTTAACATGTCCAGTGTGACTCTGAACGCAGCAGTGAAGTGTAACAAAAGAGTTTCCAAATAATAACAGAGCCAATTGTGTCAAGTGTCTTTGAGTCCTCAGAATTCCTGATTACTGGAAGTAGAGGTTATGTTCTGCAGAATGTCAATGAGTCAGTGCAATAATGTGGCTGATCAGGAAAAAAGTTGGCTGACATTAACTTCAATTTTGGTTGTTAGGTTCATCTTATAACATTTTCCTTGGTGAGAAGAGACATAAAGAAGGAGGTCAGACAGATGTGTTCATTTGCAGAGTATTGATTTATCTATAAAGACCAAAATTTGAATTTTCACAAATCAAAACCATATTTTTTTTAACTATAAATCAAGGAGATTGATGCTGGAATAGAAAAGAGAATAGTTTGACATAGAGAAACATTCTCTTTTGCTCAGCCAGTATATTTTGTGCTAAATCTTGTGTTTTTATATCTCAAGTGTTTCCCCTTCAGCAATGTCGGTGAAACATGGCAACATGTTAATCTATACAATGCATGCACTGTTGGCTCCCAAAATATTTCCATATTTTGTATGTACAGTATGTCACAAAATTATGCTCACAAATAAATATGTTAAACTCATATTTGACTTTCTATAATTTTTCTCCTCTTACTTTCCTCATTCACATCATATTGCACTGCAGCAAACATTCACATGAAAGTAAAGAATGATGAAAATGAAAAAATTTTTGAGTGATGTCATGTAATCCAAGTATATATGACATCTGCTGTCTGCTGAGCATTTTCAATACACAAGTATCTAAGTCCAGCAATGACAGAAAGTTTTTTGTATGTATTATTCATGACATTTTAGTGATTTCGATATTCTGAAAGCGCTAAACAAAAAAAATGCTGACTCATCTTGCACTTGGGGTACAGTATATGTACAGTACTAACGCCCTCTCACCCAACCACAAAAAACTTTAAAACTGAAGTCATGCTGTTTTACCTGGACAATAATTTAAGGGGAAAATTTTTTCGGTTGTTTCCCTGTGATGTCTTCTGGCTCTTCATCTCACACTATCAAGTTTGCAGATGAAATGCTAAGCATTAAATGTTACATGTTGCTAGCCAAAAAGCCAACTGTGTTCTCAGAGGCTGTGTTCAGTCTCAATCTTCCTGTGGTTATTCCAGGATCATGGGTAGATTCTGACAGAATCCAGTTCGAATGGTGGCATCTCAACTTGTAGACTTCAGTTATTCAGTTTGACATTCATAAAATGGATTTTGATTCTGTCCCACATCGTAATGTTTCTAGTTCTTGGTCACACACTTACAAGAAATGTACTGTTGTGTTTTAAGATAACCATCAGATAATCTACAATGACATGCCTATGTTGCAATAAATTGCAAATAATTATCAGTCTGTGAACTCTGATGAAGAGACTCTATGGAAGTCTGCAAAAAGAGCTCTTGATTTGGGCTGATTGGCAGCAACAAAAACAAGCGACGAGCCTGTTATCAGACCCTTATTTTCTTCTGTAGTTTATCGCTGACATCACCACCGGCTTTTAAAGTCAGGGTGTTTAAATGGTGCTCAGATGATAGAAACAAAGGTAATGACATTATCTCTTGTTTGTTGCATTAAATATCAAAAAAAAATTTATAGCAATTTTACAGGATGAGTGCCATGAAAATTAAATGATGCTACACATGTTTAACAGATTCCTCCAGGAAACATCCCTCCTAATGTATTCATCACTTCTGTTCACTTGCTGATAATGGCTGTCTATCCTCCCAGGGTGTGGCTCACATTCAGGTGAAGCTTCTGTTTGACGCCACAGGGCCATGATCCCAACCTGGCGGATCTTTTTTTCCCGTAAATCTGTGACCCACAAGCCCCGGACAGTAAGCCTAAACTATTTATTGGAGGGGTTTCTGCTTTTATTGAGCCATGTCTTTTCAATCACTATGCGCATTGTGCCAAAAGGCACGCAACTATTAAAAGAGATGGAGTGCCCGAGGTGAGAATCAGCAAAAAGATATACAAACAAAGGGAGCAAATGAGAGATAAGGTGACAGACGATGTGATAGTGAAAGTAGCCAAGTGACAAACATGTTATCAAGGAGTGTGTTCATCAGAGACTCGGGTGAGAGGGCTATAAGACATGAACTGGCAAGACTTGTTGGAATATGTGTGGGGCCATAGGAAGTGCTGTGTGGATAAGATAGCAGTGTGTGTGTGTGTGTGTGTGTGTGTGTGTGTGTGTGTGTGTAGGTGTGTGTGTGTGTGTGTGTGTCTGTGTGTGTCTGTGTGTGTTGGGGGGGGGGGCAGAAACAGTGTCCTCATCCCTGCCCTGCTTTCTAGTCACTGCCCGCATCCTGTCTGTGTGCTGCTCCCTATAATGGCTTTTAATGAGCCACTGGTGAACCTCTCTCCTTCCTGCCAACATGCAAAATGCCAGGCAAAAGAGCAAGTGAAAGGAAGCAGCAGTTTTCAAAGTTGAAACACTGACACCACTGCCTCCAGTGATATTCATGATCTAAAAAAATATAATCACTTATGAAGACATCTTGACACATCTGACATGTAGGGTCAGCATCACTGTCGATGGTGATTTCACCTATTTCTATATTTTATTTTATTTTTTAAAATAATGTAGCCGCAAGAGGACACAAGCCAGTGTCTTATTGTGCTGGTCCCAAGCCTGGATAAATACAGAGGGTTGCATCAGGAGTGCATCTGGCGTAAAACTTATCTGGCGAATCAAACCCATGACTTCCATACCGGATCAGTCGAGGCCCAACATCCGCCATCGGTGCTGTTGACCTACAGGGTGCCGGTGGAAATTGGACACTGAGACACTGAGAGGACTGAGGAGAGTAGACAGGAGTACAGGAAGATGCAGCGTAACGTGAAGGTAGAGGTAGCAAAGGCCAAAAAAGGGGTTTATGATGACTTGTATGCTAGGCTGGACAGTAAGGAGGGAGAGACTGATCAATACAGGCTGGAAAAACAGAGAGACAGAGATGGGAAGGGCCTGGAGCAGGTTAGGGTAATTAAGGATTGGGATGGAAGTCTATTGACAGGTGCCAGTCGTGTGATGGGAAAATGGAAAGGGTACTTTGAAGAGTTGTTGAACGAGGAAAATGAGAGAGAACAAAGACTAGAAGAGGTGGCTGTTGTGGACCAGGAAGTAGCAAAGATTAGTCAGGATGAATTGAGGAGGGCATTGAAGAGGATAAAGAGTGGAAAGGCACTCGGTCCTGATGATATACCTGTGGAGGTATGGAAGTGTCTAGGAGAGGTGGCAGCAGAGTTTCTGACTGTTGTTCAACAGGGTCTTAGATAGTGAGAAGATGCCTGAGAAATGGAGGAGAAGTGTGCTGGTGCCCATTTTTAAGAAAAAGGGAGATGTGCAGAGTTATAAAGCTGATGAGCCATACAATGAAGTTATAGAAAAGAGGAGAGTAGTTGAAGCTAGACTAAGGGCAGAAGTGAGCATTTGTGAGCAGCAGTATAGTTTCTTGCCAAAAAAGAGTACTACAGATGCAGTTTTTGCTTTGAGGATGTTGATAGAGAAGTACAGAGAAGGCCAGAGGGAGCTGCATTGTGTTTTTGTAGATCTGGAGAAAGCTTATGACAGGGTGCCCAGAGAGGAACTGTGGTATTGTATGAGGAAGTCTGAAATGGCAGAGATGTATGTTAGAGCGGTGCAGGACATGTATGAGGACTGTAAGACAGTGGTGAGGTGTGCTGTAGGTGTGACAGAGGAGTTCAAGGTGGAGGTGGGACTGCATCAGGGATCAGCTCTGAGCCCCTTCTTATTCGCTATGGTGATGGACAGGCTGACAGATGAGGTTAGACAGGAATCCCCATGGACTATGAAGGTTAGCCGCAGTAAGACAGAGTACATGTGTGTGAATGAGAGGGACCCAAGTGGAAGAGTGAGGTTACAGGGAGAAGAGATCAAGAAGGTGGAGGATTTTAAGTACTTAGGGTCAACAGTCCAGAGCAATGGAGAGTGTGGAAAAGAGGTGAAGAAGCGTGTACAGGCAGGATGGAACGGGGGGAGAAAAGTGTCAGGTGTGATGTGTGATAGAAGAGTTTCAGCTAAAATGAAAGGAAAGGTGTACAAAACTGTGGTGAGACCAGGGATGTTGTTTAGTCTAGAGACAGTGTCACTGAGGACAAGACAGGAGGCAGAGATGAAGATGCTGAGGTTCTCTCTGGGAGTGACCAGGATGGATAGGATCAGGAATGAGTACATCAGAAGGACAGCACATGTTAGAGGTTTTGGAGATAAAGTCAGAGAGGTCAGACTGAGATGGTTTGGACATGTCCAGAGGAGAGATAGTGAATATGTTGGTAGAAGAATGCTGAGTTTTGAACTGCCAGGCAGGAGGCCTAGAGGAAGACCAAAGAGGAGGTTTATGGATATAGTGAAAGAGGACATGAAGGTATTTGGTGTGAGAGAAGAGGATGCAGAAGACAGGGTTAGATGGAGGCAATTGATTGCTGTGGCGACCCCTGAGAAGTTCTGAGTTCATAAAAAATTTGTTCTGTAAATAGTTCCTTTACTATTGTGATCAAAAGCATTGAATCTATATTCTGAGGCTGTTCTGTAAATATTCATTCATACACTTAAGAATACTCATTTTCTGAGTTCATAAAAAACTTGTCATGTAAATAGTTCTCTTAGTATTGTGATCAAAACCATTGATTTGAATCTCAATTTTGAGGCTGTTCTGTAAATATTCATTCATACACTTAAGAATACTCATTTTCTGAGTTCATAAAAAACTTGTCATGTAAATAGTTCTCTTAGTATTGTGATCAAAACCATTGATTTGAATCTCAATTTTGAGGCTGTTCTGTAAATAGTTTTAAAATAAACAATAAATATAGCAACTTCTGATCTATCCATATCAGACTTAAAATAATGTAGCGATTTAAACGCCACCCATTTCCAGTCAAATCACACCCACTTCCAGTTTAAGCTCCTTCCATTCCGAGTACAGATACAGACAATTTCGATGGCTTAACAGATACAGATACAGATAGTGGTGTACTCGCTTATCTTTTATATGTGACCTTGTGATAAACTAGTGGTTCGTTTGGGGTGTACCCTGCCTCACGCCCAAAGTCAGCTGCAATCGGCCCCCTTTGTGACCCCACACAGAAAAAGCTCTGACATATAATTAGTGAATGAAAAAGGAAAAATCAACATCATCATCTTACATCATCTTACTAATTAAGATTACTCATAGTTTCTTCGGAACAATGTTACATAAACATGAAAATATGCTAATATGCATTTGTGATATTTAGCGTGAGATTGAAGCTCCTTACATGCTTTACTTTAGCCATATATTCTAAGTAGTCAAAATTATTAAGTGAAAGATTATTATTCTTATTCTGCTACATGCTTTGAGCAATCTGCTGTTGATACATCACCTTGTGACCCCTGTGTTGAACTGCATGGCATATTGCTGCGGAGATCTGTGGCCGGGAAACAATCCACTTAAGTGCGGTCATGTGCCACAGGTGTCACTTTGATACCAAATGATGGGACCAATCATGGATCCATATAATCACTGCTGGCTGTAAAAAGTCCTCTCAGGTCAGACACCCACCTTTTATTTACAGGAACAACAAACACGCAGATGAACTTTCAGATAAACTAAAGTTGAACTGATGTCATTTTCCATTTGTTGTCAGATAAAAACACAACCACGATAAATACTGGGCGGACCTCATAAATTTCCAGACTGTCATACCACAAACAAGTGAAAACGAACATCTACCACACGATCTATGGAATTCCAGCCATTCCCCTGAGTCCTATTTTCCTGCCTGCTAATGTAATCACAGGGAAACAGAGTCAGCTTCCCAATGCCACAATCTCCAGATAAGACCATTCTATCACATGCTGGTTCTTTGTGACTCGCTCTGCTCAGTCCGGGCCAGATTGAGGGCCGAGCAGTCCAATGACTGAACCTGTCTCGAGGGAGAGTGGGTGCAATGGTGTTCGAATGAGGTCTACCTTTTGACTATTTATGGAACGGAAGGAATGATTGCAAGACATATTGAGCTTTTATTGTGAAAATGTTTGATGGGTATTTAAATTGTCTTCAGTTTAGTCATTCACAAGAAATCAACGCAGAAAGAATATCAAAATGGCAAGTTTGGCTCATGCAAACTTGAAGGAAAGAGTGAGAGTCTTTAATAATCGCAGTTTTAGAAAATGACGATCTGGCATTTATAACACTGACACATTTAAGCAGTAAAAATATTTTTTCCTCACACTTAAAATTACTCATACAGATGTTATTATATGGTTTAGCATTCAAGACTCCTCTGAAAGGACCAGTGTCTCACCTTTAATCTCATCAGTGGTGCAGGTTAATAAAAACTGATGGCTGAATTTGTTATATTTGTCAGGGGAAAATATGATGGAATTTGCTTCACATTCAATCCATCCTCATCCTTCGTGAGGTGTGGCAATGTGACAAAAGTCTCCCACTCAGCGAGGACAAATACATACATATAAAATCGTGCATAGTATGATAGGGTCAGAAACAGAAGGTTTAGGTCAGTTGTAAGCGCTTGCTTCTTGTCACGCTTGATTAAATCAAATAAGGTATCGTTAAATGTTGTGCTGAGCCCTAATCCTCTCACCTCTTCGGTTCCAAGACAGGTGAGCTCCAGTCTGCTCACTGTCTGTAAATGTGGACTACATTAATGCCAGTCTTGGCTGAAAAGACTACTTGTGTTTCAGGAGGTGGGCCTGGGTCTTTTTCCTCAAATCATGGAAATTCTTAAACACTGGCATGACTTCTGGAAAATATTACCTGTGGCAGTGCCTGTGGTGAAGAGGACACTGTGTGCCATGCTTCCGTGGCCACAGGAGGAAAGCCTGACAGATTTACCTACTTAGGCTTTCCATGTGCACCCACAGTGGGCGCACGTCTTACCCAGTAATATCTAAATTACTGTGGTGATTCTGCTGCAAATTGAACCTACACTACTTAAGTGCTCTGAAACGCCTGTCATGTCTACAAACACCAGAACTCAATTCCTGAATAGCACACCAAACTAAATACCTACCTACCTATTCACCCACCCACCCATCCATCCATCCATCTATCTATTTATCTATTTTACTGTGTTAAATGATTGAATGCCAGGTCTTCTTCACCGTCCGCTATATGAATGATGATACAGGTTAAAAACCGTCTTTGTTTTACTCTAGCTCTCTAGGTCAACATCAAGACAATACAAAATCAATATTCATCTCTTCTGGTCACCTGACCTCTACCGTTCCTCGTTTCACTGTCTGGGCTGGGCAAAATATTCCTGTCAGATTTGTGGTTCGAGCCAACAGCTCCACACAATCTACACATGTATGGTTTTGATGCACTAATAATAAAGACTAGGAGCAAAAAATGACTGAGTTTTTAAATTCAGCCCTCACAGCAATAGCAATAAAGCAATAAATATAGCAACAAAGAGGAAGAAGGGAGTGTCAATGTGACAAGCTGCAGTAGCCTGATGAGGCATGGCCTGTAGTATCCGGGTGGACTATGGTGGCAGGTTGTGGATGGAAGGACCTGTGTTAAATCTCCTCAACAGAGAAAGACAGTGATAAAGAGGTGAGGGAGGGAGTTAGAAGTTAGAGTGAGAGAGGCCAGGGAGGTGAGGGAGCGCAGCTGACAGGAGCTTCCTGTGGGTCTGGAGCGTGTTTTCCAAAGGAAGTGCAGGAGGCCTAATCTGTCGCCCCCAGAGGAGGAGGACCTGGTGGCCCCCGCTTATTGTCCATTTTATCTTTTCTAGCTTTGGTGGGCCTTTCTCCATATGGACAGGGACTTATTGTGAAAATGAAATGCTGCAGACGGTCCAGGCAGCTTATGGGGATGCTTCCACCTGCCTGGAAGGATTTCTATGGACATCTGAGTGTATTTTTTCAAAATAATGTAAGAAGATATTCTGATACAACCACAAACCAGGCTGAAAGTAACCATCTGTATGTACACATGAAGTATTTTTGTTAGTTATTATTTGTTAGTGATGTAATCCTCTTCAGAAATCATTACTGTTGTCATCTTGTGTGGTGTGTGAGAGGAAAAGTCAATCAGGGAAAACACTGTGGCTTGTGGTATCAGGAAGTTGATGCAATCTCAGTTGAGCCTCAGTTCATCAGGCGTCAGGACACACTTGCGCACATACACACGTACATACACACACACATACACACACACACACACACAAAATCATCCACCAGATTCACATTATCACATGCACAATAAACCCGGAAAGGTTCACTCATTTCTCCAGCACTGCTCTCTGTTTTCCTTTATTCTCTTCCTGTATGTGAGGCATTTGCTTCTATAAGACAGATATTAACCAGGCAGATCAATTCTTAAGCTGACTTTGACCACAACTAATGCACACTCTGAGACATTGCATCAGATTGCTTACATCCTTCCACTGCTGCTCCTCATGCTATTTTAGAGCTGCAAGACACCCTCCCCCCTTTGTTCCCATTGATTAGGGGGTCTGCCGCAGGGAGTGGGCCCTGCAGCAGGAATGTCTGATGAACGTGACCCTTCCTCTGAGGGTTACTAAGACTAGCAAGTCTATGCTTGGCCACACATATACACATTTCCTCATCCTCGCATACACCACCTGCAACTGCAGTCATTGTCTGCTGCTGGAGCTATTATTGTCATCGCCATCACGGTCATGATTATTATGACTAATGTTAACCTAACCACCATCTGTTTGGTGCTGTCACCACCACAGCTCTGCCTTGGCTGGAAGAATTTGGTTTCAGGCCCTTTCTTAAGACATAACGGGTGAGTTTGAGGAAATGAAAAGACTTACTTGCGTTACTTAACTGAGGTCAAACACGCTATCTGCAGGAAGCTATGTAGACTGACTATAATGTTTTGCCATGCTTCATTGTGTTCTATTTATTTATTGTTACCAAACCCTTTTTAACTATCATATTCTTAGATTGGTTTACCTCCCAGAGAGAGGAAGGGGTCTAGACTTTTTCTGTCACTAGCTGATTGTTAACTCTCAAAAAATAACAACTTCCTATTGTAATAAATTACTGCTGTATATTTTACAACTCGGTTCTCCCAAATTGCTTTGCTCTGTTGTCAAATTAAAATAATGAAAGTGTAAAAGAAACATAAAGCAATAAAAACCTACGATTGTATAGGAAAAACTGTTTTTTTGAGGCAATTTTATACATGCTGCTTCTTTTATTTATCCTGTCATTCCAACTATCCATCCATTTTTCAAGAGATGACCCTAGTCGTCTCAGTGATTTTGCTTTTCTGCCTTGTGGGCCACGGTCGTGCTGGGGCCTATCCCAGCTGATAACAGGCGAGAGACGGGGTATACTCCGGATGTGTTGCCAGTGTGTCATGGAGTCACTTGGAAGACAAACAACCAGTGAGGCGGGGGACACTCCGGGGGAACCCGGAGAGAACCCACGCAGACACGGGGAGAGCATGCAAACTCCGCACAGAGCGGGACTCGAACCCAGGTCCGCTGTGTTGTAAGGTGGCGCTAACCACGGCGCCACCGTGCCACCCGGATTACTAAAGTATAAAAGATTTTTTAAAAAAGATAGTACTTTTTGGTAACATCATTTTATATACAGTAGTACAGTACCTTGAGATACGAGTTTAATTTGTTCCATGACTGAGCTCGTAAGTCAAACTACTTGTAACTACAAAAAATTTTCCCCTTTAATACGATTAAAATCATTTTATTTGGTTCCAGCCTTGTAAAAAGGCCCAAACCCCTCTATATTATTTAAAAAAATGTCTCAACCAATAGACAATTACATTTTATTTGTGCATAGTTATGTTACGCAAAGAATGATAAAGCAACACAAAAGTCATAAGCACACATGTGTCACATCGTTACTCTGCAAATGAGGGAGAGATCTGGTTTCAGCTAATGTTGTATCCATCCGTCAACATGCAGGAAAGAACGAGATGTGGTCTCAGCTGATATTGTATCCATCTGCCTACTCGTATTGGTGTCCTGAAGCACAGCTCATATCTTGTATTTTCGCTCCTATGTCAAACAAAAATAAGGACAGAGCGACAAATTGTATCTCAAAAAATTGTCTCAAGGTACTACTGTACTCTGTTGGAAGAGTGTGGCCTTATGGATTGCATTCCATCTCAGAATGTGGATTGATCATAGCAGGGCCCTCAGTGCCAATGACGTGCGGTCAGGCGAGGCAGGCGAGGCCGTGCCTCACCTGCCATCATCAAAGAAAAAAATGAAAAATGGAAGAAATAAATTAAATGGTTATATTTATCCAGTGATGTGTATTATAAAGTTATTTTCCGTTTAACATCACCAATTTTACTCAAAATCGCTGAATTGTCACATTTACCACTGAAATACTGAGAAGAGACCTGCGGTGAGGCATGGCTCGACTAGCTGTGCTGGCATGCCATACAGTGAGACCGTAATGCTATCTCTCTCCATGTCGTTATTTAAACGTACAAACACGTTTGCTCTATGAACTAAATTTCCATAATTTAGCTAATGTTGACAAAAAAAACTGTACATTATATACAATTGTATGTGTGTAACGTCTTTCTTGAGTTGAGCGGTCCTGAAGCGACTGCAAAAAAGGCACAAAGTGAGGCATGCAGTTCTCCTTCATGTGAGGGGGCGCTGGTGATCCCAGAGATTTGGCCAGAGATTCTTCTTCCTCTGCCGTAGAACAAGTGACAGTAAACTACAATCTATAGTCTAGTGCAGCTATTCATTTGTTTTTTTCTGCTCGCCTTGCCTTACTATAAAAACGGAGGATTACAAATCTTAACTCAAAATTTTTTCTATGCCCTTGTCCAGAAGGAGCGGCACATGGACTTCATTTATAAGTAAACGTAACATACAAGCAAACATGTAGGTAACAACATAATGTTTTTTTTAATCAAATGTGCCAATTGTGTGTTACAGTTTGTATGTGTAAATAATTCTGCTCTGAGACTTTAAAAATGACCTGCTGCTAATTAAATGGTGAATAAGCTAAACTGTACGTTCATATTTTTGTGAATCTAATTATGATGAAATCAGTGCCTCACCAGCCATGAACTTCACCGCACGTCACTGCCTCAGTGCTTTGAGTGTGCATTCACACCTGCAGTTAAAGCCATCAGCTTGTGAATGGATCACTCAGGATGGATGTTAATACCAGGTCTAAACAGTGCCTAAGTGCATCCTCAAGGCCCAACATGGTCTCCGCCTCAAATACTAAAACTGTCTCCCTCTTTCTATCCCCCGTACATCTCTCATGCACACATTCCTGCAATCGATGGCAGACCTTTGCTCAGACTCTGAAGCTCAGCAGTTTTTTATTTGTAAAAACAATATAAAATGTTGAATAAATTTGGTTCCACTTCACGACTGTCTCGCATGTTGTTGATTCTTAAAAAATATTTTCAGTTTGTTATCTTTAAGTTTGAAGCCTGAAATGTGGCAAAATGTCAAAAAGTTCTTGGGTGGCCAATACCTTCGCAAGGCACTGTATGTTCCATGAGTCTCGAACTTACGTGAGACACAAAAGTGCTTTGAACAGACAATAAGAGTGGTGGAAAAGGTCATTCAGATAGAAGGGGGTTTAATGTCAGTATGGGGAGGGTCATAAACATTTGAATTACCGTAAATAATAAGATAAATATTTTGTCGCTTTATTGCGGAATTCATTAATTGTGTGTGGTTCCTGGAACGCATTAACTGTGAGGAAAGAGGGAGCACTGTAGTATGATTTTGAGCGAGTGGGGAAAAAAGAAAGAGAGACAGCTGAGGAGTAGGCTGCAGCCCAGACAAACATGGCGTGGCCCTTCCTCACTCACATCCTGTGGAGGAAAGTGCTAGTCTTAATGCATCAGAGACAAGATCCTCTGACAGGTCATCAAATAATTAGGATTAATGCTTTTTAACTTTCCCTTTTCCCCTCTGACTTACTTTTGCTTACTTATTAGCTCTGTCATGAAGGACCATTTACGTATATTTGCTTTTGCTCTAGTCTGCTTGTTTGTTGACAGGGTTTGGCATTTGGCAGGGAAGAAAATATTAGCGGTGGATTCAGTTTAAAAGGTGAATTCTGGAATTAATTTAGGGCTTTTATGACAATAATGCCTGTCAGCCTTTAAAAAAAACCACTTAGTCTCAGTGTAGGGTCACTTGTATTTTTGCTGAGCTCAAACTTGGTTTTTGTGTTTGTATTTTTGCTCCCTCCACTCTTCTACAATTTTTTTTCACAATTCCCAACATTTCAAGATTCCCTCCCTTTTTTCATTCTGTGTTTCACTTAGTGTCCACACCTGCTTGTCATGGAATGAATGTACAATGCGCCCTCGCGCATTCGAGCATTAACGCTCGCGACTCCAACTCATCGCTGATTTTTGGAGTTTGGGTAAAGGTAAGACAGATAGAAGGTGGTTTATTATGAGCTTGGGGAGGGTTCATAAACATTTAAATTAATCGCGATCTCGATTGTGGATTCCTTAATCGCGTGTGGTTCCTGGAACGCATTAACTGCAAAGAGCCTTATATCATCAAACAAATATCCAGATATCCACCAGACGTGCAGGTCATCAAGCAGGAGGAAAATCTTACTCTCAGCTCCATACATCACCATTCAGACAATCAAGCTAATTGCTGTTCAAATGGCCTCTAACAAAGCTCTAACTGAATAAAGTGGCTGGAGCATTTAGGTATTGTGGTAAGCTGAACTCTATAAAGGATATCGGAGAAAAAAACATGTGCTTTTAAGGGAGGCAGGGCTGCTGGCACTGGAGACATGGCGGCAAACGAGTCAGTTTAGCGTTTCAGTTGCGGCTCCCTGTGGGCCTGTCCTCCGCTGCTGAAGCAACCTGAGGAATTGCAGGCACTAAAAGAAAAGACTGGAAAATGAAGAGTGAGACCAGAAGAGAACCAGGCTGTGCCAGTTAAATATGTGTACCACAAACACAAAAAAGAAAGCAATACACTCGCAATTCTACAAGTGCTTTTGTACTGCAAAAGTCAAATGTCTCTGAAAATCACAAATATTTATGGTTTATTTTAGTTTCAAAAGAAGTACGGCAACAGCTTTCAAATACTGAAGAGTTGATAGCCATGTTTTGAACAAGGCGCCACCATAAAATAAAAATCTGGTATGGTGCAAAAAACACGCAATGACCACGTTGTGTGCATTTGAACACCCCACCCAGGAGTCATTGTTAACTCTCACTCCTTTTTTTTTTCCTCATATCCAGTCATCCTCCAGTATAATTATCTGCCCTCTGCATGCCTGGCCAGCACAGCAGGAGACCCCTGGGAGAACAAACTAACACCAGCGGGCACAGAGGAGTCCCACACTCCCGTCTCCCTTCCCCTTCCCTCTCCTACTCTGTCTCCTCCTATCCCATCATGCCCCTGCGTACATGCCCTGCCAGTCTGCCTTGTGACCTTGTTGCTGATAAGACCAGAGGCCCCACAGTGGCCAGCGCCTGGTGCCAGCTTTTCCATCTCATACAAAATCAGTCATGCTGCGTCACAGATGGGATAAGTGATCAAAAACAGTAGCCCAGCTCTAAAATAACTACCATCTATTGGACAATAGAGCTCAATGACCTGGTGATGTGAACCTTATGACCTTGTTTGTATCCACTTTCTCACCGCGAGAAACATAAGGCTGAAATATTTCAGTTTGATGAATTGCACTGAAATTTTGCACAGACATCTGAGGATCCCTGATGCTGAAACCTGCTGACTTTGGAGAATTTTACTCTAATAAAGGAGGGGATTGACTCTAAATTAGTTTTTTAAGTCAAAATTGTCAACAAATGTAAAATGTATTTCTAGAAATATTTTCTAAGAGGATAGGATCCCCTGACTGTTTCATGAAACTTTGACTTTCCCTGAACTTTTACATGACTATCTGCCAAAGTAAAGCACACTGCGTCTTTCAGATTTTTGATGAAGTCATTTGAATTTAGGACCATTTGCTCTAGTTGAGTGAAAAGTATTTTTGCACATTTGTTTATGCATGAAGACACGAACCCTCAACCATACTATTGCAGATACTCATTAGAGAGAACCTTTCCCCAACTTAATTGCCCAATTCACCACCCAATAGCACACCAATGGAGAAAGAAAGTTAGGAAGAGGGAGAGCAGGGCATCTGGCATGGCTGAGGGCAGTTAGCATTTGTCTGGACATTTATAACAAGGCTCATCAATCTTCTTCAGGGACTGTTCGGAGTTTGGATTAAAAACATGTGGGCCTCTTTGGGCTGACTCGTGCGGTGGAAAGACCCTGTCAGAACAACGAAGAGCCATCAGTCTGACACGACCTCTGACATATAAAGATGGAGCTGGGCATGGTATAGGACTAGGCTGGCAATGGAATTCCGGTAGCTGTCTGAAATTCTAGCCCTGCTGCTAAGGCACCACTGGAAAGAAAAAGAAAGAGCAAGAGACATAAGAACCTCATCATTCAAGCCCAGAATGAATCTGTTCTAAGGATAAGAAGAAGCAGAATGCTGTAATTGTGCACCAGAGGTCACAAACATGCACCTTATTTATTATAAAACTTCAACGCACTGTGCAATATACCTCCTTGTGATGAATGTTTGAAGCAAGACATTAAAAACAGGCAGCATTGAGGAGGGTATTGACTTCCTTTGTGGTCTTTTTGCCTTCCAGAGCTGTCTGTGGCTCCCACAAAGATTAGGTCAATGACAGAAACAAGAAAGGTGAGGTTCCAGGTCAAATCAAAAGTGTACGTTGAAAGCTGGTGTGATCTACAGAAGAAAGGACAAGCAATTTCGGGGTGTTCAATAAACGTTCACTTCTGCGCAAATCTTGAGCAGTAGACACTGCAACAGCAGGAAAAATTTAATCAAGTCTTACAAGATTATAAAGATATAGAGAAAGAGAGCCTGCACATGTGATCACATGTGTTGTGAGAGAGAGAGGTGCCTCGACCTCGGTCAAGTCACTTGACTTCTCGGCACCTCTGCCTACCCCAGCTGAATCAACACATTCCCTGCTTTGCCCATGCAAGCAGGCAGTGGGCCGGTGGTGTGTCAGGATCCTGGCTTCAGCCCGTCACACAGACTAGGTGTTTGTGTAAGTATAGGTAGGGGAAATAGAGAGGGGTGAAAGGGACCTGCAATCCTCGTCACAACTCTACTCTATGGAATTTAAATTATTCCTCTTAGCTGTCATCAAACCCCCTCCCACCCACCCACCTATTCACCCACCCCTCCAGCCCACCCCCCACTGGCAACCATGCCCTGAATAAACAAGCAACTGGGGTCAGGGGCAAAGCAATCAGCACCACTAGGTTGCTCTTAATAGATTGCTGTGTTTGCTGACAGGTGGCTTGGAGGTGTCTCCAAATCAACATGGAAGCAGTAGAGGCCCCTTTGTGATATTGTTGTGGTGTCAAAATTAAATTATATATAAAATTATAAATATAATTTCGTTATATATACATTGGGAGCAATTTTATTTACATTTGATTTAAATTAATGAAAATTTAGTCAAATATTTTGTTCCACTAACATGACACATAAGAAAAGTGAAACAAGTTCTATCATATCGATCATTTCTATCACATCAAAAATCTTCATGAAATATCTAAGTGATCGTTTTGGTTGTAGAAAATCCCTATAGCCTAGTGTTACAGAAGCAACTGTCAGCTCATGCTGATAGGTATTAATTATTCTAATTTACATGTCTAAAAGAGCAAAGATGAAATATGTACACGCTCTAAATGTTGTTTGTTAAGTCTGTTTTTGACCTATTTTTAATTTACCGTTTGATCATGACAATAAAAAAATAGTGACAAGTAAACAACATCCTGGAGGAGAGATTTGGCATATAACACCAACAAAAAACACCCTATAATCTTCCTCTTATCCTACTGATAGTATAGTAATTTATGTATCATACTTTCCTCACTCAGCATGAATGGTGAAAAGGACCTGTTTATAAATCTGAAGAATATTGCACATCTCATAATAAATATTATAAAAGACATGCTTTCAATTTGTCTTCCACAGTCATTACTGCAACTTTAAAATGGAACCACACCATTTAAGAACCTCATGTAGCTTGAATACAGCGAAGTAATTTCTTTCTCCACCTTTAAAAACAGATTCAAAGAGATGATAGGACACTGCTTTCATTTTCAAAGATGACACAAATGTAACACCACAGGAAGACTGACTTTTTATTAAGGAATCTCAGCTTGAGCAGCTGTTAAAAATATGATGCATGTTTACTCTATCCGCTGGGTCCCTTTCCAAATGGATTTAAGAATGTTGGACGCCCTCAGTAGTGACATTAAAAGAAAAAAGTCTGCAACTCTGCTAATCCTCTCTGAACCCTCTAATATCATTACTTTTGTAAATTCATCTTGGGGGAGGTGGAATGAATGGGCCTCTTTGTTTTATTATTATTATTTCTGGCACAGGACGCTACACACATGCATTTACAGTGCTGACCAAAGGTCTTTGCCCAGATGGCAGTGGTGCTACAACTTATTGTACGACAGATACATCTTTCAGGCTTTCCAGCCAGCACCAACATGACTATGAGCTGGGAGTCATGCCAAATAACGCATAACCTCTCACCGCCTAACCTCTACTGCTTCCATCACACAAAGTTATCTGTCCTCCAAACAGGAGCATCCCAATCCATGGGCTGACTGTCAGAGGGAATTTGTGTGTTCCCTGTATGCAGAAGCCATTGTAGGGTGAGCAGACAAAAATCCTTAGACTAACACAACATTTCTATTTATAGAAAAGGGAATGTTCTGAATTTTAATTGCTTATCAAATATTGCATGCTTGCTGCTAGATGACAAATGACTATTTGGAGTTGAAAGCATTGGAAGGGTCTTGATTGCCAGAGTGTGTGGTTACGTACAGTCTGTGAGCTGACAGCTGGCAGAGGGGAAAAAATTAACCTGGCAGAAACCTGCTCTCCACAAAAGAAGCAGTCAATAACAGGAACTCAATCAAACTGCCCTGGTTTCCGGCAAGCTATGCACTCTGGACTGCCTGGTCTGACAGAGTCTGGCTCTCTGAAAAGCTTGTTGGCTGCAGGTCAGCCCCGCCACACCGTGGAGAACTCTTAGTTGGCGCTGCTGTGCAACACTCATTTGTACCTCATCTGAACAAGGTTTCGTCTTTTGTTCAGCTGGGTGAAAAATGTGCACAACGCTGCAAACATTTGCCAAAAAAAGTACAGAGCCCCGACCTCTGGTGGGGTTAACGTAGCACATGAATTATTCTGTGCTTGATTCTCATGGCACCTCAAGTAATTAAAAATAACTTTTTTTGAAATGGGCACCTGCTATACATGTCAGACAAAAAAAAAAAAAGGGAGCGATGGCTTTCAAAATGTTGTTAAAATCTAACAGTAACATGTTTACGAGCACGAGAAAATGCTGAAAACATTTCTGGTACTTTTGTCATGCTTCCCCACTGTACAACCACGAGACTGAATTACTCCAGTCTGTCTGGATAAAACCATATAAATTTCCTCATTATATTAATATCCCAGATGCATTCTGTGTTGCATTTTTCTTCTTCGACTAGATATTTCTTGTTGAAAATTGGATTTTTATTTACTTCTTTGCCTGAAATTGTAAAGAAGTAAAAAAAAAATTTGATAACTGGAATGTTTCTGCAGACATATAGTGGATATATGGTGGAAATAAGAAGCTGTCTGGACCTGAAAGGCAGACTTGTGCTAAATATTGGCATATTTGAACAAAAATCAAGATGCAAGATGCAGTGTAAAGACAAACACACTCTTTTGGGAGCTTTATGTCTTGTCCATCTGCCATGCTAGATTAAACATGCCACTTTGATTGACATGTCTGTAAGATGAGGCTGAAACGCATTTTATCATTCATTAATGGATCATACATGACCAAATATGCTGACTTTAGAGCTCTATCAACCACAAACTGTGAAAAGACATTTACATGAAAAAGCTACATATTCTCATATGAAGTACTGCTGTTGAGGAAGAAACACATTGCTGTACCTCTTTCATGATTGAATCCAAAACAGAGAACTGTGCTTCATTGAAGAAGTCTTGAAAGACAGCTGAGATAGTCTCCAGCTCCCCGCGACCCGCGCAAGCGGATGAAGCGGTTAGAGAAAGTGTTATTTTGTCTTACATGTCATCAGCCAGCGGCACGGTGGCGCATTGAGTGCCGCCGTTGCCGCACAGCAATGCGGTTCCGGGTTTCCATCCCGACTGTGTGGAGTTTGCATGTTCTCTCCATGTCTACGTAGGCTCTCTCCGGGTTCTCCAGCTTCCTCCCACCTCCAAAAACATATGCTTCAGGTTAATTAGCCGGTCCCAAATTGACCCTAGGAGTAAGTGTGTGTGTAGCTCCCCGTGACCCATGATAGTGGACAAAGCTGGAGAAAATGAATGGATGGATGGATGAATGGATGGATGGATGGATGGATGGATGGATGGATGGATGGATGGATGGATGGATGGATGGATGGATGGATGTTATCAGCCATCTCTACAGTAGAGTCACCAGAAAGAATGTAGGATGAAGGAACCTCTGTACAGACGTCTGTTTTTAGACACCTGGTCACCACCAGATGACATACAGTATGTTTGAGTTGATATGGAATTAATGATTGGGGCAGCTGAGGTTCAGTCCACAAGGTCTTGGCTTGGGAACAGCGGGGTGGCTGGTTTAGGGTTAGGGTAGCTGCCAGTTGTGTTTGTGTGTGTGTGTGTGTGTGTGTGCGTGTGTGTGTGTGTGTGTGTGTGTGCGTGTGTGTGTGTGCGTGCGTGTGTGCTTGCGTGCGTGCGTGCGTGCGTGCATGCGTGCGTGCATGCGTGCATGCGTGCATGCGTGCATGCGTGCGTGTCTGGCCTGTATATGTTTGGAATATATGTTAAAAAAAAAATAGTGGAAAAAAAAATTCCCTACAGGGATTAACAAAGTTTCTTCTTTTTTTAAATGTGTTGCTTGACTGCAAATCAAGCAGACATATAAAAACATTAACGTCTATCTGAAACTGTCTTTCCAACCACCTGAGTAGTTTAAGTCCAATATTCACGGGCCATTTTGGTCACCACTGGCCCATAAGAAAAACTATCCAATTTACTGAGGTGCTAAATGTTCCACTGTGTTCAGCAGCCAGTCACTAACTTTGCTGTTTGGTGAAGATAAATATATAGAAAAATAGAGGTGTGCTGATTTTTTCTGCTGCTGAAAGCGACATCAAGCCAGCAGCAAGAGTGAATTAAAAAGTAAAGTTGCTCCAGCAGTTGCTTATAAGACAGTGAAACACTAAAAGCTGAATGGAACAGGGGATTCAAACAGGGATAATCAGCCACAATGAACTAATCATGTTCTACGAAGTTGCCTGAAAGTTAATAAATCTGTGTGTATGAAGTCCTGGCAGTGGTCATAACAGTTTTATGTGTATATAGTTGAACTCATGTCACCTAATGTCTCAGCAAGTAAACCCCTAGAGTGACAAGCAGTGTTGGCAGGGTGAGCTCTCCTGACTTGAATTCCACAGCTTCTGTCATCACCTTCACCTTGTTTAGTCTAAGAGTCAGTATCTATTGGATCACTGTAAAAATATCCTTTGTTTCCCGCAGACTAAAAAGACACAATGCAAAAATTAGACTCAAAGTTTTATAGGAACATTTCAAATATTGCAGATACTTTTTGCAGATTTTATAATAAATAGACCAACAAATAAACAAAAAATAAACTTTCTGGTTTGCTTTTATTTACATATCAGTCATTGTTTCTGCTGAGTTGTTTTACTGATGTTGAATGATGCACAAAGAATTAAGACAGGTGTTCACTTTACTGATATCTAAACCAGATGGGTCGATTGCCCCAAGCCTCTGTTTCAAACATCAGCCAAGTGTCCATCCAGGACCTGCAAAGAAAATGTGTGTCTTATTTGTCAGTCCAGTTGAAGAAATTATACTACAGTATGTTGTGTGACCATGGTAATGCAGGGTCACAAAACTTCAAGCAAATTACTTTTGAAACTTTTTTTTAAATAATTAATCATTTTAAAGAACTCCATATTTGAATGTTTACAATAACTTCCAAAAAAAAAAGGTTTATAGTTCTGTTCTTTGTTTTTCAGATGAGATGTGTGGTAAGATAAAATATTATTTATGCTTTTCAAACTTAGCTCAGAATGAAACAGAAATTCTAATGACAAGGCCCATCACAAAAAACAAGCCAGTGATGTGGCAACTGACAATACAATTTAATCACTCCATGTTGTTAGTCTATACATGTACTGTAATTGTATTGTTTTTGGATGCACCTGATTTTTCATAGAACAAAAATGATAGATATTTGTATATATAAACTATCCAAAACAATGTAGAGGAATATTTTTTCCATATATATTAAACCTCGTCTTTGTTTTTATTTATTTGCTTCAGTCACATTTAATTAAAAATTACTCATAAGACCATACCTGTTAATAACATAAATTGTGCATGTAACATTTGGCTGCACATATTTCTAACTATTTAAAAAACTGTCATCAAGAACAGAAAAGTATCTTTTCCTGTGTGAGGAGGAGGGACTTGTTGACGTTGATTCAGAAGATAATTGAAGACTTACTGTTCAATTGGCAACCAGTTCATTTTGGGATTCAGGCTTAGTGAAGATCCACTGAGGGAGCCCCAGCCTCTAATCAACTTCTTATTATTTACGCCCGCATGTCAGGCGTCATACAGGCGCCCCCCGCTGGCAGAAGGCCTGACCTACAACCTCCTGTAAAAAAAAAAAGCCTTATGTACTTGTCCAATTGCTCGTTAGTTAGTCCTTATCATTAAATTCTACGGGATGGATGTCTGTCCATTTAACGGAAACAGACACAGACAACATGCGCACACACAGAGCTCCATCTCCTTTACTTTCTCACACTCTTTCTTGCCCTGTATGTTTAAAACCGAGGCTACGGACTAATTAAACAAACAACCACCCTGAGGACCGCCTTCTCTGAGGGACTAAGATACGATCTCAAAAGAGGACTCCTCTGAGAGCAAACACAGCCAATTTAGAGCCATTTCATGCTCTGCGCGCCAACACACGAGATGCCGGCATTGGGGCCACACACACATCACATCACACACACACACACACACACACACACACACACACACACACACACACACACACACACGGGAAAATAATTGACGAGCTTTTACATACTTTCTTCCTCTCTATGAAATGCAGCTGTTTTTATATCTTTTTTTGTCTTCCCTGCTTGCCTTAACACCGCAGAGACCATTAATATATGTAGACATATTAGATAAAGAACTTCCATATTTTCTTACAATTACATGACTCTTTTTAAAAAATATCACTCTTTATAATCTTAAGAATGACGATATTGCATTAAAAAAAATAAAGAAGTTGAAATTTGTCTTTTTGACTTTACTGTATTTTTTGTCACTTAGCCAAAACATTTCTTTAATGTCTTCAATCTAATGTCTCTGCATACAGGTGATTATATGTATCAGTAATCCAGGAAAGGGGAAGCACATGTCCAGATGAAATATGATAAAATTCAGTTATCCTTAGATATTTTGCCCCATTTTAACCTCACACATAATATGACTCATAGAAGTCTTCTAATTCAATAGATGCTATTTGTTACTTGGAAAGAGTCTAGGAGCAGCCAGTCCAGTACTTGATGTCTGCCTCTCTTTATACAGCTGCCTATTAGGATTGTGGCTTCCCTGTGGTGGAGTATCCCCACCCCCCACCCCATCCCCTTGCAGAAAGAGAAGCATGCCATTAGTTCACCAGACATGCCACTGCTGTCAAAATATGACTGGGGAGTATTTCTATTAGATACCTATATTTCCGGGTAGAACAGCCTCAATCTCTGCCTCCCCCTTAAATAGAGAGACAAAACCCAGATGACTAATTCTGAATCTATGAAAACATGAACTAAGTACACTGCTTTGGATGTGGATCCTAAAAGAAAATAATAGGGAAAAAATGCTACTGGTGGAAAAACATTGTTTCTCAGAGGACAATTCAATTGAGAAGACACAGTTTGCTGTCATGGCTAGCTTAATTACCAGTTCCAGATTATTTTTACTTTCACGGCTGATTTTATTTGTTTTATATGTTACAACTTTTATTCACAAAATAAAAATACACTTTCATGCGTCCCTCAAAGACGGTAAATAATTTTACCAGGTCAGTGGCAGTTGCAAATGTCATTTGAGACTTCACACAGCTGCCTTTATCATGAAGGTCAAAGACCTTTTGGAAGCCAACAATGACATTTAGTTCTGGGTACAGTTCAACAAAGAAGCAAGACTGATCCCTTATGTGGCAGAAGGATTGGTGCAAGAAAGAAAAATTCCGTCAAGCTTGTCCTGTTAGGGGTCGCCACAGCGTGCCATCCTTTTTCCATTGTAGATGAACACTCATTTTTGTTTGGCAAAGTTTTGTATGCCGGATGCCCTTCCTGTCGCAACCCTTTGCTTCTATCCAGGCTTGGGACTGGCCTAGAGTTGACACTGGCTTATGCCCCTGTAGGGCTGCAGATGCCAGGGAATGAACTCGGGGCAGCATACATACGAAGCATGCGCTCTACAACTGAGCTACATTCTCAGGCATAGTTATTGGTTGAGATGAAATGGCATCCAAACTGAAAAAAAAAAAAAGAAACCACATCAAAAATTAATAACAAAATTTAAAAATTAATAAAGAAACTTACAGCAAAGGGTGAAATATTTACAAAGTACGAGACAGTAAAAACAGTATTTTACATTATGTATATAATCCTATTTTAAATGTGTAAATATATACAAAAAATAATACTGGTCCAAAACAATCTGTAACTTATATTATATATAGTAAATGTTTAGTTTGTCATCAGTTTTGTAGTTTTCTTACACAAAGTATCTTGTAATCAAAATGGTCATATATTTTTCACATGTATCAGAAATAACAGTCAAAAGTATTTCCTGAAAAACAGAAAGAGTGGACAATGAAAGACATTAAATATTGACTGATTTTATAATCAAAACATTACAAACTATGGAAATTTAAAATGTTTTCCTGTAAAAAAAAAAAAAAGCATATTTAGTTAATTGATCTGTTCTCTTAGGACAACTAATTAAGCAGTTATTAGATGGCCCCCTCTGTCTGACCAAAGCCTTATCCTCTGAGTCTCAGGCCAGTCCAGTGTTTGTGTGAGCCTCTAAATCTGCAAGCTTTACAGGCTTCCCTCCTCCCCACGCAGGGTGGAGAGGCTGCTGACTCCACATTCCCATCCCTCTATCCCTCCTCCATCCCTCCATCCCCCAGTGTCCTGTTTACTCTCTTCAGCCCTGCGGCTGTGCCACCTCGGAGACACTCCAGACCACCAAGGTCCTGGCGGCTGTTTGGGATTGGCCTGCGACGGCCCTCATCATGGGAGCAACGACGAGAGGTGCTGGGATGGGCAGCGGTGCTGATGGTGGTTTAGTGGTGGGGATTTTTTGTTATGGTTTGATGCAGGCAGGAGGGTGAAGGTATGATTAAATATGGCTAGGCCTTGACTTTCACAATATATAGAGATGTTTTAGCATTGTGTGGCCCAGGTCGACTTAAAAGGTTTCTCCACAATAAATGAAAAGAAACAACAACAACTGTGATGATAAAGAAAATGTATTAAGCTCCACCTGGCTATTAAAACAGTTTCTTCGCAGATTCAACGGTTACATTTTGTCTCAACTCCAGTTGGCAGGAGGTGTTCTTAGCATTCTACTTAAATTTCCTCTACAGCTATGAATGTAAATAGAGATGTTATTTTTGACACGAGAATATGGGAGGGAGGTGAGGTTGGCCTAATAACAGCCCAGAATTCTTTCTACTGCTTTGCTCGCCCTCTGCTGTTTAACAGCTTGTACTGCTCTGCTCCTTTTGGTCAGTGTGTAGTTTGGTATGTTTGCACAGACCTACACTATACCACAAAAGCAACTGTGGCAAGCTCCTTCATGACATCTATTTTTGCATGGGTGGTCCCCTTTACATCACTGAACTCAGTGACAGCAAGCTCCTGCAAATGTAAAAAGAAAGCACTGGTCTAAATTTGGGCCGTAAAATTGTTAAGGTCAGTCAGTGAACAGACAGTTCATGCAGCTATAGAAAGGCTTTCTTAGAACGCTCTTTTGCAAGACAGTTAAAGCTGCCAATGTGTAGTGGGGAGGGAGAAAGGAGATTTATGTACTAAATGTTTTGCATTTGAGGTGTTCAAGAGCTATTTTCAGAGGGCAGACATCCAGATGGGGAGAATGAGAGACTGCTGACAAAAAAGGGGTCAGGAGGGGAAGAAAGGGGGACCGATACAGGTGTTTACAAGAAGCAACTCTGCACTAATTTTGTGCTGAGTTTTGTTTTTTTTTTGGAAAGTGGGTTCCCACACGGAAACAATCAGCGGAGTGTTCTCCCCATGCTGATGTGTGTGTGCTGATGTGAGCTCAGGTTGTGACCAGTGTTACCTCTAAGCTGAGTGTCTGCGCAATTGCGTACTGCTCACACAGTCTCAGCACACAAGAAATTCTATGCTCCGCATAAAATAAAATTCAATATGAACGTATTGTGATATCCTGTGTGTTGCTGCTGTTGTGTGTTGCTGCCCTGAGTTGTTCTGCGCATGTGTCACTTGAGCATGAGTTTGCGAGACTTGAAGGGAGGGGGGTGTGAGTGTAAAAGGTGAGTACTGAGCGGGAGTTGAAAGGTTCTGGATTGTTACTTCTTAAGCCTGGACGCCGAAATGAAGCTCACCTAAAGAAGGCCGTGGTTGTCATCCTTGTCCACATTACACAACACCGGGGGTGTCACAGTATTAAATACAGTAATATCTAATATTAGATCTAATGTAACCTAATTAATTAGAGACGTACGGTCAGCTAAACATCCACTCACCGAGCCAAAGCAAAAAATGAAATGTGGTTCTTTTAAGATGGAATGGCTGTCGGAGAAGATGTGTATTATGCAAATAGAAGAACAAGCTGTGAAACTAGGTGAGACTTTTTTCTTTTTGAGAAAGTTCAAAGCAAGAAGCAGACGGAGCAATTAACCTGGACAAAGTGTACAACCACATGAAAAATACGGTAAATGACATTTTTAAAGATTTTTTTATTTATGGATATTAATCTTTAAATGCTGTTACTACTGGATAATTTGGGTAGTACGAATACTAATAAAAAAGGAGAAATTAGATAGATATCTTACAGACAAAGAGTTACAGGCATTTAAACTGTATCACAAGCAACAGCACATATCATTGTGCAAAATTTGAATGTTTTAATGTGAACAAAATGTTATGTCTGAAAGGTGTATCAGTGTCATTTCTTCCAGAACAGGACCCTAAGCCAGGCCACAACTGGACATATAACATACTACAAATCTCATGAAGAGCAAGATTTTTGTCTTTTTCATTTCAAGTGGGCCAAATTACTTATATTAAAAGTAAACTAATGAAAATTGCTACTGTAGTGTGATTCTTTTAATAAGCCATGTAACTTGCTGTGATCTAAAGTTTTGAACAAGTGTGATACTGGTGCGAGGCCGCAGCATGCACATCTAATGTTGCTCACAGTGATCCGAAGTGGGCTCAGGAAGCTTTTGTGTTCTGCCCAGACACATGAAAAATTAGAGGGAACATCGGTTATGGCGGTCTCTCTCTTTCAGCCACAAGGGAGGGGTTCTGCTGAGATGACATAAAGAGAAGAGATGAGGATGGTGATGGAGCAAGTTAAACTTTTGCTGAGCAAGAATCCACTAAACGCTCTCTAGAGGGGTAGGCAAAGAAAATGCTTCGCTTATTTCTCGAAAGACCAATAACTTAGTTCAAATTTTCACGAGAAAAAAATGAAAAGCGGCTTTCAAGTTTCTACACAATGTCTGCCATATCAAAACAAAACCTGGAACACTTGAGTCCGAGCCCCATTTCTTTCCCCTCACAGTGTTTGTGTAGGGTCTTCAACATCTTGACAGCCACAGGATATGAGTGGGACATTGTTAGGCACCCCAAGTGCTACCTCAGTAGAACAACTTCCTCCTCCCCCAACAATCTTCATGCCCACCCACACACACATACACCCTATACACACATACATACACGTTCAAGAATAAATGACAACAATGCATAAATCTTTTGCTTTCATAATGTTAGTTATCAAAGAACCAAACCTTTATTAGGAACTTACATTTTTGTAGAATTTAAATCAGCATTTTTGGGGCACTACATTATTTTCTACATCCAATAAAATACATTTACATTTATTTCATGGCTAGTAAAATTGACTCAACGAAGTCAAGCTGTTTAAAGGAAATAAGATAATTTTCGTTTGATTTAATTACAAAAATAAAAGCATGTGTTTTATAATCCAATTCGATCTACTACTAATAATAATGATAATAATAACTTTGATCTTTTTTAAAACGATGCATTTTTTAATACTTTGTGAAGAAATAATAAATATCCTTTTTTACCAAGCACTTGTAGAAAACACATTACCAAACAGGTTTAAAAAAACAGCAAAAAAAAGAGGGAAGAATGTATTGCAATGATTACAAATTAAAATTAGGAAAAAGAGATCAAATCGGATTTAAATTCAGCTTGTCTTTAAATTGTCTTAGAACAACTCCTCAAAATGTGGTCTGTTCTGTAAAATGTGTAATGTTAATACTGACAAAAATAATATCATATACTGTATAAAGAAGCATGCAGGTGTAAATACACATCAATCACATTTTACCTTTCTATTGACATTTTAAATTATAACCTAATTGTCTTATAGAAGATCAAATCAAAGAGGAACTCAGAATTGTAATGATTACCTACTGGAATACAGTAATCCCTCGTTTATTAGTGCTTCAAGATGCACGGCTACACTACTATACATCCCGGATTTTTAGTATGTACTCGTGTGATACCGTACGTGCATGCCATTGACTGACAGCATCCGGAAGTGCGCTGTGTTCCGAGACTCATGGAACGCAGTGCACTTCCGTCTATTAAAGAAACACTTTTATTTAATACAAAAGTGTTTTAAACAGTCTATAAGAGCATGGGAAACGTTAATAATAAAATAAATAGTTTATCCCTATATCACAGAATTTCATTTTTCACAGGTGGTCCTGGAACGCATTAACCATGAGTAACAAGGGATTGCAGTAAATCACTTTTTATCATTAATGTATAAAACTGCACTGTTGTATCAGAGACTTTTACCTGATGGTGTTTCTCTACTGCAGTAAATCTGCGGCCTCTACCAGTAAGAGCTTGAAGATCAGCCAAAACACCCCTGAATAGACATAGTAAATCTTTTTTGCTGACACTGCCAGCCACACAACACATAAAATGTCTCTGTCAAAATGGGCTCTTTGTGTGGTCAACTGAATATGGACTGAAGAATGAACCACAGCACTGTCACTCTTCCCGTTTCCCCCATCTAAAAGCACAGCGAACAGAAATGAAAACAGCCTCAAAAAATGCCAAACCAAGAGCTAACCAGCAATTTTAGATTAAATATGGTCAGATATCAGCAATTCTCCTACAGTTTTGCCAACCCCCCATGATCAAAACCCCACTGGATGTTGATTTTGCTTAACAATAACACAAATACATTTTAATCGCCGCTGTGGGCGTATTGCATTCCTACAAATACGTGGTGTTACAAAGCTCCACTCGTTAGCCCCAAGAGATATGAACTGTCATGACATGAAATTAAATCATTATATGTTCAGGACCTCGGTCTGACCCTTGCCTCTCAATTTCAGGCTTGTCTCATCCATTGTATCCTCCTCCCTTGTCTTACCTCGTGGGAAACATTTCACACTACAATAGCAGCAGCAGTACGGGTTGCCATTCGGGTGACTTGTGCAATGTTTTTGTTGGCTATGGGAGTTGTTTTTAGGAATGGTAGAGAGAACCAGCTAAGCTTTTCTTCCCCTCAGTATGGTCCCATCTTTGGCGAGAGAGTGGGATTCAGTTCATCAATCACTGTTTACAGGGAAGGAGGATAGGAGTGGTTGGGATGGAAGAGCATGTCCAAGAGATGCACAATATGGATATGTGTCAAGATTGTGTGCGTCTGTGCTGTAACATGTGAAAGTAATGCAAGTGCGTATTGTATGCATGTATGGGTGGATTTGCAGGAGTAGATAAAAAGGGTCAAATGTAGCAGGATAAGTGGTTGTTTGCATGGGCACAGGGTCAGGTAAGAGTTCATTTGTCTGGCTGCATCATGTTCATTCTGTCACACACCAGCATACAAGCTTGTGTTATCAGAGTTACAGAGAGCAAGCCTCTTATTCAATCTGTTTAAACAAGAGGCTTGGCTTCATTTAGATCTCCCAGCAAAGACTCCTCAGCAAGAGCTAGAGCATGAAAGAGTACAGCGTGTACACACTCGGAGGCCTGATGGATTATGTCTCTCTCAGCCACAGAGCCCTCTCAGCATGGCTAGCAGACTTAACAGAGACCCCGTGCAGGCCGAGGGGTGAACAAGGGGGAAGAGTAAATAAAAAACTGATGGAAAGGACCCACTGTGGGACTGCCTGACCAGCAGTAGGGCCCAACCTGGAGGTGATATGGATCCAAGGAGATGACCCAACAGCAGGGTCATCAGATCATTACAGGCTTCAGCGTTGCCATTTGATCACTGTTGAAACCACCAATGGAAAACACTGGACACAGCAAGCTGCTGTGTTTCCCCCTCATCTGGAAATCAATCTGTCTGTGGGCGGGAAATGGCTGTTTTCATTTCAAAGTCATGTTGTACTGTTACTGAAAAAAAATGCGTCACAGGGGGAACTACATGAAACATACTGCAAAGACTGATCCCATGTTTATAGATGTACTTCAGGTTCTTGGACTGAAAAAGTGTTTTCATATATTATGCAATAAGAAATAGAGAAATTGAGGTTCAAACTTGTTATAACTTGAGTATTATACCTTGGGATAATAGGAAAAATACTGTAAACACAGCACTGTTATGCCATTTTAGTTGATTTGCTTATAAACTAAATTTGCCTACTTACACACCAAACAGATAAAGAACAAGGTTAGCATGCATTGGATTACTGTTTGTTCCATCAGATCAATCTAATTCATTAGTTCTTTCTGATTTCTACCAACTAAGGCAATGTAGAATATTACACCTGCTAATACCACTCTATGTTTATTGGCTGGTCATTCACGTTTTTCTTGGTTGCCAGTTGCCGCTAATAGATTTTCATACAGTGGATTTTAAGCAGTTATAGTAGAAAAATGTGCCCGGTGCAGTCCAAATAAGCCCTGAGAATAAAGCTTGTAAACCAAATTTTCATTTTAAAGTCAAAGTAGAGCCAATATAGGGGGAAAAAATGAAAGAAATGTGTTTTTTACAAAGATCACCTTAATTTTAATTCTGGTCAATACAATCACAATATTACGGAAAATGCTTAAACAGTGGAACATGATAAAGTGTAACATTAGTCACATAACTGGTGGCCAACATCAGCCACCTTAAGCTGCTGATGAGATCAATATGACAAAAAATATGGTGAGAAAGTCAGTGTGAATTTTTCTCAGCGTTTTAAACTCAGGAGGAGAACGTTTTTCTTTTAATAGTTAAAAAGTTCAACTTTTCCAGTTCTTGTCTCAGCATCACAATATCAGGATTTGTAAATTGGCGTGGTGGAGGTATGCACTCTCCAGTTACACAATATGCTCTTATTCAGGACAAACCTCGGTGGTGTTAACAACAAATCAGTCATAAAGCAAGTACCCGGATCACTGGATGTGATGACACATAGACTACCATTACCTGAACAAAAATGTGGTCTTGCTCCTCCCCCCTTCACATCAGAGCAATCAGCCATCAGGCCCTGAGAACTGGCTGGTCATCTGTCCGGACCTCCTTGGAGAGAGCAGGCTCCTCTTATATCGAGGCCAACTCTAGTGCTCTTACATGAAACAAAGTGTGGAGCAGGGAATCTTACCCTTCACATAGCCTCTTATAACTCTAGGGCCTGTCTCCTCCCTTCTGAGCAGGACCCAATATTTTCAAATTATGTACAGGAAATTCTTGTTACAAAGGACACTTGCTTAGTCAATGTACAGGGAGACTGTTTGGAGTACGGCTATCATCTTTTCTCTTTCTCCGTCCTGTAAGTGTTTTGACTAACAAACAGGATAACATGGTACCTAGAATTTCAGACCACTTCTGGCAGCCTACCACCCAAAGCAAAGATGGCACCTTGTCCATGAATGCAATCTCTCTCACAGACTCCCACAAGAACTACGGTGCCATCACTGTACAAGTAATCAATGGCACGCAGACCAAACAAACTAGCTGCACTCCTCAAATCCTCTTTTACATCCACATGTACTGTATCGCAATACTTATCAATAGTAGTGTTCTATACTGCAAGAAAGAGAAGTAGGCATGTCAAGAAGCCTTTTTTTTACCTACTACTTTGTAACTCTGGTGGTCTCTATCTGACAGGAACTCAGGCGCTATTTGTTATCTTTAGGCCAAATATGTCCATCTGGTTTTGGTTTGGCTCCTTGAGATTGCCCCTGGAGATGTGGATGAAGGAGACTTATGAATGAGGCGGGACAGTGGATGAGCAGTTCTTGGAGGCTTTTTTTCTCTTAAATTGAATTTCTCACCGTTCCAACCTGGGCCTCGGACCACGGATAGAATGAGAGCTAGTATCCTCAAGCTCCTGAAATGCTTAAAAAAAATGAGAAAAATTCTTGAAAAAAATCAGTATCACCTATTTTGCCAAATTACTTGAATGTTCTGAGTAGTAGCTATTACTATGGTTGTGATCAAGGAATGTATGAACTCTTTCTGAACCTGACATTAGACATTTTGTGTATTATCAAATGATGTATGAAAAACAAATAGAATAAACAAGATTTCTTTCTTCACTTGGTGTGCTTCTCAGTGCCTACGTCCTTAACACTGAGTCTGAGACATTCCTGATTCATACCGTTGTTCTTTCTTCTGTTTACAGTGACTATCCCAGGAAACCATGTTTTTTTTTTCCCTGATAAAAGGGAAATAAAGTGGCTAACGCAACAAAAAGTGCGTTTTAGCACTTTTATATTCCTTTCTCAGTTCACTTACTGGAGTCCTGTAAATATTCTCTGGGCGGTTTTCCTTTTTTAGCTGCACATCTCTGTTCATGTCCAGCTTCTAAGAAGACTTTCCACAAAAGGAGCTGGAGTCAATTTCAGGTTTTCATACCGACTGAAGACAGTTTTCCCCTGTCATCCATCTCTCTTGTCAGTGTCCACGGCAGCTGTGTAAATCAAAATGGAATGAGTATGAAAATAACCCAATACTGAGTTATTTTGTCTGCCCGTACAATTTCATGGTCTTAACATTCTCAAACTGCAGCATGTAAAAGTGGCCAACACACTGGGTTTTTATGCTTTTTAGTATTGCAGTTTGCTTTTATGGTATTTCTGTACAATTAAATACATGTTTCTCATGGAACTCCCCATAAAGTCTGCATTTATCCCTGACTAACCATGTGGGTTCTGTAAAATAAGACCTTAATGTTGTTTAAGGGATGGAGCAGGACTGACAGTTAAGACTTACTATGTGGGAATGTAGATCAGAAGGTATCCTCAAGTCTCTTCAGTGCTTCCTCATTGTCAGTGTTATTTTTTCATCCTCTCAGCTCTTGCTCTTACCATGATTATGACGGTATACACTCCATGTATTTCTTCAGGTGAGTGAGCAGTGTCAAACACAAGAGCTCCATCAAATACCACTTCTTAGAGATCAGCTATGTTTTCATATCAACCAACACTGTCTTTGTGTGGATTACAAAGATGGTTGGAACTGTAAGATTCTCATTTTTATTCAGTGACACAGTTTACATGAGTTAGACACTGAAAGTGTTATCATCAGTATCAAAAGCTCAACAGTAGATAGTGAAAATTAAAAAAAGTTTTCCATGGTATTCCCTCCTCTTTATTTATTATTACACCAATAATTATAATTATGTTGTAATTATTTTTTCCCAATCCTAGCTGAACTGTATGTTTCTGAAATGAACTGCACACTCTAAAAAAATAAAACACCCACTTCTTTAAAACATAACTTTCAGTTTAATGAAGGTGAACACACATGTTAAATTCAAGCTAAATTTGCACTCAGTGAAGACGATCTTTGGCTAACATTGATCATCAGGTTGCATCAAGTTTAAAAAAACAAAAAAGTAATTCTAACAACATTTCATCATCACATCTTAAGCAACCTTAGATAGGTTGTGCTTTATTTTCAGGTATTGGATCTTTAAAAAAGGCATTTAGAAGAATTTTTTTTTTTTTTGCAAAAACAATTTAGATTAAAATAGCAATGCAGCTAAATTGGGACTAACGCAGTATGACAAACACACAGTACAACTGAAAAAAAATTTTTTAAAATGTTCTCTGTGTTTAAACCTTTATGTGTGTGTTAATAAAACAAAAGATGTGATAAATGTATGCAACGGTATAAAAATTAGACTAAGCTGGTAAGATATAAACTGTTTCGGAGAACTCTAAAAAGAAAGATTTCATTATCAAGGCCTGGACAAGATGGATGGATGGATGGGTGGATGGATGGATGGATGGATGGATGGATGGATGGACGGATGGACGGACGGACGGACGGACGGATGGATGGATGGATGGATGGATGGATGGATGGATGGATGGATGGATGGACGGACGGACGGACAAACAGAGAGGGGGTGCAGACAGACAGACAGAAAAGCAAACATACAATTTTCATCTAAGCACGCGAAGAACAAGAACGAGGAGCAGAAGCAGAAAACATAAAAACGCTGAATGCATGGTAAACTGTAAACCAATGGCCCATGATGGGCAAGGCACATCCATCATAGATAGTATCATTTGACACAAACACCTAGTACCCCAACAATTTATTGTTGCCTTTTTCCACCCCCAGTTCATCAACTGGTCCTTGAGCTGGTTGATCTTGCCACTTCATCCGTCTCCTCTTGACAGAATCATTGTATCTCAGTGTACCAGGCTTCATACCTTGGATATTTTTCTGTTTTTCATAGTTGATAAAGCAAAGGCTAGTGAAAGTAGTGGTAGTGGTGACCATATTGAATATTGAAATTTTTCTGATATTTTACTGAACAACATACTGAAAAGGCATGTTTCTGAATGTGTGTGTGTGCGTGTGTGCATGTGTGTGTGTGTGTGTGTGTGTCATACTATGATACTTGAGGTCATTTACATGTACAGGAGGGTTGGTTGGTCAAAGATACCACAGCCAGAACTTTCCATCACTGTTGGACACAAAATGAAAATGAAAATGACAGTTAAGCAGGGATTGCATCTTTTTTTTTTCCACTGTGCAATCCTGCACAAAATGTGAAGCTTGCTTCCCCCTTGTGGATGTTTTTGAGAGCATTATGAGGGGCAAACATGTAAAGGCATGGTACAGAATAACAATAAAAGACAAGTAAATGCATAACCACAGATTGGCCTCTACTATCAGCTCCGGGCACATACAATGATCTTCATGAGCTGCACGTTGTTTTCTGTGGGAAAAACTTTCCATTATTAAGTTATGAGTTAAATGGAATAAAAAAACAACAAAACTTAAAATATTGGCTTAATCTATCCACAATTTTGTGTTTTGTGGGTTTTCATTAATTACAGATACTTACATAGTGAGAATTATCTATTACATACAACAACAACATGAATAAATTATTTACATTTGAGTTCCAGACACCTCCTTATTTTCCCCTTTTTTTTCTAGATCTCTAATTTGGTGTATTTATGTTTGGTAACATTGAGCAATCTGTCTGCTTCATGATCAATGCTGGGAAGCACTGTTTTTTCTACCTTTATGTGAAGGTGAATATGGACAGGATCAGATAGCCAAGTATGTCTTAAAGACTCTGTAGCTCCTATCCTCCAAATGATGATGGACAAAATGAAGGCTGTTGCTAAAAAATACAATCTCAACATACAGAAAGTAATGACAAACTTTAGATACCCTTTAATCATAAGCATCCGGAAGTATTTGGACATACTGCCAGATGCTTATTCAGATATAACCGCTCCGGCTCATGAATAGTGCACTTACAGCCCAAGATGTTCAGACTTCAGAGTCTCATAGTCATCATAGCCAGAATTAAGTCAGCACCAGGCCCCTATATGATCCGTACATACTGGCTAAAGAAGCTGACAGCACTCCATGAGCGCTTAGCAACACAGTTGAACAAGCTGCTAAGGGATGGGATGCACCCAGAATGGTTGACTGAAGGCAGAACAGTCCTGATAATGAAAGACCCAAAGAGGGGATCCACCCCATCCAGCTACTGGCCAATAACCTGTCTCTGTAAAACATGGAAGCTCCTGTCAGGCATCATGGTGGCTAAGATGAGTAGGCACACGGAACAATATATGAGCGGGGCACAGAAAGGAGTTGGTAGTAACACCAGGGGAGCCAAACACCAGCTTCTGGTGGACAGAGCAGTACACAAAGACTGTAAGAACAGGCAGACCAACCTGTGCACTGCCTGGATTGACTACCACAAAGCCTACGATTCAATGCCACACACGTGGATACTGGAATGTCTGGAACTGTATAAGATCAACAGGACACTAAGAGCCTTCATCAAGAACTCAATGGGAATGTGGAAGACAACCCTAGCGACTAACTCCAAGCCAATTGTCCAAGTTAAAATCAAGAGCGCCATATGTCAAGGTGATGCACTATCACCACTGCTGTTCTGCATAGGCTTGAACCCCCTCAGTCATATCATCACAAAGAGTGGTTATGGATACCGATTCCGAAGCGGGACAACAATCAGCCATCTCCTCTACATGGATAACATCAAGCTGTATGCCAGGAATGAGTGAGAAATCGACTCACTGATCCACACCACCAGGATCTACAGCGGCGACATAGGGATGTCATTCGGATTAGACAAATGTGGCTGGATGGTATCCAGAAGAGGCAAGATGATCAGAACTGAAGGGGCTGACCTACCAGGGGGCAGGATAGAAGACATCAAGGACAGCTACAAATACCTTGGAATCCCACAGGCTAATGACAATCATCAGATACCCCGCTGGGATCATAAGCTGTCCAAAGTTAGAGATAGAAGCCACAGATATCAAGACTAGAAAGCTCCTCACCATGCATGGAGGGTTTAACCCCAAGTCCAGCACCCTGAGGCTGTACACTAAGCGGAAAGAGGGAGGCCGAGGACTAGTGAGCATCAGATTCGCTGTCCAGGATGAAACATCGAAAATCCAAGAGTACATCAGGAAGATGGCCCCAAAAGATGAACTGCTCAGTGAATGCCTTAGACAGCAGAAACCTGAGGGGGAGGAAGAGGAGGAGGAGGAGGAGACAAAATGGAGAGACAAGCCCTACACGGAATGCACCACCACCAGATAGAGGAAGTGGCTGATATTAAGAAGACTACCGATGGCTGGATAAAGCTGACTGACAGACAGCACAGAGGCACTGATCATGGCAGCACAAGAACAAGAAGAGCAATAGAAGCCAATATCTACCACAGTAGATCTGACCCAAGGTGCAGGCTATGTGAAGAAGCCCCAGAGACAGTCCAGCATGTGGTAGCAGGGTGTAAGATGCTCGCCGGCTCTGCATACATGGAAAGGCACAACCAAGTAGCTGTGACAGTGTACAGAAACATCTGTACCCAGTATGGACTAGAAATACCCAAATTGGATATATCACCAAAGGTGGCTGAGAACAACACGGCTAAGATCCTGTGGGACTTCAGCTTCCAGATTGACAAACAGCTGCTGGCTAACCAACCGGACATAGTGGTGATGGGCAATGAGCAGCAGCTCTCTTTCTCCAGTTAGCCTGCTAACATTCATCTACAGCTTCACAATGCCCCCCCAGCACAATCCATGATTTGCAAACACAAAGTCGTTACGTTACCACGTTGATTTTTGACTATGTTGGGTGCACTTGGTTTATCATACCAATACATTTGTTTTCATATGTTTGGTATGAAGTCTGATATTACTGTTTTATCATGGAATTTCCACGGGTCCTCGCTAATAAAAATAGAAAAAAAAACCCATACAATTCAAGTGTAAGAATGTTTTTCCTTGACTCCTAAGCTGCATAGAGCTGGATCAGGCTGGCATGGTCCAAATTATTCATGACCTGGATCTCATTCTTCATCACCTCCTACCAAAAGCACAGGTTCAGACAGACAGATGCAGGAGCAGATAGACGGACACAGACCTAAACGGCTGTGGACACATGAGCACAGATACACATGGACAAGCGAGCACACACACACAGACACAAGAGGTTTCAGCTGTTCTCTGATTCAAGACAATGCATCTTCTCTTCTAGGTCAAATATTACTCACCCAGGTGAGAAGTATTTCCTCTGCTTCTGTTCCAAGTGGCCTTGCTCTAGAATGTACTAAAAATTCTTTCTGAGCCTCTGCTTTTTGTAACATCCGTCCCAATGTTGTTCTTACATCAAAATAGGACGAGCTTGCAACAAAACACAACAGAAGCAGCTTTTACCTTTTATTTCATCCTCCTTTGCTGTCATTGTGAGGCAGGAAGAGTTTTCGACACATTTGTGCACTTGCCCAAAACAACCCCTTGACAAGAGGGAGAGGAAATTATTCCATTTTACTCACTTTCAAATCACACGTAATGTCAGAAGTAGTTGTGAAACCAGTTCTTTCCATGAACAATCAAAACCTGATCTTTCTTCATTTTACTGCAGGACTGAGTGCTTAATACGTTATTTAATTAAATCTGAGCTGGGCTGCTTCTCCTCTTTGAAGACTTGGATTAACACTTAGTGATTAGCTTCCAGCTGGCACCAGGGATACAGTTTCACATTCCACTCAGTCCCAAAGTAAAAATAGCTGCCGTGACACATAAGTTATTAACCAGGGAAGAGGAGGGGGAGTTACACAATTCGTTTTCATGGGAATTGAGAGCCTCCTTCATCCTACCTTTCATCTGTGGCAGATTAACTGCTCATTCATAGTTCATTTTCAACACATTACACAAAGATCCGAAAAGCCTTACGCTCACCTGTCCAGGACCTCCTGCCAGTTGATGGTGTAAAAGTTGATGATTTGGTTGGGCTTGGCAGACACAGTGCAGTGCTTGAAAGGAGGCACTGGTGAAGGAGCGGTGTCTGAAAGAGGAAGAGGAATCAAAACAAAGATTAATTTCATTTATTTTGAGAAATATGAAAAGCTTGGATCTACTGCATCAGTGAAGTTTTGAAAAAGTGTATGACATGAGTTCTGGTACATTTATTCTTATTAAAAATAGTAAGAATACCTTTATTCGCCCCGCAGTGGGGAAATTTGCTCAATTTCGGCAGCAGGGAAGAGGGGGTTCAAACATACATACATACATGCATACATACATATGTGCATATGTACACATATAAATATTACCAATTTAATAAGTTAAACAAATTTACAGTCTCCACTGTACAATTTACAATTAACAATCCACATCTACGGCTAAGAAATACCAACTGCAAGCTACTGTACATTGGTCAACATATTGTGTGCGTGATTGATTATTTATGGTGGACTGGGAGCAGTGCTTGTTATACAGTCTGACCGCCGCAGGAAGGAAAGACCTGCGATAGCATTCCTTCACACAGCAGCCTATCGGGTGCAGCAGCCTATTACTGAAGGAGCTGTCCAGTGATGTTAACGTGCCCTGCACGGGGTGGAAGTTGTTCCTCATCATTGTTGACAGCTTGGCTATCATCCTCCTCTCTTCCACCACCTCCACTGAGTCCAGGGGGCATCCTTGGACAGAGCCTTCCTAATCAGCCTGTCCAGTCTTTTCCTGTTAGCCGTAGTTATGCCACTCCCCCAGCAGACCATCCCATGAAAAATAGCTGAGGTCACCACGGTGTCATAAAAAGTCTTCAGGAGTCGCTCCTGCACTCCAAAAGACCTCAGCCTCCTGAGCATATAGAGTCTGCTCTGACCCTTTTTGTAGAGAGCGGTTGTATTATTGGACCAGTCCAGTTTATTGTGTTCAGGTGAACACCCAGGTTTATTGTGTTCAGGTGAACACCCAGGTACTTATATGACGATCAACTCTCCATCTAGCCTTGTAATTTCGATGTATCTTTGTATAATGACAAATAAAGATCATAATTTTAATCTTAATCTTCCTCCCTCTACCTGTTATTTTAGATTCAAATGGCATTCAAGCATATCTGTCTTGACTCCTCAAACACCTCCTTGCTACCCGGATAGGAAACATCTTGCTAATTGGCAACAGCCATTTCATGCTAATTATCCACCACGTGGCTGGCAGGGGCATCACATGGTTGATTTTTTGGGGCCACATTCAGCCTCCAGATCCAGACATCCAGGTGATAGGTGATGACTCTGTGTTATCCTGGTTGAAGGTCTGCATTTATGTGAGAAGCAACACCTTCTTCTTCAGGGAGACTCGCTACAAAACATCTAATACCGTCTTTAAATTTGTCTTTCAAAATGTGTGACATGTTGATTATTGCTTTGGACTTATTGCAGCAACAGTTTCTTGTCGGCATCACCTGTTGCGTCTGGTAGCTTCATCATCCTCTAAGCTCGGATCTCTGAGATTCAAACTCGGCTTATCTGTCCCATCTTTACCACTGTGATTCTTCAAGTCTCAAACACGAATAAATTATTATTTTTATCATTTAGTATTAATGTATGTAGTATTGTAGGAGCCATGAATGGATATCTAGGTATTTTGTAGGTGTATGATGGTTTGTACAGTATTTAACACATACCATGTTGCAGACATTTACTGGGATGCTGTGAGATGTTGTGATAGCATTATCAGCATCACTGCCAATAAAAGTTTATGATGGGTCATTTGTCAAACTACAAACAAGTGATGTAAATCACACTATGTCCTAAATGGCACAGACTTGAACTGGACCCTAATAAATCCACCGGCAACCACAAATATCTGCAAGTGCTTTGTTTAAGAGAGTAAGGGAGACAAACCAGAAAATTAGGGCAGATGACGGACTCAATATAGTGTTGGCACTGGAATCTTGATGAGTTGAGGGGGCTTAAGTCCTTACAGACCCAAAATGCTGCAGGCTCCCATCCAAACAGAGAATTTCCTAACCATCTTGTGTGCCTGGTATGAGAGGATGAGGTAAGGCAAAGCAGACTTCATATCAAGGAGGTCATGTTGCACCCTAGCATAGCTAAAATTCCGACTGCAAAGGTGAGCTAAATTTTTGCGAGCTAAGTCACATATTTATTGTGCAGTTGCTCACAAATCTCAAATTAACATTCTGATTTGTTTAAGCTCCAATTAAGAATTGACAACTGTAAATGTGGTGAATGTCAGATATTGTAAATTACTCCAGTCCGATATCTGGGGAATCTAGAAAACAAACTAAGTCACATTTGTGGGCACCAGACCTGCTGAAGTGATCAACTTTGCTCGTGTGATCATTTTCACATGTTCTGCCAAGAAGATGGATCTCCTTTTTGTCAGCCATCAGATTCTTGATGTCATTTTCAATGCCATCAATGTACTGAGACATCCCATCTAGTCAACTGAGGACTTTCTTCTGGATGTTGATGAGTTTGTTCATCTTGCAACTTACCGACTCCATGCAATTTTGGATGAGGTCAAAGCTTGAGCTGCTGCCATTTCCTACTGGATTCTTTCCCAAGGAACTCATGCTTCAGGTGGTTTAAAAATCACGTTAGGACACCAAGTTAAAACCAAATCAAGAACATCCATGAAACAGACAATAAGATTTTTTCAAAAATCTTAACCAGCTCTGTATTTCAGAGCTCTCAATAGGTGTATAAACTAACCAAGATACAGAAAAGAACAAAGATGGAACAGAATAAAAACCTCCAACCAGCTTTGATGAAAAATTAAATAATAAAAATATTAGTAAATAAATAATAAATACATAAATACTGTAATGAAAACACATAGCTACTAAAATAAAGTACAGAATCATCACACTCAAGCAGGTAGAGGGAAACAAAAGCAACAATCCAGGTCAAAAATCCTGACACCAAACATGTCCAGGAAGGAAATTTAGGTACACATTGCTATATTTTTGGTTCAAAAGTAAAATAAAATCTTTCATTTTAATTTAAAGATGTAATTTGTGTTGACAAATAATGAAAAAAGAGGTAGCTCATGAGGTAGGGGTCCGTGGATCCGTGGATGCCAGTTTCTCCTTCAGGAGCCAGGGCTGGATGGTGTTACAAGTGCTCAGAAATCAAAGAAGAGCACCCTAACTGTACAGCCCCTGACATCGAAGTAGAAAAGCACACGGTGGAGGAGGTACAAAACTGCATCGTCAACCCCAACCTGGGCCTGATAGGTGAACTTGAGAGGGTCTATCTCGCCCTGCACCTGGGGACTCATAAGCTCCAGTACCAGTTGCTCCAGGGTCTTCATCACGTGGGAGGTAAGAGCGACAAGTCGTTGAGCTCAGTAGGGCATCCTTTCTTGGGCACAGGAACGATGCAGGAGGTCTTCCACAGTGACAGGACACTCCCTAGACACAGACTGAGGTTGTATAGTCACTGAATAGGATCTTCTACTTCAGCAGCGCAGGCCCGAAGGAGTCTTGGAGAGACCTGGTCCGGTCCAGCCGTCTTCTCAGGATAGAGCCTCCACAGCATTGATATCACCTAGCCTGCAGTGATGATGGTCTTGGTTGAGATGGAAGGAGAGGGTCCTGGTGGACGTGGTGAAGTTGTAGGTCCAGCAGGTGGATTGGTATAGGTCGAACTGGGACCGGCCAATTAACCTGAAGCGTATGTTTTTGGAGGTGGGAGGAAGCCGGAGAAGCCGGAGAGAACCCACGCAGACAGGGGAGAACATGCAAACTCCGCACAGAGTGGGACTCAAACCAGGAACCACCTTGCTGTGCGGGGACAGTGCTACCCGCTGCGCCACCGTGCCGCCCAATGTCTTCTTTGATCCGTATATATACATAACATTGACCCCAGTGTGGCCATGTTAGATGAGGGATTTAACACCTGGAGGGATAGGGGGATTTTGACTCTGGGAGAACTGCTTGATAATGAAATAATGCAGAAATATGATCTCCCTAGGAATCACTTCTTTCTCGGATTTACAAATTTGTAGCTGTATTCAGACTAAAAAAACCTCACAAATAGAGCAGTTCTGAAAATCAATCCTTGGTCAGGGATATGAGGCTCTTAGTCGTGCTGGTGGTGTGTTTTCTGATTACTTAAGACATATGGAATAACAAAGTCAATTTCACGATAGAAGAATCCAAATGGAAAGACATTTGGCAGGTCGCAAAGGAGATCTCCATATGTAACTCGGACAGAGAAACCCAGTTTAGGATCCTGCATTGGCTGCATATCGCCCACTTCAGCTTAGACGCAAGATGAACTCAAGCGTAACAGCAATGTGTAAAAAATGTCATGTGGAGGTTGGGAGTTCTTGTCATTGTATCTGATCATATTGAGGAATGCTGGGAGAAAATACTTAATTTGATCCTAAACACCCATCTTAACACTGAATCCCAAGCTCCACTTTTTGGGGTGCCAAAATTATGCCAAAGAATGCTTTTCAATGTTCTCACATTGCTCCCTGCAAAACCATGTTTTTAAATGGACTGAGGATACCCCACTTAGTATTACAAGAAGCAGGTGGAGGAACATTTAGAAAAGTGGCAGCATGCGTTCAAGAAGAGAGTACAGACGCTCCTCTACTTACATTCATTCGTTTTACGTTTTTTCGATTTTACTTTTGAACTGACTGTAAAATAATTTTGTAAAAACAAAAATTTGTCAGTGAATTTTTAAGTTTAGCACGCTCTCCGTAGTACGAGACGTTTAAACGATCTTACGTTTGACACTGCGTCCATTGTTTACATGGCGCAAACGACAGACTGAATGTGCCTTGCCTCTTCCAAGTTCATCGCGGGTTACGCTTGTGTTAAGACGTCGTATCTGTGATCTTTGTGTTTACATACATTGTTTTGCATATTTGTAACCCTAAGCAAATATGGTTGGTCAAAAGAGTAAGTCTACAAGTGATGGTGGTGGTCAAAAGAAGCGGTGTTTTATAAGGTACAGTATTAGAATTTATGGATGTACATACAGTATGAATGGTCACACATTACTGAAACGTACAGTAACAACTTACGTTCATTTTCACATTACGTTCAGCCGTTCGGAACGTAACAAAAACGAAGTTGAGGAGCGTCTGTAATGAAGATTGGCCAAAGTTAAACAGAATATTTGTGTTTAAAACAGAAGAGTGTCGAAGGAAGAGTGAGGCTACATGGAGAAGAAATAGCTAAGATGGAGGAATTTAAACACTTGGGGTCAACATGCTAAAAATCGCCAGCCAACTCAATGGGATGGTGAGTAAAAAGTGTTACCAATTCTGTACAACACAAACTAGTCTCAACATCAGTGGCATTCATGCACCTCACTTAAATGTAAGACATCTCCCCAACAGTAGAGATAACCCCATCTATACAAGCAGTGAAAGCCTGCATCCATTTAGCTCCCCCATCAGAACGAAGTGGAAGACGATTGCCAATGCATTACAGGTATATATCAAACGGGCCACATAGGAAATAATAAAATGAACACATTGACTGCCAAAGACGCCATATGGCGTCTTTTTATTCAGTGACGTAACACATGGCTGGCAGCCAAATTAATAGCGTTTTTTTTTTCGTTCTTGAAAAAAATATCTGACCTCATGTTTCCCTTCACTGAATACGTGATGACAGCGGAGAGAATTTGAGGCATATCACCAACAGTGAAGGAAAAGACAATCTCCCAATATTCATCACAGGTAAACTTTGCAGTCGGTTAATCTCCGAAAAATATTTGATTTAGACATTAACCTCTTTACAATTATTTTCTGTTTCGATTCTGTTCCGGAACATCAAAAAATATAAAGGTTTTGGTTTCATTCCTTGCAAAATACCAAAGTTTCTGGTTTTCGCTTTCGTTCCATGAACCGGTTCAAAGCCCTGGATTTGATGAATGAAATCTTGTTCCATTTGCATACTGTGGTGGCTCTGTCGGCAGAGTAGTACCTAGATGGAATGGGTTTAACCATACCTACTTGATCTCCCATCTCATCGCCATCAGATGAGATAGGAGTATGGTTTTGTTCTGATTCTGTCCTGGGGACAGCGTCCGGTTTTCTGTCAAGTCTTTCTTCTTTTGGCCACCAGGTGGAGGCAAAAAAAGGGGGGTCTACTTTCTGAATCGATCTGCTGACCTCAACCCCCTCATGGTCAGTCCCAGAATGGGGCTCCTTGTCGTTCTGGCATCTATTAATAGTTCAATAGAGATGAGCTGAAAGCAGTGTTGGTCAGATTAAGCTTCATGAAGAATTGAAGCCTTTCATCCAATTGGTTCACTCTGATGCAAAGCTTCTTGAGGCTTCATTTGTCCTAGTACAGGGATGTCAAACTCAAATACACAGGCCAAAAAAAAAAAATTGCTTGAAGCCAAGGGCCAGACAATATGCTCTCAATGTGTCTATGAGAGCATATTGTAATGATTTTGAACCAAGTGTATACTTGTTATTTAATGATAAAATGAATAAAGCAATATTTTCTTATGGCTCTGTTAGTAATTTCAAGTGAAACAAGAACCAATGCAATCACAGACTGCAACATCCCACGACACCCCTGAATTCAAAAATTGTTTGCTAGAGGCAACTAGAGGAATAAAGCCGATGAGCCATACAATTAACTTATGGGAAAGAGTAGTTGAAGCTAGACTAAGGGCAGAAGTGAACATTTGTGAGCAGCAGCATGGTTTCTTGCCAAAAAAGAGTACTACAGATGTAGTATTTGCTTTGAGGATGTTGATAGAGAAGTACAGTGAAAGCCAGAGGGAACTGCATTGTGGTTTTGTAGATCTGGAGAAAGCTTATGACAGGGTGCCCAGAGAGGAACTGTCGTATTGTATGAGGAAGTCTGGAGTGTTCCTTTATGTTAGAGCAGTGCAGGACATGTATGAGGACTGTAAGACAATGGTGAGGTGTGCTGTAGGTGTGACAGAGGAGTTCAAGGTGAAGGTGGGACTGCATCAGGGATCAGCTCTGAGCCCCTTCTTGTTTGCTATGGTGATGGACAGGCTGACAGACAAGGTTAGACAGGAATCTCCATGGACTATAATGTTTACAGATGACATTGTGATCTGTAGTGAGAGCAGGTAACAGGTGGAGGAGAAGCTAGAGAGGTGGAGGTTTGTCCTGGAAACGAGAGGAATGAAGGTTAGCCGCAGTAAGACAGAGTACATGTGTGTGAATGAGAGGGACCCAAGTGAAAGAGTGAGGTTACAGGGAGAAGAGATCGAGAAAATGGAGGATACTTAGGCTCAACAGTCCAGAGTAATGGAAAGTGTGGAAAAGAGGTAAAGCATGTACAGGCAGGATGGAACGGGTGGTGAAAATTGTGAGGTGTGATGTGCGATAGAAACGTTTCAGCTAAAATGAAAGGAATGGTGTACAAAACTGTGGTGAGACCAGCGATGTTGTTCGGTCTAGAGACAGTGTCACTGTGGAAAGGACAGGAGACAGAGCTGGAGGTAGCAGAGATGAAGATTCTGAGGTTCTCTCTGGGAGTGACCAGGATGGATAGGATCAGGAATGAGTACATCAGAGGGACAGCACATGTTAGAGGTTTTGTAGATAAAGTCAGAGAGGCCAGACTGAGATGGTTTGGACATGTCCAGAGGGGAGATAGTGAATATATTGGTAGAAGGATGTTGAGTTTTGAACTGTCAGGCTGGAGGCCTAGAGAAAGACCAAAGAGGAGGTTTATGGATGTAGTGAAAGAGGACATGAATGTAGTTGGTGTGAGAGAAGATGATGCAGAAGACAGGTTTAGATGGAGGCAATTGATTCGCTGTGGCGACCCCTCAAAGGAAAAGTCGAAAGGAAAAGAAGAAGACACTTAAGAATATTCAAGTTCTGAGTTTACAAAAAACTTGTTCTGTAAAAAATTCTACTACTTTTGATCAAAAACATTTATTTGAATCTCAATTTTTAGGTTGTTCTGTAAATAGTTTTAAAATAAACAATAAACATAGCAACTTCTGATCAATCTATATCAATTGCAGACTTAAAACAAGAACCAATGCAGTCAGAGACTGAAACATCCCGCGACACCCCTGATTCAAAATTTTTACCCTGAGCTACTTGCATAGGTCAAAGATTAAAGCTAGTGCTCTGACCTACTATCATAGATGGAAGCAGTAGCTTTGATCTACAGTCTTACTCACACTGGCCTTTTGTACACCCAGTTCCTGAGTGTACAAAAGTTAAAATTTGGCCTTGACCTAGTTTTCTCAAGGTTGTCATCTCATTTTCGTCCCCTTTGCCGCCCTAGTAATGTCCTTTTTGTTTCATCTTTCTATCTGCAACGGTTGCAAAGATATTTGGTGGACTAATGGACGAACACACAAATGCTGACAATTACAGTACATCACTGCTTTGAAGCGGGATGTAATAATGTAGCGATTTAAGCCCCACCTATTTCCATCAAACCACACCCACTTCCAGTTCAAGCCCTGCCCATTCAGACTTTTAAAACGTGACAATACTTACCAGTGAGCTAGGTACAGTTGCTGTTGTGGTTGGGAGTGATCCTTTTATGACAATCAGTGTCGAGGTAGAAACACATTTATAGTGGCCCTCATTACTGAAGCAAATCAAAGTGAAGTGGTTCATTCACACAAAAAACTTGCAGGTAGTGTAGCTGAAAGTGTCATTAAAGAATGAAATGCAACCATACTCTGTTCTTTTCTTCTTTGGCCGGGACAGAATATAAGAAATCATGTTGATTTATACAATAAACAATTAAGCAGCTTACATATCTAGCTCTGAGCAACGACATAGCAACACACTGGTACCTTATTGCTGGACACACCAAACCACCTCAGGGACACACAGAAGGAAAGGGGACCCCACCCCTTCTCATGCAGAAGGGGTGGGGTTATGCAAATCACTCCTTTTGTTACGTCATGACAGAACCTGAGTCTTATCAGCGTGTTTGAGCACCGTTCACAAGTTTGTAGGCTGTACAGTTGACATAGGACCCATTTTTTTCTCATTCTACGAGTTGGTGGGGTTAGGAAAGAACACTGTTTATATCTAGAGACCACAAATAATGTGTTTTCAAAATATGACCCCTTTAACTGCTGAACACACAAGCACGCATAGTTGACAGTCAATTGTGCCATGTTTTTGTCTATCTCCCCTGCTCTTATCTACAAAACAAACAGAAAATTAGATGGAGATTTAGGGATGTTTGATTTATGAGGCGGATGGCCTACACTAGGGATGTGCTTTGATAGAAGGAGGTGGCTGTGAAAACTGAGTAGTGAACGTCTCAGACATAACCAACAGAAACTGGCCAGGTATTATCCTGACAGATTAAGGTCACTTCTATCACCAAATGAGCCAGAGAAGTACTTGAACTTTCTCAAACATTTGGGATACATTTATTAGGCTCAGTGAATAAATCATTTCCCATACTCAGTGAAACTAAATGCAAGAGCCATTTTTTTATTTAACATGGAGCATACAGTGGTCAGCAAAACATGCAGCAAGAACAAGGTTGCTGTGGGATAGGCAGTCTAAATTAGTTTCTAAAATATCGGTAATGTTATAAAGTTTAATAGTGTACATATCAGGTAGTATCTAAAAACGTTGCAGAATAATTGAAAACCGATTGATTTACCCTAAAACAATATCAATATAAATTAAATAAGTGATGTTAAAAAAAAACCCATACCTTTCTTTTAATATGATTGGTTGTTGAGTAGCAATTCAGGGTTTATTCTTTGCAGTATTTTCCACTATATCACCAGTAAAAGTATAAATTGTCAGAGGTTTCACCAACACCATTCTTTTTCTATGCTTTGTCTGACAAAAAAGTCATGTGTCAGCTCTTAATAGATTTTTTTCTTTGAAAATACCCCCATCTTCAGGCTTTGCTCCATTTCCACCAGCTGACAGCTCATCTTAGTGGCATCAGTTTGTCCTGAAAACGTAATAACAGAAAACTTAAAACATCATTAAAGAACTAGGCAGGTGTGTGACAACCAAAAATCAAGGTTTTTATAACGACATTGGCTGAATGAGCCACAGGAAGTTATCCTCTACTACACAGAATGTGTCCCTGAGGAACGCTGTAAAACAGGTTTTATTTTGATACAGCAAAAATTTATTAAATTTGTCAATTAATTGCTGCATGACTTAATCAAATGACAGTTGAGAATTGAGTAAATCAAGCAAAAAACACAGATTTATATAATACAGACAAACTCATCATGTAAATACAAATGAGTTAAAAACAAGATTATCAAGGTCACTAATCCTTAGTTTTGGCTGTGTAATAGACGTTAACGTCTGTAAATATCATTTAAGAAGAGTATTTCTTTTTAAATTCCATACAATTAGTACAATAAAAATGTTTATTTGAGGACAGCTGAAATGTATTAAAGTAATGTGCTTACATACATGTTTGTACATGTGCATTTCTGGCTTGCTTAGCACCTAAACTATTGGGATAATCATTATGACACTGGACCTGCTTTGAGTGGTAAATTCAAAGACCTTTGAAATTCAACTGGAACAATGCTTTGAAAGACTTTGAAAGGGAAAAGAAAGGACATAGACTTGAGAAAGCTGCAAATGGATTAAACAGTTACCTTACTATTAAAATGACAGCACATCCAAACGCTCTGTTTCAATTCGCTTTTCTGGCTGCCTCAACCTAAAAGTCGACTTTGGAACCGTTTCCCTGCAGCGTAACATGGAGAGCTACTTTGCTGTGCTGTGGTGCTTACGTTTATATGGATGTAACAAATATTCCAAGAGGTTGCCTCACTACATTCTGGCACGTGTCCAAGGGTTTTTATGATTAAAACCAGATTTAGCTTGCTCAACTTGGAATTGCCAAAAAAAATAGATTGTACTTACACATTTTCTGCACAAGAGGGAAGTGCTGAAACATGTGTGACTTGCTTTACAGCCGCAGTAAAGCTATTCCCTTGGCTGGAGGGACTTTTTCACAGATGCAATGTTTTTATTAAGTCTGCATCTTCTTCAGTCAATAATGATACACCTGGCTATTGTACACATGAAAAAATTAAAGATTCCTCCTCATCAACCCGTAGAAATAAATCATACCAATCCCACGTAAGTGACACGATCAGCTCCTAAATAATCATGCCCGCTTTAGAGCCTTTCCTTCGCCAAGAGCATTTGAGTTCTTGCCAGATCTCAGTCCCTGGAGCCTGAGATACACTGTAAATAGAGAAATGTCTGAACATTTTATCTTTTAATCTGCCTTCCGATTCAAGCAATTGAATTGACAAAAATATGAATAAATACAATAAAAAAATAAAAATACTCATCTTGAGTGGTGCATTTTAATTTACATAACAAGCAATAAAAGGAAAACACATGACATTTAATTTGCCAAGAAACACATTTTGCGGTGTGATGTAGACGGGTAAATCACATGACATCAACAAAGGCAGACACATTACGTCCACACACAGACATCAAAAAGACACACAAACCCTTTTTTGTAGCAGGGAGGAGCACAACATTTCATATGCTGACTTTGAAAACTATGCTTCTGGTAAATACAGTAAACTTCATCAGCTGTAAGCCTTGGGGAATACAACACAGTAAAAGTAAAGAAGTCCTCTTCTGTCTGAACTTACCATGAATTGTTCCCCTGCCTGATCTCACTCTGACCTCCACTCGGTGTAGCAGGGTCTCATGTTTCAGGCCCCCGTGGTTCTGGGACAAACCACTCCCCTCCTTCACACCATGCTGGTCATCTGGCGGGCTCTTGCAGAGATGGCAGGGGTTCTCACAGGCTTTGGAGGCAAGCGTGAGCCCTTTCGACATTGCCCATTTTGACGATACAGAGGAGGCTTCTGAGTTCTTGAATTGGAGGTACTGTTACCAATAACCACCTCAGGTTCAAGACTTTGTGACTGTGGCTCAGGATGTGATTGGCCAATGTTGTTGGGGTGTCTGGGGGGATACTTGTGAGGAAAGTGACCATTGACACTTTCATCGGTTATTTCATTACTGTGGTTGGTTGGGGTAAAGCAGCTCGTTTTAACCACTGATGCCATGTGAACAGACGAGAGAGAGTTTGTTCTTAAGATGATGCAGTCTTCATTGGTTTGTTGTGATGCCTGGACGACAGGTGGCTTGGTATTGGGCAATGCAGCCCACCTTTTGTTACCTGGATTAACAGAGCCAAGAAGATTACTGGAAGATGTCTGAATGACGCATGGCACATCCTCACTGAGGTCAATACCGGCTGTGAGACGACTGATCTGCTCGACCACCTGAATGACAATAAAAACAGTTGGTAACTGAAAGAAATGAAAATAAATTACTCTTACATTTATTTTCCCATTTCTTCCAATTTTTGCACTCCACAAGGTTCAATGAAAATGTAACTTTCTTGTCTATCATATGTCTTTGATGCTGTAGTCATTGTAGACAGTTTACATTTCAGAATAAAACGTGACATCTTAAAAAAATACACACACAATTTATTATTAAAAATTAAACAAGAAGTTCTGAATTTAGTGTTGACCATTTGTTTATGTGAGAAAAAAGAGGTACTAAAGAAATAATCACAAAGAATAACTTATTTAGCAAAATTTTATAATTCCTTCTAGTCCTTCTGGTTATGCTCATTTATGTTCTACAATGAAAGATGGATATGGATGGTGTTTCTGTACACACAATTATTTATATTTGGGTATTCTCCAGAAAGCATAAAGTTGCAGACAAAATAGATTAATACAAACAGAAAAACTACAAAGACATTTTAGCTTCAAGCAAGGCAGAAACTGTATAGAAACAGTGATGAAAAAAAAAGTGTGGGGTGGGAACTGTCATCAAATCTCTTTATATCTACTAGTTGCCAGGCCACTACCAAATAAGTCATTACCTTCACTTTTGCAGCTTTATACTTTCTAGGTACATTATCAGTCTCATCTTCCATCGCCATATTTGAGGGGTAAAATTTTTGAAACTTCAGTGCCCCATTGTAATTGTATTTATGTTGATGTAAAGAAGTACGTGGGCATTGATGGATAGAGCATATATGGACTGACATGTGATTTTTTTGTACATAGAAAGAGCATTAAATTCTATTGGCTTATCATATAACCTCATCAACCTGGTTGGTAACCATTGACTAAACTTTCTGATGGTAAACAAAGTATCTGAATTAGCGCCACCTGAAGCGGCTGAAACAAAACAAGTAAAAAAAAAAACAGTAAATTTGCACTGATCCATCAGTATAATAATACTGACATTATGTACCATTACATATAGGGCCATTTTAAATTATTGATGCTGTTCTTTTTTGACAAAGTCTTTAGCTGCTTTAGCTTCAAAGCTACTTTAGCCGTAGAAGACAGAATAAGAAGAATGGAAAGGCATTTTTTCCTGCTTTTTATGGTAATGGTTTGGGGTAAAACATTAACTTATATTATGCTTCTCTTATGGGTAAAATAGAGATTATGGTTTCCCCACTTGCAAAGTTCCCCTTTTTGTAATAAAAAGGCTTGTACATTTTAGTATTTGTACAGGTACTTTGGTACAAAGGTGATTTCTAACCACAAATGTGTCTCTGTCTAAAGTGATGAGAAATAATTCAGCTAACATTTAAATTAAATCTTGAAGTCCTTCAGTTTCTATTGTCTTATTTTATAATCATTCAGATTCTTTAAATGTAATGATGCTTCATTACAGTGTATAGCCTTGCACAGTTGCTTCCCTCTGTAAATCAATGCTGTTTTACTGATGCATACAAAAGAGATACTTTAAGACAATATCATTAAGCAACTGCCTCATGCCAGATTTTTTAATGTGTTGCTCAAAATGCTGCTAATTTCATCAGTGTTCCACTAAAGGTCAGTATCAATCGCTTTCAATCACAACTTTAGTGAGCAATTAGTGGGTCACAGAAATTTCCTATATGCACACACACACACACGTACTGATATGTTCTAATGAACAGTCCAACCGGAGATGCACGACGTGTCAAAATGATCTGCATTTGTATTAACAGGTTTTATGTTATGTTATGTTGTTATGCTATGCTATGCTATGCAATGATATTCTATTCTATGCTATGCTATGCTCTCTAAAGCTGTTTAAATCAATCCACTGGACTCTAAGAAAGTTTCTTTAAAACTTTTCACCTTTCATCCAAGAGGCTTCTTCAGTTATGAAGGTGGCTGGTCTTGTGCCAGCTTATTAACCCTGTGGGGTGTGGTCAGTGCTATTCACATTTCAATGAAACCCATCTGGCTCCTCAACAATGGTTGATGGGGGTGCCAGGGGGTGTCAAAGGGGTGTCATTGACATGCGAGTTTCACCGAGCCTTTGTATACTCATGGGGGTCATTAGCATTAGACACATCACCTGGGTTAGTCTGCTGAGAAATTATTTTTGAAGTTTTGAAAGGACCTAATTATAAATGGGCGAAAGGTGATGTCGTAGACCACCACCCCCTGGTCTAAGAAATCAGGGGGTGGCCATCTATGGAGAAGCCATAGATGGCTTCTCCACTTTGACATGGATGAATTCTTTCACTCCTCTTTCATACCATCTGTCTTCCCTGCCCAAGATCTGAACATCTGTTACCTGAAATGAGTGTCCTTATTCCTTGAGGTGAAAGAAGACTGCTGAGTCCTTTCCTCATGAGTTGGCTCTCCTGTGTTGAGCCACAGGAGAGCCATGGACAACCATGACCTGCATAACAGAGAACCTACACAGACGGCTATGCTATGCTATGTTATGTTATATTGTTGTGGTAGAAGTCTCAAGGATGAGAGGCTAAATGTCTTCAAGAAATTTTGTTAAAGTCCAGTGGATTGATTTAAACAACTTTGGATAACCATGACCTGAATAACTGAGAACCTACACAGACAGCTATGCTATGTTATGTTGTGTTATGTTATCCATCCATTTCATTGTAGACAAGATGACCACTATCGTCATGTCTACAGCCACTTCCTCTGCTACAGGTAACAGGTGGGGTACAGTCTGGGCACGTTGTGACAAAGGGAAGTGCAAATAAAGGAATTAGTTATCTCACAAAGACAAAGTAACATTTTGTTCTGGTCTGGCATCATACAAATAAAAATTGAAGTGAATTGAATTGAATTGAAAGTGGCACATCTTGATGACTAGATGCCTGGTAAAGTCTTCACATCCTGAAAAATAGGCAGTCTTACCTCTTTCATTTCCATGTGAACTTGTTTTAAACCCCCTAACACATCCTCTAGCTCTGTCACCACTTGTCTGATTTGATCTCTCACCAAATCTTGCCTCCTCTTCTGCCTCACCACCTCCAAACCTTTCTGATGGTTGTCACAGTTGGTCATTGATTTTGAGGGCTCAGAATGGGTGATGCTGGAGGGAGATAGGCAGCTCCCTTTCTGTATGCTTTGGTTGAAGTGTTTATGCGGGACTTCAGTAGGTAAGAATACTTTATGAAAGCCAACATGTCCATTACAACCCTCTTCTGTTTCACCTTTCATGGTGTGTTGGTCCTGATGTCTATGTCCTTCCTCCCCTATCTCAAAGAGCACACGCCCACACTGGCCATTTGGCATGTGTAAATGTCTTTCATGGGGATTGTACACCTCCAAATGATAGTTCTCAGGGATACATCCACAATCTTCCTCCTCCGCATCCATAGAAACATATCTGACAGTACTCTTGAGCCTGTACCCTTGACCTTTTGCCTGCAGATGTGGGAGAGAATGTGGGGCCCCAGTGTTAATGGGGTGTGCCCTGGTGCTGCTGTTCACCACACAACCACACTGTTCTGTGACAGTCAGGAAATGTCTCACCCCAGGCTCCAGCGGGTAGCTTGACTGGGCACGGTTCAACTCCCACAGGCAAACTTGGTCTAGGTCATCTGACTGGCTGTAAATGTGTGACCCAGCAAACATAGGCCTCCTTTGTGGGCTGCGATTACCACTTCTCTCTATTCTATCCACTATGAATGCTCTCCCTCCTCCATCGTTAGTCCAAGGAGTCTGGATGTCCCTCCTGAAATTCAGAGTTGGTTGGTCTGTCTTTCTGACTGATGCTGTTTGGTATCCTGGCCTACCGTGATTACCGTACCCTGGCTCTTCATAATGGACACAGTGCTGACAAGGACATGGACCGGAGGTGTTGATGTGGTGAAGAAGTCGAAGTTGTCCTGCACTTTGTGCCCCTTCTGTGTACATGTCCATAGAAGTCCAGAGGCTTGTGTGGATAATGCCTTAAAAAGTAACTGGTTACCTCCTGTCCCAGCTCTCTATCCCAGGCATTCACTCGCTCTGTTTTCCTCATCTGAGTTTTCCCACAAGAAAACTTTTCTTTAGCTCTTTTTTCCCCTCTCCAATCAAGCCTTATCCCTCCCCTTCCTTTCTGTGTGTTGTTTCCCTTCTTCACTCCTGTAGTTGTTAGTCTCTATGTCTGTTGTTTTCGTTCCTTGGTCTCTGTTTTCTTCCTCTCCTAACTTTTTTCTGGTCCTTCTTCTTCCTCACGATGTAACCCTCTACATGGGGCCCCTTTCCACTTCGCTCCCTCTCTGTGTCTTGTTCTCCTTCTCCCGCCTCGTGGTTGTCTCATTTGCTGCTGCAAATGAGACGGTTTCTCTCACTCTGCCCCTCTCTGTCTCTCTCTGTCTGTCTGTCTCTTTCTCTCTTTCTCTGTCTCTCTCCCTCTCTCTCTTTCTCTCTCTCTCTTTCTCTCTCTCTTTGTCCCTCCCTCTACCTCTCTCCTTCTCTGGCTGTGTGTTTCCGTTTCCTCTCCTTCCCTCCCCTTACTTCCCCTTTCCCACTCTCCTCTCTTTCTCCACCTCTCCGCCTCTAGTATATTCTCTCAAATAGTCAGCTATATCTGAATTTATGAAGTCTTTCTTTCTCCTTCATAAAAATCCAGTTGTGTTGTGAGGCTCTACCAGTAAAGGACTATAAGGTTTTCTGTCAGAGTGTGTGAAAAAGTTCCAGTCCTGAAGCTGAGCTGATTGGCCCAACTAAAGCCGTTGCACTCTGCAATTAAATGCAGCCTGAGACTGAGAGGAGGAGGGGAGAGGAGGAAAGAAACATGGGAGGATGGGTTTCTAACACAGACCAGTAGTAGACAGCACTCTAAGTAAAGGAGACAGAGCCACTGCCTTTGAACAAAGGGAATGGGTTTCTATCATTCTGCATCTCCTTCTTTCTGTATTTCTGTCCATCAAATTCCTTTTCCACTTTGTTCTTTGATATTTCTGTCAATCTTTCTGTCTATTTCTACGTTATATCATTTTAACAACTAAACAAATCTGCACTTTGCAAAGGATAGACTTTATAGCAGCACACTATGAGATGACTTGCCCTCTGATATCCTTCATTCTTGGTGAGACTAGAGCTGTGTGTTGTGTGTTTCTGAATGAATGAGAAAGAAAATGATCAACCTTCAGTCACCTAAAATCTCTGTACAAAACTGGACAACTGGTTGTCATGATAATTTATGTGCAATGATATACTCCAGATGATATGAAAACTTTTCACCTTAAGAAAGTCACGAGTAAACTGTCCACAGAATGCCAGGACTCAGATGCAGAGATGAGAAACTGAACAAAGTTCAACAGAAAATCACCGTTCAGGTTCAAAATACAAAAGTTCACCAAGAATCAGCTGTGGATTTGCCACGAGGGGCAAAATAACAAATAAACATATTCTTCACAAAGGGAATATTCACAAAAAAATCCAACTGAAAAACCAGGTGCTCTACTCTAACTGGTATAAGATTAAACGTAAATACTACTCGAGAGACTTGACACAAGAAGATAGGCAATACCACCTGCGGGCCAGAAAGCAAGAGGAAATCTTCAGACGCAGAAAATGACAACAAACTGGACTGACACACCTCAGGCCAATCAGCCTGAGGAGGCACATGTGTGGAAATATAGCACAGGTGCAGAGACGAGGCTCTGCGAACAGGCTCGAACACACTCTAAGGCCTTGTTAAGACTGGTTGCCTATATCCGATTTTTAGCCCATCCAGATTGATATCACATGTCTCTTTTGTAGTCTAAACAGTCCCATACCACATGATATCCGATGTTTGCGGAATGGATTGAAGCCACATTTGGGAGGTAATTTCATATCAGATATGGACAGATAGTCTCAGTCTGAACAGCTCCAAACACTCCAATTGGATATGACGGTCCGTGACATCATATCCGTGATGCGAGAGCAAGGCACCGGAAGGAAGAGCGTCATGCATTACGCAGCGGTAAAGAATTAAAGAAGAAGTTGACAATGTCTGGTGTGTGTGAGATTTTCTCCACCTCTACCAGACAGTGATACTGCCAATACGCTAAGGTAACAAAACTTGTTTGTCGTTGCTGTTGTTGTCGCCGTTGCAATTATATGATCTCACACATTACACGTAGTGAATGACGCCTCCGCCCCAACATCATTGTTACAGCAACCTGTCAGATCAGCCGATAATGTGGCCCAGTCTGAAGAGAGCCAGATTGCATTTGGACACTTGCTAAAAACAGTGTGAACAGTCAGCCCTAAAAATCTGATATGGACGGAAATCCGATATGCCTGCAGTCTGAACGCAGCCTAACAGGGCAAGACAAACAGTATCATAACAGTGCCTGCCCCTTCTAAGAAACGCCTCCTAGCATTTCACCAGGCTTCCCAGGGTTGTGGCAGAAATCCTACATTAGTTCCTCTTTTCCTTTTGGCTTTTCCCTTCAGGGACTGCCACAGCGAATCAGTTGCCTCCATCTAACCCCGTCTTCTGCATCCTCGTCTCTCACACCAGCTACCTTAGAAATCCCACAGCAGTTGTGGGTTCAAAATGAGGGCGCAAGAGATCCAGGAGTGGTCTTCTGTGTCGCAACCCTCCCAGTCGAAAAGGTATTGGAACTCCCTACCTCGACATCTATTATGCGTCCACCATGTATGCGGGATGGCCATTAAAGATGCAGGGAGGAGGTGGCGGTGGCTCTGGTGGCTGGAGAGGGCTATCCACTACCAGCTCAAGGAGAGACACATGGAAAACTGGGTGTATCTTAAGGTAAGCTGGGAGCTGGAGGTGGACAGTGCTGGGATTGATAATGTTTTTCTATGGGGAAGGGTCCCATGAAGTGAGGAGCCATTTTCCAGGAGTCAACTTGGTAGGGACGATCCCTTGCTGACGAGAAAATTTGTTGCACCACCTGATAGTTCAGAGCAGGGGTCCTCTGTAGGTCAGCCAAAGGCCGATTACGCTCAGCGGTCCATCCAGACTTGCCGGACTGCGGTACTGGGCCTGAATGGAACTGCTACACCAGAATCCTGGCTGGAGAATAGAAGAGGCTGGTAGTCCATGGTTATTGTGAACATACCTGTGGCGGAGCTGCCCAAGGAGTTGTGAGGTATGTCAGTCACAGAAGTTGTGTCAAAAGGCACAACTAATCATATGAATATACAGTATATGTCATGTTTTGTCAAGCTAGAATGATATCTTTTTGGGAATATACAGTATACTATGTGTGTGCGTGTGTGTATATATATATATATGTATATATATATATATATATATATACACACACAGTATATATACAGTATGTGTGTGTGTGTGTGTGTGTGTGTGTGTGTGTGTGTGTGTGTGTGTGTGTGTGTGTGTGTATAGCTCCCCTGGTGTTACTACCAACTCCTTTCTGTGCCCCCCTAATATATTGATTCATTTGTCTACTCATCTTAGAGTAGAACAGGAGGCAGAAGCTTCAGCTATCTGGCCCCTTTACTCTTCAGATGACATCGTTTACATCAGTGGTTCTTAACCTTGTTGGAGGTACCGAACCCGGCCGGTTTCATATGCTCACTCACCGAACCCTTCTTTAGTAAAATTTTTTTTATTTTTTTTATTTTAAGACATAAGTATATGTATTACTGGTGTATTTAATGAAATGATCATTAATGCCACCTTTTTAAAAGCACAAAACCAAGACAGTGCATGAACTCACATGAAATTACCTATCTGCAAATCAGTATGACTTCTACTGTTGTTATGGAGAGACCAGTTCAGATATGCGTGGCTTAACTTTGGCAAGTGCTACTCTTATGTCATAAGTCTGTTTCTTCTGTTTTCCATGCAGCTTAAGGAAGTGTTCCTTTATTTTTGCCAATGCAGACTAGAGTTGCTCAACATGACATTGCAAATCATGCAGAACGCTGACTACCACCATTCCTTTATACAGTACATGTAAATTCACGTTGCACATATTCGTCCAACCACTTCCTTTTTTTGCTCGACATAAGTACTATGAATTAAAATATTAAGGAAGCAATCAGATGACATACCATCATCACAGGCATAAATCTTAATCTTATTTCCTTCCCCCACTTGAACATTAAAATTTGCACCAACCATAGGTCTCTCTGTCTCTGGAATGCACTACCAATGACTTGTTCTTCCTCCATCCAAAATTTCTCTTTCTCTTCCAGTTCACATCCTCCCATGGGGTATAACTACCAATCATATTACACATAACACCCTCAATTTCAGGTTTCACCCTTATCAATCGGTATGACACTCTTTTCAGCTCCAAGACACTCTCAACTAAGTTTTCTTAGTTCATTTGTCTTGCCATCAACACCATTGTAAATTAATTTGAATCTTGCTCCAAAAGCTTCTACACTTACTGCCTTTCCACCTGCTCTCCTGCACACGCAACAAATCCATCTTCCTCCATATCATCATGTCAGCCAACTCCCTAGCTTCTCCTGTCATAATCCCCATATTCAAAGTTGTCATTTTCAGATCTTGGGGCTTTTCCTTTCCTCCTCTCCTTCTGTCTGAGAATCCACTCTCCACTTCTCCTTCATTTTCAACCTTCAGTAGCTAGATTTCCATCAATGCCCTGTAGGTTAACAGCGCTGGTGGCGGAAGTTGCTAACCTGTGCTACGTCCTATCTGGTGTGGAATTCTTCAGATGAACACCCATATTTGTTTGACAAGGTTTTACCCTCTACATTTATCTGGGCAAATTTATTTGTTGTTCCTATTGTACAGACAACCTTTTTTTAAATTGAATTATGTTTGTTGTGCAGTCCTAGGAATATTAAACTGGTTTGGGTGGTTGAACTCGTTGGCGTTAGGGGTTTAGATTTGCAGAGGTTGCTCTACTGTATCTGTATTGAAAAATAACTCTATTACTCCGTGTAATTTAGTTGTAATATATCAAAAGGCCACTGGATGGGGCTCAAACTCTATGGCTAATTGATTTATAACATGCAATGGAATTTAAACAATGGACCGTCGCCGTCTATTAACCACTAATCGCCGTTGTAGAAGCTTCGCTTTCGCTTTCTCTCGTAAGATTCCCGTGTCGTTCTTCTCTGCAGTTTTATCTCCTGCTGGATGAAAGTTTACGCACTTCAGGTGAAGGAAGAGACACCCTTCCATTTTTTGGACCTCGTGGAGGGCTGTGCCTATCAGAATGCGTCAAGAAATCTAGGAAGTAACTTGCGCCGACAAACCAAGACGACGACGAGTTAATGTCCGATTTCCCAGGAGAAACGGCTCCAGAAGAAATCACGTCGCCCAGGTGTCTTGTACCTTTTTTTAAAAAATTTTTTTAAACTTTTTTCATATTTTGGAATCGTGAACAAGCAGTGTTTGCTTACCTTTTTTGGGAAGCTCAGGTGCAAAAACCTTTTTTTTCTCCCTAAATAAATTGGAGTTCTTAACGCCAACCGGAGATCTGCGTTTCTCTTCGCATTCAGGTATGTTTGGGGTTTTTAGGGTGAAATGAATATTTTGTTTTCTGGAAAGGTGAGATTTATTTGTGATATTTGTGGGAATTTTAATGGGATAAGATTGTATTTACAGCACACATATTCTTCTGATAAAATGGGTAGAAATGTAATCAAAGACGTTCTCGTATCAAGTTTATAGTCGCTTAACCTGCACCTAATGAATGTATTTTTCCTTTTAATTGACATTTGGTAACATGATGTTTCCACAGTGGATGCCAGCAGAGTTGGGACAGTGAGTTATGCTGAAGCCTTCCTGTGAATCTCTATATCAGAATGAGTGCTACGAATGGATCCGGGCCCCCTAAAGTGGATGAAGAGGTCCGTGTCGTGCAGATCTACCCCAGGCTGTTCAAGGACCCAGCTGTCTGTTGTCCCCTGCAGATCAGCAGAGGGGACACTGCAAAGGGGGTCATCCACAATGCAGTGGTCACTCTGGGACTTGACTCCAGCCAGACATACAGCCTTCTGGAGGTCAGGGAGAGTGGGGGCGGGGAAAGTTTACTGGAGGCTGGGGACTGCCTTTTAGACCGGGTCCTGTTATGGCCCCCAAAGATGCAGAGGTGGCACACTCGAACCTGTGGCTACTATTTCATACTGCAGCAGAATGCCAACAAAAGAGACAACCAAGAAGGAAACAGCAAAGATGACTATGACGATCTTTGTAGCCTTCAAACTGTGACTGAGGAAAATATCTTAGAGGCTTTACGGCAACGTTTCTACAGGCTCAAAATCTACACGTACGCTGGCAACATCCTCATTGCTATCAACCCTAATAAGTTCCTACCTGTATACTACAATCCCAAGTATGTCAAGATGTACGAGAACCAGCCACTAGGCAAACTAAGCCCCCACATTTTTGCCATAGGGGACATAGCATTCCGTGCTATGCTGAACCGCCAGGTTAACCAGTGTATTGTGATATCTGGTGAGAGTGGCTCAGGAAAGACTGAGAGCTGCAACTATCTCATCCATTGCCTGACTGCCCTCAGCCAACAGACGTATTCCAGTGGGCTGAAACGAATAATCCTCGGGACTGGCCAAGTCTTAGAGGTAGGTTTTTTGATATGTAGAACACAAAGTGTGCTACATATCACGAACATGTTAATCATTCATGTTCTAATACAGAAAGTGTCACGTAAAGAGCCCACTCCTTATTTACAGGAAGTATGTATCACATCTATATTTTATATAATAAACAACAACCTCAAATCAGTTGAGTGATGTAAACCACAAGGGACACTGCTGTTAGTCATGAAGAGGAAGTATAAGTGACCGCAAGAGAAGTGATCCTGAAAGACCACAAAAATTGAGTCGTTTTAATGTCTGACATTTTTATTAATTTTGATTACGATATACATATTTCAATATTTCCATTTTTTTTTATCATCAAAACAGAAATTCCTACAAAAAAAAACAGTTTGAAAAATTTACCACTTAAAATATCAGGCTAGTTGGATTATAAACTTTTAGAGGTAAGATCGGGCCCAAAAAATCCAGCCCAACCCGAACCAAGCCCGACGGTATTAAAGCCCAACTCGGCCTGAGCCCAAGGGTATTAAAGTCCGACCCGAATGTAATTATTGACATTTTGAGCCAGATCCGGCCCGAATTTCGGGCTTGGATTTGGGCTTAAGATCTTACCTCTACTTTCAGCGCATATACGATCGAAAAGGTAAAGTGACAGGAGAAAATACAGCTGACGCACGGAGGGAACTGAGCAGGTATCGTAGATTAATGTTTCTCATACAGCGCCTTCTCTGTTTTACCTAAATTATTTATTTTATAAGGATATCCCTTAGTTTAATACCCATAGATCGTTTGAGATACATAATATACTGTATAAATCCTTACTTAAAAAGTTGGGGCTGGATCTTAAGCCCGAACCCGAGTCCAAAAACAATCCAGCCCGACTCGAGCCCGACGGTGTTAAAGCCCGACCCAACCCAAAAGTAATTTTTTGACTTTCTGAACCCGACCCGACCCGAATTTCAAGTCGGGTCGGGCCCGAACTCGGGTTCGGGCACAAGATCTCACCTCTATAAACTTTTAAGATATCTGTTAAATTGCATATTGTTTTAAAAGATAATTGATACATAAATAAGCCACATGTTTTTAGGGAAATACCCACTTCTTTTGGCACCTAACCAAGTTTGAGTTTTACAAGGCGGCACACTTTTTTTTTCTTCAGGAGTCTTTTGTCAGGCCTTAAAGCTTGAGAACAAGTCATCAAGTGGAAATCAGAGGGCTGCTTGTTTACATGTCATTTTAAAATGCATTAATGTAAAGAAAAATGATTTGTTTATTTCCACAATTACTGCTTAATAGGTGGAAATTTAGTGGAGTGTTGATGGTTTTGGAGATGGAACTTATATCAGTGCTGTTTATCTGACCATTACTGCACCAGCTGACCTATTACATAAAGGATCTTGTTGCACATTGTTACTCATCACACACACTTGCACAACCTCACAGCCACGTGAGGGACAGCCTTAAGACTGGAGATATCTGAAAATGGATTTCTTTCCCCTCCGAACAAGTCCAACAAGTTCCTCTTCTTCCAGGACAGTCATTTTTTCTGATAAAAAGGCAAATATTTATTGTGTAAATAAAGAACAAGCTCACTTATGATTATGGTCAATCTGAAAAATCAGTAGAGGTTGAGATATGACCGATTGACAGGAGTTCCTGCTTAAGTCACTTGTGTGTTGATTGTATTCAACATTTGGCTACTTTGAGACTTCCTTTATATACTAGTGCCATCTGTGTAAAAGACACTTGGTCCCTTATTATCTGAAATAATGATATTAAAGTTTGTTGTAAACTGTTTGGATATAGATAAAGGAATACATTTTCAGTCAGTAGCCACCAGATATTTGCCCTGCGCTTCTACAATCCTGGCAAAAATGATGGAATCACCAGTATCGGAGCATGTTAATTCAGTTGTTTAGTTTTGTAGAAAATAATCAGGTCACAGACATGACGCAATGCTAAGGTAATTTCAAATTGCAAGTTTCTGAATTTAAGAAACAAAACACTAAAAGAAATTAAGAAAAGAAATTGTGGAAGTCAGGAAGTTATTTTTTTTTATAAAGCAAAAAAACTATGGGATCACCTCAATTCTGAGGAAAACATTATGGAATCACCCATAATCTTTGCCAAGGGTTGTATTATTTTAGGTGTTACCTGTCAGACTCTGTGTTGTTTGAGGTGTTTGTTGGTTATCAGAAAGGTTTGAGCAGAGCCCTACTGGGGAAATATTCTGGGCGTTGTCTTTGAGGGAACACCAGAGAGCGAACAGAAACTGGAACGTGTCAGAACAGGCTCAGCCAGGTCTGCCGGCAAACCTCCACAACGAAGTGCATGTGACCTCTTTTCTCTATTTTTTTAAACTCCATTCTCACGCATGTTCTCTTTATCTCCCTCCTTCATTGCTCAACTCCTCAAGGATTTTATTATCTCTAAAATCCAAGGAAGTATAAATGTCAAAACTTTCTATGCAGTTGTAGCATATTGCTCACTGCCTGCAGTACACAGTCCATTGCATTTAAAGTAAAAAGATTTCAGTGATCATTCAATGTTGTAGGCAAAATGCAAAAACCCTTGAAGAGCAACACCTAGTGTATAGTAGAGTAGCTTTTTTACTATACCAAAGGCTTGTGGCCTGATGAGGGTCACAATCTACATTTAAATAAAGTTGTGATGTGGAAAGAAATGTGGTTTGGTTACAAGAGCAAGAATTTTGCCCCAAATAATTGTAAATATAATAATCTTGGTATTTTAATAATTTATGCAGCAATGTAATCATTAATTACTACATCAGTATCAGTATAGACTCACTCAATATAATGTTAAAATAAAAACATAATGATTGTACATTTTCAAAAGGACAACAGTGCAGAATTATTTTATGTTTGCAATAAGTTGAAATTCATTAAAATGAGCAAATGTCTGTAGTGCTATTTCCTACATTTGCATTTAAGGTATTATTAACTCAACTAATAATGATTTCTTCAGCTACTCAAAAGTAAACAGTAGCTTTACTTTTTTTTTTTTTTTTTTTGCATATGCTCAGTTAGAAACAAAAATATCAGTATTTCTATGTGTTTTCTATATGTTTTAAAGTGAGTTGAGCCCCGAAGCCCAATTTCCATTGCTGTCTACCCTGGGTGTCAATTTAAAGTAAAAAATAACAGGTTTAAGTGACACTTCTTTTTATAATCAATTAAGCTAATGATTTGTTTGTTTGATAGAAAATTAAAGGGTGTCTAACACAGTTACACTGAGGTGACATCTTCATATAGCTTGTTTTCCAGATGAAGAGATATTTCTCAGCTTATTTTGTCTGCTCAAATATCATCGTCTTGATTCTAATTCTACACTGCTACTTCAATGTTCTGGTAGTTTTTGAAGCCAAAATCCTGGTAATAAACTTGGATTGCTGATTTTGTTCCGATTAGAGGAGGAAACCTGAATGCGTCATAAATTTTGTCCTCAAGAGGATTGAAACTTGTGTCTGTCTTTGTCATACCAACTAATCTACACATGCTTTTCATCCATCCATTTCATCTATTCATAGCATGATTGATCTACTAGGAAAAGAGAATTGCGCGTACATTTGCAGATGTGCAGTAGTTTTGAACATTCCAACAGAACTTTACCTGTCAGCTTGTGAGCAGTACAGTATGCAAGTCTACCTCAATGGCTGCAGAGAGCATAACTGTGGCCTGTTAAGACATGACCATCAACACAGTTCTTACTGAAATGAAGAATCATTCTTTCATCTGACATGGGCTCTGAATTGTCTTTTCGTTTTATGAAAGGTTCAAGTTTGGGAAGTCAAAGCTGATCGGATCCGTAATTACCCGCTGTAATTTTGATTTGATTTTTTTTTTTTAATTAATACACTGGAATAGTAAGCGTCATCTCACTGACTGGCCACGTGGAATTTTTTAAAATGACAATTAATACTCATATAATTTTATCTTAAGTATACTTATATAAGTTAGATTGTGTAGGTAGTTTTCAATAACTTTCACATTTAGAGGATAAATTTGTAGAATTTTATAGTTCTCTACTGAGGTCATATTAATACATAATGAAAGTCTCCTTAACTTGTTGCCCTACTTTGGCATTAATTTTTTTTAAATTTAATTTTATACACTGTTATAAGAACGCACACTCTAGTTTTTTTTGTTAATCTCAATCACACGCATGCATATTAGTGTGTACAGGCCCCTGTAATACACACAACCACACCGAAGGGGGCCTGTAAGCATGCAAGGGAGGTAGAGTGGCAGGCAGCTCCTTCTTGGTGCGCCTCAAATGAGCAATTTGTAAAGGGGACGGCACCTTGCTCAAGGGTGCCTCGGCAGTTCTCCGGAAGTGAGCTGACACCTCCCACTGTCAACTCACCTCCGGGTATTTTTTGGGCGGGAGGGGTAATCGAACCGCCGATCTTGAATCATAGGACGACCCGCTCTACCGCCCGCTTTACCACTGAGCCACTGCCGCCCTGAAAGATGAACTTAATGAACTTAATCATAGCTGTTGCACACTGTAAGGTTGGTGCCAAAAACTATCCCCTGCCATCCAGAAACCAAAGTGAGCTATTTTGAAGGCTGCTCTGCAAACAACCAAAATGTTTAGGTTTAGATGCCATTGTCTGTGAGAAATATGCCCACAATTTTTTCTGTTTACTTAAAGCTAAAACATATGTTCCCTTTATTGTAAACAGGCCTTTGGCAATGCAAGGACTTCAGAGAATAACAACTCCAGTCGCTTTGGGAAGTTCATCCAGCTCAACTATCTGGAGAGCGGTGTCATCCGAGGGTGAGGCATCATTTTTTTCTCTTTGAACTGATTCCATGAATCTTGAAGGCTTTTACAGCAAATCAAAACATTTTGTCTTGGTTGATATATTTATTGTTTTAACAATTCTTTTTCATCTAATTTTTTCCTGCTGGCAAATGCAGTAAGGGGCCACATGTTTGTACTGACAATGTCATCTTGCATGTTTTTTGCAGGGCAGTTATTGAGAAGTACCTATTAGAAAAGTCCCGTCTGGTATCCAGAGAAAAGAATGAGAGGTACAGTGAAGACATTTTAATCCTTTTAATAATGTTCTTCATTCACATTGCTTCAAAATCCAGATGGAGAATTTTGTAGCTTTCTGATGACAAACACTTATCACGTTGTCAGCAGTTTGATTATCTTCTGAAATCCGACCTCTGGTCTCTGCAGACAATCCTGGAGGTGGCAAATTGAAACTTACATCACCTCCTGCATGTTAAACAAATAATTGAGATTAAATTAAAGTAACATACGCCGAATTTCACTTTATCTCCATTCTTTAAACTGCAGGAACTACCATGTGTTCTACTATCTGCTGATGGGCGCAACCAAACCTGAGCAGGAGGAGTTTCATCTGTTAAAGATACAAGATTATCTCTACCTCAAGCAGGTACCTGTACCTTTGATCCTCACACATTAAAGAGGCAGTCAGAGAGAAACGAGAGAGATGGTGTTAAACCAGATGTGGTAGATGTTCAAAGAAGCAGACCCGTAATGCAAATTAAATTCTACAAACCTCCATTGTGGTGTTTAAATACACACATGAAACTAAAATTACACCTTAAACCAGGCTTGATTTCATTTTTTTGTTGATAATTTGTTACTACACTGAGATCTTGGTCTGTCTAGTTCTATGAACTCATGTCTAGAAAATGCTGCTGCTCCGTTGAAGTCTGATGTGAACTAAAGAAAATGCTAACTTCACCATGTTGGTGAATGTCCAGGTCAAGTAATGTGATAGACATGTATGTGGTGACAATACAGTAAATTTCACAGACGGTTACAAATGATTCCCGTTTGTAACTATTGCTCTGTGCTCGGTCTTGATCTGTGATTTATGACAGCATTTCAGCTGTGGTCTGAACTAATTCTAAAAGTAATAAGGGAATGTGCTTCTTGTTGTTGTTGCTTTAATTCATACAAGGTGTCAAATCTAATACTGTACTGTAAATTCTGTCGAGTCAAAAATATCAAATGTTAATCAAAGATATCATGAAAAACATAACTACTACATAAATGAAACATCAGACTGGTATCCATGCTAACACTTGTCTTTGTCTCATCTAATTAATTATGCAGGAAGACCTCCACTTAGGTGATGAAGAGAAACTTGGTCAGGAGTACAAGAGGCTCCAACAGGCGATGGAGATGGTTGGATTCCTCCCTTCCACCAAGAAACAGTATGTACACTAATTGAGCCAGTCAACCACCAGAGCACAATTTGCACTCATAACTTTTCCTTTTTCTTTGCTTCAGCCAGCTCCCCTTCCCTTTCTATATGTGCGTACCCTGCTTTTTCGAGACTGGAGCTGAATATCACATATATTGTTTTGCCAATTTGGTATTAAGGATTTCCTCTGACAGACTTTGCATTCTTTTTTGTGGAATAACTCAGTGGCAGACATACTAATTCTCTTCAGATTGGCTGCCGTTTGCGATGCATGTCCATGGTTAAGAGGGATGGAATATGTGGTTGTTTGGAATTTGAGTTTAAAAATCAACAAACCTTTTACAGAATTTTCTGCTCAAAATGTTGAATGTGGAAACCCAAAAATATTAGTCAATACTAATTTATTTTTAATTTTTATTTTTATCCTTTGTTGAATAGAATATTGTTCACCAATGCAGATTTCCAGTATATATAAGGTAGTTTTAGCTGTTGTTACTATACCACACAGATATTGGCTATTTTACCATGAAATGCTAGGCCTGTTTTTACAGAGAATGACTGAAGCTGTTGTTTTTGATTATTGAAATCTAGTAAGCTTTGTATTTGGACATTTTGGGTGGTATAGTGTGGAAACAAGGAATATCTTTCATAAAAGGTGATCCTAACACTTATGCTGAGCTTACCCCCTTAGGGAGAGTTTTCTTATAAGTTGCACTCAGATAATGCTGTTGTAGGGATATTGATCAAGCCTACAGTGTCATGATAATAGACAGAGTTGGGTAGGTAGAGTGAGAGTGTGACAATTTTAATTCAGATTATGTGATAATTGTAACACCTTCATTGTTTTTAAGGAATTATAAATTAATAAATTATCAAATTCTTCACTGAAAGAACATGACAGGAGTCTTAGGCACCAGCTTTGCAGGCTGTGTAAAAAAAAAAGTACAACTTTGTCATTTGATTTATCCCTGGCAGAGAGTTTGTGATTTCTGCTCTGGGGTCAGCAACATGTCAGAGCTTGTCAGGTCAAACAGGACCAAAAAAATGCAGGAAGCATGTTGGCAAGTGTCTGGCAGCCTCAGGATAGAGTGTGAACATAAAGGCAATGGCAGCAGTTTGCAATGTTTTGAGGTTGGTTTACTGATGACTCTCCAGTTCAAATCTCATCTTATTTCTTGCTTAATTGAGGCCATAAAACCTTCCATAATACCTAAAGTACAGACATCCATTCATGATTTGTTTGTTCATAAAATTGAGAGCATAAAAATAAAATTTTCCTTTGCATGCATGTTTATTACTTGCATTTGTAGTCGGCTGAAACTAATCTGCATTTATGTGGTTGTAGCTGATAATAGAAATATAAATGCTATTAATAATAACTGTTCCTACATTAATAGTTGCGCTTACAATGATTTATCTACATAAACACAACAATGCTTAGTCCAACCAATACACTACTTTGTCAGCAGTTCAGGTTATTGCTGACATTTTGGTGATCTCTTTGCAACTATGAAAGAAACACAGTATTAGATGGTATGGAATGACGGAACAGACATCAGAATACATGAATGTTAATTTCCAATTCAAAAGAAAATATAAGAAGAATTCTTAGCTTAGTAAAGCGCAAAATTTCATGATTCAAATAGATTCAAGAGTCACAGCATGTAAAAGAAAAAAAATCAGGTGCAATTCAGGTGAAAATAGTAATGCAACAATAAAATATCAGTCTGTTGATGTAAAATATCACTGTTAAACAACCTGGTCATTTATTTATCAATTTCTTGTTCACAACACCTCTTCCTCCATACAGCTGCCAGATGTGTTAGTCTCTTTTTAAAAAAACGCTTTTGCCGTGCGTGTGTGTGTGTGTGTGTGTGTGTATTTAAAATATGCAGCATATTCTCAACCCTCTCTGCCATCCTGCTGTTGGGTAATGTGACGTACACACTGTCTGAGGAGACCCAAGTGCTTGAGGCTGGACCTGCAGAAGTTTTAGCCACTGTGTCTGACCTGCTCAAAGTAAGTTAATGTAAAATAACTGATTGGAAAGTTGCCTGATACACTTAATACAATACAAAACTACACAATATATGTCTGGGTTTGTTTAGAGTCTGCAGTTAATTTCTAATCTTGCAGAACAAAATCTTGTGCTAATGATGAACACACATTAATCTGAACATATTATAGTTACTATTTTAGTTCTTGTTGGTAAATGAAATGTTTAAGTACTTGAGAATGATTTTACTGTTTTGTTTCAGGTGAAAAAGGAGCTACTAGTAAAGACTTTGACCAAAAGGAAAATAATGACTGTCAACACCACCGTGGAGACACCATACACATTACAAGAGGTAGTCATGTCAATTTAGACTTACAATGAATCATTAAACAATTACATACAATTATTTTATTGAGTAACAGAACAGCATGTTCTTAATCCTCCTGCTTAACATTCAGTTGTGCCTCATAATGTGGTGTGCGCACAGTTCGGAGTTGTTTTGTCATCATTTTTGTTTTAGTGTTGCTGAGATTGGTTTTTAAGTGATTTGTATGATTCTGTGTGTTTAGGCCTCCATGATGCGGGACTCCATGGCCAAGTCTTTATATAGCACATTATTTGACTGGATCATCCTTCGCATCAACCATGCAATGCTCAATAGACGAGACATGGAGGAATCAGTTCCTGTAAGTGATGTGATAAACTTTAGGTATCATTACAGCACCGGTCACATAAGCATTCAAAGAATTTAACTATGTTGAATTCTTTCTTGCATGCAACCAAATAGAAGTCTTGTCACTTAGCTATCTTGGAATAAGTGAAGAGTGTTACATCAAAATATGTGAGAATAGTCCATCCATCTATCTTCAAGCGCTTATCTGGGGCCAGTTCGCGGGGGGATGCCCACACTTCCCTCTCCAAGGCCAGCCCGAGAGACATAGTCCCTCCAGCATGTCCTAGGTCTTCCCCAAGGTCTCCTCCTGGTGGAACATGCCTGGAACACCTCCCCAGGGAGGCGTCCGGGAGGCATCCGGAACAGATGCCCGAGCCACCTCAGCTGGCTCTGCTTGAGGTGGAGGAGCAGTGGCTCTACTCTGAGCTCCTCCCTGGTGACTGAGCTCGTCACCTCATCTCTAAGGGTGCACCCAGCCACTCTAAGGAGGAAACTTCATTTCATCCGCTTGTATCCAGGATTTTGTCCTTTTAGTCATGACCCAAAGCTCATGACCGTAGGTGAGAGTAGAAACTTAGATGGACCGGCAAATCGAGAGCTTCGTCTTACCACTCAGCTCCTTCTTCACAGACAGACAGACCTACAGTATACGACTGCATCACTGCAGAAGTTGTACCAATCCATTTGTTAATCTCACGTTCTGTCCTTACCTTGCTTGTGATCAAGACCCCAAGATACTTAAACTCCTCCATGCAGGGCAAATACTCCCACTTACCAGGAGAGGGCAGAGCATCTTTTTCCAGTTGAGAACCATGGCGATGGATTTGGAGGTGCTGATCCTCATCCCACTCATTATCGCATTCAGTTGCAAACCGCTCGTGTGCACGCTGAAGGTCCAGGTTTGATGAGGTCAATAGAACATCTGCGAAAAGCAGAGATGAAGTGCTTTGGTCCCGAAAAAATTCAACTGCGAGTCGATCATCGACCTCTGGCCTACGGTGTCATGGTGCCATTTGCACTATGGACATCCCTGTGCTCAAACAAGGTGTTTGTTATGAACAAATGGTGACTAGCACAGAAGTCCAATAGCAGAACACCACTCATGTTCAGATCGGGGAGACCACATCTCCCAGTCACCCCTTTCCAGGTCTCACTGTCACTGCCCACCTGAGTGTTGAAGTCCCCAAGGAGAACAATAGAGTCCCAAGTCAGAGCACTGTTTAATATCCCTCCCAGGGACTCCAAGAAGGCCGGGTATGCCGCACTGCTTTGTGGCTCGTAGGCCAAAACAACAGTGAGACACCTACCCCCAACCCGAAGGCGCAGGGGGCAGGCGACCGTCTCGTTCACCGGGGTTAACTCCAGCAGATGCGAACAAGCAAGGGATTACTGTATGTGTAGTTGTGTACTTTTTTTAGGCACATAGTCGGTCCCAAATATCCCGTAGGCCTGAGTGTGTGCATGAGTGGTTGTCTGTCTGCATGTGGCTCCACGGTGCATTGGCATCGCGCCTGGAGTGTACCCTGCCTCACTCCCCCAGTCAGCTGGGATAGGCTCCAGCACCCTGCGACCCGCAATGGCAGAAGCAGCGGGTCTAGAAAATGTATGAATGAATGAAAACTGCAAAACTATCCTTGAAACCGCCTACTACAAAACTACTGTTTTGTGTTTAGTTTTTGTCCATCAGTGTCCTGGATATGTTTGGATTTGAAAACCTACAGAAAAGCAGCTTTGAGCAGCTGTGCATCAACTATACCAGTGAAAGACTACGGTATTATGTCAACCAGCACATCTTCAAGCTTGAACAAGTAGGTCTTTCACTTTTAATGACATTTGGAGTGGTTTCATTCCAATTAGGCCAGTACCCTTTGCAGTGCATGTCTTGTGTATTTCTTTGTTAATTTCCTGTGAAATAATGTCATCAGAAATCAGTCCTTACATGTCAATACAGACGGATTGACTGTAAAGGTTTTTGATGTTCTTAGTTGTTGTTTTCTATGTTTTGTTGTTATTTTTACTTTTAAGAAGGTTTAAAAACAAAACAGTACTAGAACAGTACACAGCAGTTTCTCTGTGTCTTGTCATTTCTGTGTGTACTTTAGACCCATAAATAATTTTAGTCAGTGCAACAGATAAAGATGTTTAACTCTGCTTCAACTTATTAACCTTATTATAAAATTCAAATGTATTCTAGGAAGTTTATGTTTCAGAGGGCATCACCTGGCAAAACTTTGACTACTCTGACAACAGCGGTTGCATTCAGCTGATCAGTGAGGAATCAACAGGACTGTTTGACCTGCTAAATGATGAGAGCAAGTAGGTTGTCTGTTATCCTCCATCTTGCCCTGAATAAACACAGTGTATGTGATGACATCATTTTTTATAGGCCATAGTTGTAAGTTGGTTTTTCATAAATGGTCTCAAGGCAAAGATGAAAGTAATTCCTTTATTTGCATCTGTTAAGACTTTTATTACTATCAGACCCTGAAAGTATTGATTCAAGGCCTATATGGGCAGCTAGTTTTACAAGCTTAAAGGGGACAGTAAAGTCAAAATGAACCCAGGGTATTATTTGAAGTACATAATTAAACGTTTTGCTGGCATTATTATTTGTTTATGATCAATGGGGACCTTGGACAAACAAAATATATCATAAGTTACGACATGCTCTCTCACAACGGAAGTGACGCAATCGTAGATATGGGGTGAATCCATATCAGCACCGTTATATATACAGCTAGTGACAACATAACAAGCCAACATTATCATTTATTTATTTATCATGGAATCATCTGAAATCATGTCATCATCATCAGATACGGAAGAGGAGTTCCCTGTGAACCCAGCTGGGGGTGTAATTATCCCCTATAAGTACGACCCAATGTTATAACTGTATTATAACTGCAAACTATACAAGCCCATATGTGATGTGCTATAATGGCTGCCCTGACTGACGAAGTGATGGGTGTCGCCGATGATGCATGACCCCACATGGCGGTGCTGCTGCAACGCGGATTTTAAGGTTTCCTGACACCATGGATGATGCCAGACATCAGAAATTTTGGGGGTTTTTTTTCGTAATGATAAACAAAATATATATTACTTTAAAATGAGTTTACTGTCCCTTTAAATATAAAATTATTTTATATGTAGAATAGTTTTGTTTGATATGATATTAACATTCTCATCCAGGCGGTTTTGTTTATCAAGCCAAATCAGCATCAGAGAAAACAAATTGTAATGAATGGAACTGAATCTTTACTGTTTAAACAAAAGGTAACATCTTTTCTATGATATTAATGTGGTTATTCAACCATTTATGAAGTCAAAAATGTTTTGGTTTCGTACAGCTTTATATATCATTATATATAATCACCAATTGTTGCTGATTGATTGTATATGCACTGTTTTAACCTACCTTTCTAGTCTATCAATCAGTTTTTAGGCTGCTGTCAAATATACTGTAGTGTTAGCTTTGTCTGTACATTTGTCTGGCTGTACATGAGAACATGATCTATCTATATCTCTATCCACACATTTAATTACTTGGTTAAAGTTGGACTACGTATCATTCCCAGATATGATGATAAAAACGGTTGTACTTGTTTATCTCAAGTTTCCCTCAGACCACAGCTGAAACACTGTTGGACAAGTTGAAGCAGCACCATCAGGACAACCCATTCTTTGTACACTCTTCAAATACAGAACTGACTTTTGCAGTTCAACACTTTGCTGGGAGAGTTACATATCACATCAAGGTGAAGTTTATTTCCCACAATGCAAGCATTTTTATTTAAAGTAAACGATAAATATGTTTGCATGTCTCTAAATTTTGTGGCTTGACAAATTATTTTATGGGGTTGTTTTCACTAAATGGGCAGCACCATGCCATAATTTAGGAAGTGAGTGATTTTGAACATTTCACATCTTATTGTGTACGGAATCTGTTACACTAATCTTGGGTGTCCATCTTTATGATTGCTGTTTTATCACTTGACAAAGCTCTTAATCCATCATGTAACAATAGTCCAAGTAAAGATTTAATGTTTCTCTTTAGAGATTATTCAACAGTCGCAAATCAGCATGAACATTACACTTAATGAATTCAGTAAGAACAGCACTTGTTACCTTCTTGTTACTGTATTTAAGTTTGGAAGGTAATTTAACTATGCCTTGGTGAGACTACAATTCTAGTTTTACAATTGATGCTCAGTTAATATTCTTCCCTTCATTCAGTTTACCAAATGTAAGAAATTAAGTTTCTGTTTTGGTCTTCTTAGATGAACCAGTGTGGGAAAATCCTTGACGATTATATGAATGATTGATATTGTTTTCTCCAGCAAAAATAAGGTTGAATTTGTGAATGTGTAATGAATGAGAACAACAAATTCCCCATCTGTCTGACTACAACAGTAACATGCAGGACATGGTTTGTCAATGATGTGATATGAATGAATGGCTCTCCCCTGACAGGATTTCCAGCAAAAAAACTCAGACCACATTCGCTCTGAAGTCGTATCCCTTCTACGTAGCAGTGAGCGGGCATTCTTGCACCACCTGGTTGCATCCAGTCCAGCAGCACTGTTTAGATGGGGAGTCCTGCGGGCCACCATTCGCATCCTCACAATATTCAAGAATGTGGGACAGCAACGTTCAGAACTGAGTAGGTTGATTGAGTTAATGACCAGCATTTTTCTGTTGCATAAAAGGGAATATGTCACAACTTGGTGACAAAAACCAATTGTGTTTGTAGGTTGAGGTAATCCTCAACCTACAAACACAATTGTTTCCAAGAGGTTGTTTGTTTGGTCCAGTTTGCAGCCGAGTGAAGCGGCATGGATGAGGATCAGCACCTCCAAATCCAAGGCCATGGTCCTTAGCAGGAGGCCCGTGGACTGCCTTCTCCGAGTGGGGAATGAGGTCCTTTCACAAGTGAAGGAGTTGAATTATCTCAGGGTCTTGTCCACAACTTAGGGAACAATGGAGCATGAGATTGGACAGAGAATTGGGGCAGCAGGAGCGGTATTGCAGTCGCTTTACCACACTGTTGCCACAAAGAGGGAGCTAAGTGGAGAGGCAAAGCTCTCAATCTACCATTCATTCCTATTCTCAATTATGGTCATGATCAATGGGTCATGACCGAAAGAACAAGATCGCGGATACAAGCAGCGGAAATGGGCTTTCTCAGGCGGATAGCTGGTGTCTCCCTTACAGATGGGATGAGAAACACTGCTGTTCACAATGGGCTTAGTAGAGTCGCTGCACCTTTGCGTCGAAAGGAGTCAGCTGAGGTGGTTCGGGCATCTGGTGCGGATGCCTCCAGGGCGACTCCCTAGTGAGGTGTTTCTGGCACGTCCAGATCTTGGGGCAAACCCAGGATCAGTTGGAGGGATTATATCTCAGCACTTGCCTGGGAACACCTTTGGATCCCCCAGTTAGTTGGTGGATGTAGGGAAGTTTGGGGCTCGGTGTTGAAGCTGCTGCCCCTGAGAACCGACTCAGGATAAGCAGTGGAATACGGATGGATGGATCAATGGATGGAGGTTGTTTGTAAGCTGATTTGTTTGTGTGTATTTCTTAAATTGTAATCTGTACTCATCATTGAAGTCATTTAGATGCCATTACTACTCGAAATGCTAGTACTATAACTTTAAGCACCAGTCTCCCCGGGCCACAGACTGGTATCAGTTTGTGGGTCAGTTGGTACCGGGTCGCACATAAAGTTTACTTAACTTATATTATTTCCATTTTATTTATCATCTGATTCTGAATGATGTTTTGTTTTGGAAAATTAGATTATTTCCACCACATCTGTTTATGAGTCACTCGTGATGCAGGATGCTTGCCTCGGTCACATGTCTACTTTCTTAAAAGGGCTGCTTTGGCTAGCAACACAGGATACATTACTGCTAAATTGACTGCACAATGCTAGTTTTTTGCTGGTCGTATTATGTTATTTTACCTAAAATCCCGGTCTGTGATAATATTGTCTGACTTTAAACCGGTCCGTGGTGCAAAAAAGGTTGAGGACCACTGCTTTAGAGTGGAGGAGGGAGGAGTTATTACTGGTGAGAGGCAGATTTGCCATCGGAGAGTGTTGCGCTGAGCTGCAGGCCGCGCCCCCTCTGCCTGGGTGTATCAGGTTTGGGTGTGTCTCCCATCTGGTCAGGCCAAGGTCACTGTCTCCCACTCAGTGACCTGGTCAGGCCAAGAGAGATCCACCTCCTTGTAAGTCATAAGGAGGGTCAGCTGGTTCCGCAGAAAATCCGCACAGTGGGGTACCTAGTGCTGTGGGACGGACCAATGGGAAAGACACTTGCTGGCACTCATCCTGAGTTGTTTGAGGATATCACTGTGTCAGCCCACACATCAAGAGCGCACTTCGCAAGGTCTGTGAGAACTGCTGCTGTTAAGTATGAAGAACACACCTGCGCTGATGACCACAGTAGGAAGCCTCACTGGTGTGCCAAGTACCCCTGGGCAGAAGATCCAGCCACACTACCAAGCAAAGGGGGGTGCAGTTTGAAGCCATATTTCTGAGGATGGGGAGACAGCTGGCCAGGGAGCCAGAGTGGAAGGCTGCCTATGCTGCCTAAATTCATGAGATGGTTGAGCGTAGAGTCGCAATGAAGTTGTCTAAAGACGTTCTTCATGCATGGACTGGTACAGTGTGGTACATCAGTCACCTCATCGTGCCCAACCCACACTCCGGCACAACTTCGATGAGAATGGTATGGAACAGTAGTCAAAAGTGCAGAGGGGTGAGTGTCAGTGATCTCCTGTTAAAGGGCCCTGACATCCTCAACCCCCTTCGTGGTCTGCATCTCAAGTTCCGGAGGGGAGGGTTTGCTGCTTTGGGAGACTTAAAAAATAAAAAATTGCAACTCAGTGTGGCTCAAAGACCAAGTGGTGCATCTGCATAGGTTCCTGTGGGGTGACTCTGAAGAAGAGGAGCTGGGTGAATATGCAGTCACTAGAGTTAACATTGAGGACAAGCCAGCGGTTGCTCTACTCGCCATGAGAGAGACGGCTAATCTTGCCCAGTTCAGCCATCTCAAGGAAGAGCATCGTGTGCTACAGGAAGACAGCTACACCCTGCCTCCAGCATCCAAAGGGTCCTTCAGTCCACAATCCTTCACCAGACGTCCAACGTTTGGTGGTCCTGCTACCAGTGGAGGAGCAGGCAGGAAGACCAGGAGGGAATCTCTGACCACAAGTTCACTGTGTGCGATCTTTCCAGCGGTTTCCGTGGGAAGATTGAGTGGGAGGTGTTGCGCTGAGCTGCAGGACGTGCCCCCTCTGCCTGGGTGTGTCAGCTCTGGGTGTGTCTCCAAGCTGGAAAGCTGGAGATTGAGTGACAGTCAGTGGAGCTGGAGACACACAGAAGACAGTGAGGAGGGAGCTGTGGGAAGGAACAGTTGCATTGTCTGGATGTGGGAAGAAGAGACTGCAGAATTAAACCTTGTTTCAAAAAAGGAAGAAGGAGCCGGTGAGCATTTAGAAATGTTGTGCAGTTTTGCAGTATGCTGAGGGTTAATCATGTGGTCAGGGTTAAATCTAATGTACTGAAGAAGTGATTAGAGTGCATGGTAAAATGTTATTCATTTAATATCAAGTAGATGAAAAATTAAATTAGAAATGTACATTTTAAAGGAGATTCAAGTAATTTGATAATTGCGATGTTTGTATTTATGGAAGTCGAAAGCAGCTATTAATTTATAGTAGCAATAATGGCTTAAAATTAGTTTAAGAAGTGTTTGATTGTGGGGTATATAGTTTGATTGTTGTTTTGGTTACATTTTTCTGAATTTCTATTTGTGCTTGAAAGTTTTTCACCTGTGTGACCTAACGACTTATAAATAAAAGAAATAAAAAGTGGATTCCTGGTCATTGAGTGAATTCCAGTCCAATCTTCTTAAACAAGTACCTTTTCAAGTGTGGGGAAACTGCAGTTTAAACCCTCACAAGAGTGAGAAGCACTTGTGACAGAGATTGTTGCCACTACCACCATTATCACTTTCCTTCCGCTTTTTGCCAACATCATTAGCCACTAGCCTTTGAGTTATGAGCCATGATAAACAGTAAAGTATCTAAGGCGATACGAAGCATGATGTTCAGACACGTACAAGAACGAGAGGGGGAGATGAGTAATGGAGATGTGTGGACATAGCAACTGACTACTGTAATACCCCTATCTGCTGCTCGGTGGGGGGTTGCAGCAAATAGGGGAATTACAGTAGTCGGTTATGCGATTGTTCTCATCTACGAATGTTCGTAAGTTGAATGTACGTATCTTGAGGACTAGCTGTATAAATTTTTCTGAATATGACCATCTGACCTTTTTCGTTATGTTTTTGATAACTTTTTTTTATTTCATACAAATGACATGTTGTGTTCTCACTACAGTAGCTGCAAGAAAAGCCTCCCGCAAGTCCCTTAAAGACATCAAACAGTGCAGCAGCGCTATGAGTAGATTGTCCAGGTAAGGTTTTGTATTCAACTAATCATGAGACTTGAATCAACAAAGATTTGTTTTTTTTGAGAGCATGAAAACTTCATCATTAACTCTGGAGAGACCATCCATTTCTCATTGCTCTTGATCAGTTGTCTCGTGTAACTCAGTCAATAAAAATAAATTAATTTACCCATTTAACATTTGCAGCAATAGCTTGACTTTGGATTTCTCCTTTGATCGCTCTGATGAAGTGCCTTTTGATGTTTTTGAAGACATCTTTGCCAATTATGAAAAGAGAAAGTAAGTGGATTACATAAATGTAGATTAAATAGGTGAAGAATTACCTGGCATTTTCTTCTCCTTTTTACATGGTATTTGTACTGCTCCATCTCTCTAATAAATCTTCATGTGTATTTTGTGCAGGAAAAGTAGAGGCAGTCGACAGAAGCAGCTTATTCCAAAGGTAAAGTATTAGTAATGGATGCAGTGCAGATGAAGAATTTTATGCAGTACATTTTTACAGTGATTTTTAGTTCTTCTGTCTTTGTGTTTTATTCTTAGCCATGTTTCTGTCTTAAAGCTCATGTAATTTTGCTTTATAAAACAGAATCTTATGGATTTTCACTCACTCCAACATATTGTTGGTCTCACCGCACATGACCAGGCCAGCAAATATATCCGTCACCCTCATTGCCAGGCGAAGGCCCCTGCAATTAGCACTCAGATTCAGGTTTGTCCTCTTTGTATCTGTAACTATTAATGCTTTCAAAACGACACATTTTTAATAGACTCTATCAGAATTTCATGGAGTGTTGTCTGTCTTCCTACAGTTTTTTTATACAGTGTACAGTTTTATAATACGCCTATGGTACTACAGTGCGCCCTCGCGCATTCATGCATCAACGCTCGTGGCTTCACTTTATCGCGGATTTTTGGTATGCAGTCACATGTGACTATACAACCATTCTATTGGCTGACGGCATCCGGAAGTGCACTATGTTCCGTGAGTCTCAGACTTCCGTGAGACCCAAAAGTGCTTTAAACAGTCGATAACAATGTGGGAAAAGGTAATACAGATACAAAGTGGTTTAATAGTAGTACGGGAAGGATTCATAAACATTTAAATTACTATAAATAGTAAGATAAATAGTTTGTTATTCTATCGCGGAATTCTTTAATCATGTGTGGTTCCTAGAATGCATTACCCGCGAGAAAAGAGGGCGCACTGTATATAGTTATTTGTTATTTGACAATAAATGGTTTATGGAACATACATGAACTACATACAGCTGTAGCCTCATTCATTAATTTATTGGTAAGTACATTCTTCAGAGCACCAGTGCAAACTTTGCACAACATTGTTAACATTGTTTAACCTGCCATCATAACAAGTCAGCAGCAAATGGCACTCACTGCATCTGCATTTATTTCAGGTGTCACTCAGAAAGCTAATTGAGAAGCTCAACAAAGCTGAGCCATTCTTTATTTTCTGTTTTCGCTCCAATTCTGAAAAGGTAATGTCATCTGAATCTGTCACAGAATCCTGGTATATTTGGTCCTTTTTATTTAACTGGATAGACTAATTCCTAATGTGGGGAACTGTTCTTTATAGAAGCCGATGTATTTTGATGATGAACTTGTGCTGCAGCAAGTCAGGTACGCCGGTTTACTGCAGATGGTTCACATCCAGAGGTCTGGTTACAGTGCCAAATACACATTTGAGGTGGGTAAATATTTGACCCTGATATTATGTAGAGTGGTTCCTCGTTAATCGTGGAAGTTCAAAAAATAACCTGTAGTAGGCAAAATCCACTAAGTAGTCAGATTATTTTTTACAGTTATTATAGATGCTTTAGGGCTGTAAAATCCCTTACTACAAACTTTTTCACTATTCTCAGACACGCATTGGCAGTTTACACTTTTCTCTCTTGTTTAAAAACGAGGACGCAGAACACAATGCGCTGTAAAAAAAAAAAAAAAAAAAATTCTTAAAAATCTGGAAAACGGAGGCTTCGAAAGGTCAACCACGTTATAGTGAGGGACCACTGTACTGTATTATATATAATATACGATGAAAAAAATCATTAACTTAGTTCTGTATTTTTTAATTGTATTATTTTCTCCTTATAACAGGAGTTTATTAAGAAGTACAGATTGTTGCTTCCAAGAGGAGCTACGGGAACACCAGAGAACATAAGCCAACTCCTGGAGAGGATGGGGATGGATAACACCACCTTCCAAATAGGAAAATCCCAGGTTAAAATTCTTTATCATCTCTCTAATTTATTCCGTCCTTAACTCCTATGTATAACAATGTCCAAATATTGAAAGTAACATTGCCATAGCTGGAAATGTATTCATTCTTGGGTCATCTGTGATTACTACGTATATTTGTATAGTGTCTTGAATGAAAAACATCCAACAAAATCATATCAGCTGATCTCTCAAATCAACTGCTTCATATTTGAAGGGCATTGTAAAGTAAATTTTTCATTTTGTGCTGAATTCATCAAAAACAGAAAGGTTGCATAAGCAGTAAGCTATGTGCCAAAATGTACTATAGATCCAGTGGAATCATCATGTGTGTCTGCTTGCAATACACTCAGGTGTTCCTGAAAGAGAAGGCAAGACAACTGCTTCAAGATGCTTTAAATAAAGAAGTGATGCATCGCATAATCATACTGCAGCGCTGGTTTCGTGCTTGTCTGATAAGGCTTCACTTCCTGCAAAAGAAAGATGCATCTATGATTATACAGGTACCATTTATTGTGTAAAAGAACTATTCATTTAAAGACTATATAAAATCAATTCACAAACGTAATCAGACTATCCAATGACAGTCCAAAAATGTTGTTGGCTCTCTACTGGGGTTTCCCAGCAGAAAGTACATGTTTCTGAGGTTAAATAAAGAATAAAGTTGACAAAGGATAAACGGTGTTTTTCAGAGGAGCTGGCGTGAGTTTTATGAGAAGAAAAATCAAGCTGCTACAGTTATTCAGACAGCATGGAGAAGTTCGCTGAAGCACACACCACATAATGAGGATGACAGGAACACTACCCGGCCTGGACGTGACATGTAAATATGTACCTCTCTACCAAAATTACCTACATTGTAAACTTCCTTTAAATCTCACTTTCGAGGATGTAAAAAATGTAAGAAATCAAAAGGTAGAAACCAAAGGTCTCATAAGTGGATCCTAGAGACACCCCAAAATGTTAACCCGACATGAAATGTGTACTGGGTTTAATCACTAAGCTTTATATACCTCCTATATGCCCTGATTGAATTAGGGCATTTAGAAAATATTACTATATGATCGGATTTTGACGGTTTATTTAATAACAAGTCTTTGACTTGATTTGTTCATGCACATGTAACCAACATTTTATTTAGCCTTACCTTCTGCTTTTTGAAAATTTCCTCAGTGCTCTCTGCTGGCCAAATCCTGTACTATATTTCCTACCACTTATTGCTCACCATATGAACTATAATTGTTGCTGTATGTGACTTTCTGATTTAATTCCAATCTAATTTGTTCTCACAAAACAGGTTAACAAAGAGGGAGTTAAAGAGGCAACACAAAGTTGAGCTCAGCCCCAGCAGGAACCAACAACCTGACCCAGTCAACAGCGAGTCTGCTCCTTGGGCCAGGAGCAGGGAGAAGCAAGAAGGCAGAAGCTCCCCTCCCGTCCTACACAGACCACTTTCCCTCCCACTGGACCCTAAAGTTTACAATAATACGCACTCTGCCAACCCAGCAAAGAGCCATCTTCAGCGCTACAAAGACCAAGAAGAAATGGCGAAGAAGGCGGAGAGGTGGAAGGAAAAACACAGTGATGATTCAAGTCCAGAAATGCGGCGACAATCGGGCAAAAGGACAGATGAGTTTAAGTAAGAATCCTTCACTACCAGTCTGGATTCACAAAGGCTCTATGTTTTACGTCTTTAACATGACCCCATTAAGCTTCCCATTTGTTTCACCAATCAAAACATCTTTCTGTTTTAACTGCTGTCTACCTTATGAAGAGATCTTTACATGAAAGAACTGTTTCAAAATATTTTAGTTCGAAAAATATATTTCAGCTCAATTATTACTTTTGCCTGCATCACAGGTTCAAAGGAAAATCCATGTCTGCTGATGAATTATCAAAGATCAGCTCATCAGGCTCTGACAGCTCACCCTCCACCAAAGAGGTAACCCTTTTCCATGTCTCACTGTAATTCAAAACAATTCCATTCAATCCATTTTCTGTTTGCTTCTTAGTTGTTGTGATCATCATCAGCAGTAATAAATATTGGCAAAATTGATCACCGTGTGTATTCTAAACTGACAAACCTATAAATGGATGCACCTTACACACAAATCAAAAAGGCCACCCAGTCCGTGCCTCATTACCTTTCCTGGCCCAAATAGGTCAGAGTGCGTTACCGGAAGCAGCCCAAACGCAAGCGGCGCTTAGCCTATGCCCGCAGCGGTTTGATGGTTAACTTTGGAGACTCCAAGGAAAGCGAATACTGGAGCTTTCCACTTCCTCCCATCACGCCTCAGGCGCCCTGTCTGAAGACCTCAGTCAGTAGCATTGATGTCCGGGCCAACAAATCCCAGGTCAAGGTAGTGACGGAAGAGTCCTTTGACTGACCATGACTCCTCTGCATGGAGGCCTTGCATGTGTATGTCCAAAATTTGTTGAAGGTTGCATTGCTCTGAGGCTTCCAAGATAGTAAAATGAGCTGTTCCCTCCTGAAAACAAGCATGTCTTCAGCGCATTTCAGATCTTTTTGTTTGATTTTTTGTTTGTTTTTTTGCCAATAAATCCAAATGAGCTGTAGGTCAGTAGGTACAGTTCAGACTTTCAACAGAATGTAGTGAATGTTTATGTCAGTGTTTCCAGTTATTTATGAAGTAAAACAGGAAATGGGACTCATTCTTTTAGTTTATTTCTTCATTTACATTTTTATCTTAGTTATTTGTTTATGATTCATGTTTTATAGCGCATAATATTTTCAGGTGATATATCAGACATATCTAACTTAGAGTACGTAAATTAATTTCTGTTAATTAATTTGAAGACATAAGTGCAACTTTATTTCTTTTATAACTCGTGTTAAATCGAGTATGTCTTGCATATGAAGTGATTAAAGGAACCCACATGATTCAGTTTACATACAGTAATCACTGTGAAATTGTTCATTAGTCACAGCAATGTTATCAGAAGTTAAAACAACAAACAATTTGTTTATGCGGGCAGTCACATTTAATACTGAATATGCTGACGTGGGAATTTTATTGAAAATCTCTAGATTTGTCATGTGTGTAAATAATGAACGCTCATAACAACTTGATACATTATTAAATGAACTAGCTTTTGTCCTACTAATGCATACAAATTCAAAGTTGAGTTGGTGGCACAAGGCAGTCGAGCTTTGCATAATGAATAAATGTTGTTAAGTACTATACTATTCCGCCACTATTTTACCATGCATACTGCACGTGGTTTGGTTTTGTGGTGAAGGAGCTATGGTGCAGCTGCTGCATGGGGATGTGGTGGGGAAGAAGGACTCGCTCTTTATTGATGTGTTGGTTCACTTATTTTTGTACTTGGAATAATTCTATGATGCTCATTTTGATGAAATTGCAGATACTAGCAGAACCTGATGGGTCAAGGTATAGTCTTCAAATGAGGAGCAAAAATGAGGACTCAGGACAACAGGGATCTAATCAGTCACAACTCATAACCCCTGAGAGGTAAAACCTTTCAAATACATTAGTCAAGTGTTAGCATGATGTTAGCATGATGTTTTTGGCCATACGTAATGTTTGTATGATGTTGCTGCATGTTATTGATGCAGAATGCCTTTTCTACAGAATTTGGTTCCTCACTAAATTCTTAAAAAAGCGGTCACCTAAACACTCCTCAAACAATGACTCTCCATCTCCAGGTAAAGCAGGTAATCTAATGTTTTCAGTGTTTTACTCCAAAGTAACAGATATTTAAATATGAACAAACAATTCAATGTAGTTTAATAAAATGTGAATTATTTGAGGACAATGAAGAAAAGGAAAGAACGGCAAGTGATGTAACTGATGATGATGCCACATTCTTTTGTCTGACTGCAGTGACTTTACCCCATTACCCTACACATCACTACCAAATGCCAAACCAGAATAGTGGGAGGGTTTCTCGCAACCCTACCATTCGAATCAGCCGGGCCACACGAGTAACGGAGTGGAACGCATCCCTGGCCCGTGAGATCACCAACCCCGATGAGCTACGAAACCTAGATGAATTCCTTGGGAATCAGGTGAGATAATCAACAGGTCAAGCAGACTGTAGTGATGGATGATGTGGGTTTTTTTATCTAGTTATACAATTTGAAGACATCTGTGAACCACATGCAATGCATACAATGTTTGTCCACATGAGAAAAATGCTTCCTTAAAATAAGTTTCAGGAAATGGCATTGAAATTGAGAAAAATCTTTTAACAAAATAGATGCCATAGCACCATCACAGGACATCATCAGTTAAGCACTGTAAAAGAACTGCATCAATATGCGGTATGAGTCCAGAACAGCTAATGTATTCATATGATGGAGAAAATGACTCTTCTCCAGTGTCACCTTTAAAAATCACATTTCCTTAAAAACCGAAAAACATATCACAAATTACAAATTTTATAATCAATAAGTACTTATCAAGGTTAATGCTTATGAAGCTAGTTTTTGAATAGTTTGGGGGCGTCGGTAGTTCAGTCCACTGAGTCTTCGGCTGGGGATTAGAGGGGCGCCGGTTGTGTCGGGCAAAAAACATTTTGGAATGTGAACTGGCAGTGGGAGGTGCCGAGGTGCCTTTGAGCAAGGCGCCGTCCCCCTTATGAGCTGCTCATTGCTGTGCACCAAGTAGTTGCTGCCAGCTGGTCTACCTCTTTATAACTTGCATGCCTACAGGCCCCGTGTGTGTGTGTGTGTGTGTGTGTGTGTGTGTGTGTGTGTGTGTGTGTGTGTGTGTGTGTGTGTGAGTACAGGCCTGTACTCACATATACTGTGTGTGTGTGTGTGTGTGTGTGTGTGTGTATATATATATATATATATATATAAATGCATCATCAATGTGTTAGAGTGGAAAGAAAATTTCTCTCACGGGGGATAAATAAAATTCGCTAAAGTTTATAAAGCTATTGTGTATAATTTGTGAGATGTATTACAGACAAATCATAACAAATTGATAGGCATACTGACACCTTTTATAGCTAATCAAAAAGAGCAAAAAAAAAAGCCTGCTGATTCAAGAGGCTTTTTTAGTTCTATCTTCTGTTGTATAAATTCACCAAATAGGCCAGTATTTTTGGGCCTCAGTAGCCAAATAGGTTTAGATATAAACCAAATGACTATTGGTTTATATCTAATACTTATTGTAACATCTCTGTACTCCCTCCCTCAAGGTAAATGAACTTCGAACAAGGAGTAAAGAGTTGTCAGAGACGGAGGCAATTTTCCTCACAGCCACCATGCAGTTCAGAGAGACTATCAAAAGCATGTTTTCTGTCAAGGTAAGTTCAATGTCTTCGTCTTTATTAAAAAATAACAATTTTGAAAGAAGAAAATAGGAAAAGTCAATCTTTTTACAGGTACATCTGTCATGCATTATATTTGTAGGAATATTTAGATATTGTAACAGAATAATTTTCTTGCATGCTTTGCAATCAACAGAAGCCTCAAATTGCCTACAAAGACCTGATGAAGGGCTACCAGAACAAAGTGAGCACCTTAGCAGGGTCCAAGAAAGAAGCAGAGGTCACACTGGTGATCAACTTGTTTCAGTCTGTGCTGGACGGCTTCATTAGGGGCGAGATAAAACGAGCTGAGTTTGAACCTGCCAAAGTAAGTTTGAGAATTTCAGACTCATCTACTTGATTAATATAAACTATCACGACTTACTCCTCTCACTCTTGGCATCACTCAGGCCACTAAGATGACAAAGAAGAGGAAAAAAAAGGAAAAATGTGTAAGCTTAATATTTCTTACTTGCTTTGTAGTTTTCCACTATAATTTCCAATGCACTATCTGCTCTTACTCTCTCTGAAGCCAGATAATCCTCTTGATCACCTGTTCAGCACCTATCAGGTGAATATTATGCAGTCATGTGACCTGTGTGGCTCGTACATCTGGGGAATGGAGAAAGCCTATATGTGTAGCTGTGAGTTCCGCGCGCCAAGATGAGAAAAAAATTCAGAGTACTTGAAAACTGTGAGAATTAAACTCTTTTCCTGTATTTTATTTTAGCTTGTAAATTAATATGTCACAAGAAATGCCTCAGCAAAATCATCACAGACTGCTCAACACGCTGTGCCAGGCAGGTAGGAACTGAAATTCTTTTTGAATACTTCCACAAATTCTGCAGTAGTGTGGAATAAGTCAGAAACCATACTGCTTTCTAGAGCCTTATTGTACAGTAAATGAATCTCTCACATTTTTTACCCCTTTTGTCTTCCTATGTGATAGGATGACAGTGTACCAGGCTCCCTTCACTTTGGGGTACAGGTCTGTGTCCTCACCAGTAAAGTCAATCCTGTGCCAAAAGTATTGGAGTTGTTGCTAATGCATGTGGAGATGAATGGCCTCTACACAGAGGGTATCTACCGCAAATCGGGTTCTGCCTGTCGCGCGAGGGAGCTTCATCAAATACTGGAGACAAGTAAGACATTTTCATATATTGCTTATCAGGCCACATAAAACTATGATCTTTATATTGTTTTTGTTTTAAAAATCATAAAAATGCTACACATTTAGAGAATGGACTGTGCATGTTTAATTCTAATCATTTGATGCTAAAATTGTTTTGTAACAGCCATCGTCATCTAAAACTGTGTGGACTGAAAAACATTTGTGTTCTGTCATTTGGCATCAGATCCTGAGGGAGCATGCTTGGACAATTATCCCATCCACACCATCACAGGGCTGGTTAAGCGTTGGCTCAGAGAGCTGCCAGATCCGCTCATGACCTATGACCTCTACAGCGACTTTCTGCATGCCGTGGGTGAGTTATATTGAGTAGATAAAGGCTATTTTAAATGAACTAGCCTCGTCTGTGTCTATGACGACTCTAAAAATCAGGCCATCAGGTTGGTTGAGTGGGGAGAAACTTAATATTCTTCCAAATTCTAAAGATTGACCTCTTCTAAAGTAGACAACACATTAAGTCATTTCTGATGGTTTCTAATAATTAATTTTTGATGTTGTGTTTGTCTTTGATTGAATTTAAATTTGAATTAAATTTGACCTAGCTTAGTATAAGGCACATACAGTGCGCCCTCGGTCTTTGTGGTTAACGCGTTCCAGGAACCACACGCGATTGAGGAATCCACGATCGAGATTGCAATTTATGTATATTATTTATGGTAATGTAAACGTTTATGAACCCTCCCCATACTGATATTAAACCACCTTCTATTTGTATTACCTTTTCCCACACTCTTATCGACTGTTTAAAGCACTTTTGTGTCTCATGAAAGTCCAAGACTGACGGAACAAGCATGCGTCCGGATGCCGTCTGCCAATAGAATGCGCGTACGGTATCACCTGACTGTCTACCAAAAATCCGCAATGAGGTGGAGTCGCAAGCGTTGATGCGCGAGGGCGTACTGATTTCAAAGTCAAGGCCCGGGGGGCCAAATCCGGCCCACAAATGTGAATTATTTATGGCCCCCTGGATTTTATTTAATCACTATTAGACTCGCAGGCCACAGCCGCCCTCTGGTGTTTTGCACGCACCAACACTACATTCTCCACAATGCAACTCACAAGCCCTTAAGCGGAGCGCCACTGTGTTGGAGTTTAAAAAGACTTGCAATGTGAATGTCAATTGTTGACAGTGTGTATATTTGATTATCCCCAGAGTTGCCAGAGCAACGTGAGAGAATAAGAGCTGTATACCAAAAGATTGATGAACTTCCCCCCTCTAATTACAACACATTAGAGCGGCTCATCTTTCACCTTGTCAGGTAGGATCATCTGTATTGTTTATCTGTAATGCTCATATAATATATATATTATATTATATAATTTATATGCTATCATGTTAAAAAAAAATTCTCGTAATGCTGATTATTTGACCTGTTGTTTATATAATTTGCTAATAGTCCAGTGACTTTTTCATGTGTATGTCTTTCTAGAGTTGCAAAGGATGAACAGCACAATAAGATGTCACCAAGTTCGCTCGCTATTGTGTTTGCCCCCTGTATCCTGCGTTCACCAGACTTTGATGACCCCTTCCTTGGTATGAAAGATGTGTCCAAGACTACAACGTGAGTCATGCTGCACAATCCTATATGCTTACTCTCTGCCATCATCAAGAAGTTTTATCTATTGCCATCTCTCTATCGCTCTATCTGTCTCTATCCCTGTTTATTTATCTATCTCTTTACCTATCTCCATCTAACCCCCTCCCTCCATTGTACTACATTAGTTCTTGTGACATTCATGCTGGTATATGAACATGTTGCCTGCAGGTGTGTAGACCTCCTGATCACTGAGCAATTGTGGCGCTACACTGAGATGATGCAGAATATCCAAGAACTTGAGTATGCGGAGGCCCTGGCTGTCAATCAACTCAAACTAAGGAGGCAAAACACGGTACAAAATTAGGTCTCCCACGTTCCTCAGAATTAACCTTTGTGATCAATTATAGTGAGCAGTTATTTCTTATTTTTTACTTCTATTGAGTTATTACAAATCAGAGAAAAGCAACATACATTTTGCTGTAAATTACTTGATAGTTAAGCTTGTGACACAATATAAACAGTAAATTACAGTAGTTTCTCAAAAAAATTCAAACAAAACTAGGACTGCATTACTTGTTAAAATCATATTGTTGTCAGTGTCTTCATTTATGAGCAGACAGCTCATCTGTTCTCTGATCTTGTTGAAGATTGTTGAAAAGCCCTCAGAGCTGGACGTTCCAGAGGATATAAATGTAGATGAAACAGAAAGAACCCTTATTGATAGGATCAAGTCAATCAAACAAGAAAAGTGAGTTTATACTTTCTTTTATTTGTGCTAAATGCATTATATTTATGAATTTCATTTGAAGAGTATCATCGTGTTATTTTCAGGCTGGACCTAGCCTGCAGGTTACCTGACTTGGAGCAGGAGAACTCTGACAATGACAACCTGGACTCGGCATCATCAATGAGCTCTGAGAGCCTAGATGATCGACTGGGTAGCCTGGATTCGGAAGGTCACTAGATAGGTAAGGTATCTTAACCTTCCTTTGGAGTTTAAAAGGAATGTACAACACTAAACAAGGACTCTGATAATGCATCACTTATTTGATATCTTCTCATGATAGCCATCTGTGTGTGGAAAAATAATACAGATTAACACATGACAGAAGCATGTATAGGGCTAGATGTATTATACACATATGAGATTAATCATAAATACATCCCCTCTATGCACATTTTGTATTTACTTTTTAGAGTGTTGTGTTTGATGTGCCAGTTGATAATCCACAATTACAAACTAATACAGCAACTTTTGCCAGTCCAGGTAGTTCTCAAGATACAAACATTCGACTTACGAACATTATGGGACTACTTTCTGCTTTCTGCCACAGCCCCCTTTGACCAGCGTAACATTAACACCTCATAGATTAGGACTTTGTATGTCATGTCAAAAAAACTCAGCCAATATAAGACTAAGTGCACAGTTTGCTCAGATGTTGAATTTCATGTGGCCTTTTCGGCATTCATGTTGGCACGTCATCTGCAGCATTTTGTCTTTTATCCACATCTGTGAACAAGTGCAAAATGCTTTTATGTGCATGGAGATGTTTGCAGACATTGAGACTGCCAACAATTCAGGTCAGGTTGAAAGTTAGTGCCAGCAATGTAGACTATAGACTATATGTAAGAATAGGTAAATAGGTAAAACTTGGCTTTGCCTCCTCTTTTGGTTTGTTTTTATGTCTGTTACTTGTTTCTCGTAAGACTTAGAGAATAGTATTTTTACATCCCGCTTCAAAGCGGTGATGTAATTGTCAGTGTTCGTTCATCCATCCATCTTTCCGTTCGTATGTCCACCAAATATCTTCGCAACCGTTGCAGATAGAAAGATGAAACAAACAGCACATTACTCAGGCGGCAAAGACGTTGAAAATGAGATGATGACCTTGACCGTGAGAAAACTAGGTCATGGTCAAATTTCAACTTTTGTACACTCAGAAACCGGATTAGATAAAAAGAAGAGAGAAGGCCAGTGTGAGTAAAACCATAGATCAAAGCTAGTGCTTTGATGAATGACAGTAGGTCAGAGTACTAGCTTTGATCTTTGACCTATGCAGGTAGCTCAGGGTAAAATTTTGAATTCAGGGGTGTCGTGGGATGTTGCAGTCTGTGATTGCATTGATTCTAGTTACATCCCTCTTCAAAGCCGTGATGTACTGTATTGTAATTGTCAGTGTTTGTGTGTTCGTCCATTCGGTCCTTAGTTAGTGAATCCACCAAATATCTTTGCAACCATTGCAGATAGAAAGATGAAACAAAAAGCACATTACTCGGGCAGCAGAGGGGATGAAATTGAGATGATGACCTTGAGAAAAGTAGCCCAAGGTCAAATTTCAACTTTTGTACTCTCAGAAACCAGATAAGATAGAAAGACGAGGGAGAAGGCTAGTATGAGTGAGACCTTAGGTCAAAGCTAGCGCTTTGATCAATGACATTAGGTCAGAGCACTAGCTTTGATCTTTGACCTATGCAAGTAAGTCACAGTAATATTTTGAATTCAGGGGAAAGCAGACTTCAAGATTGTGTTTGCCATGTCGAGGGATGTTGTAGTCTGTGACTGCCATGGTTCTAGTTGTATTTAGACTAGCAATGGCCTCAAGTATAGATTGTAATTTAGCTGATGAGCAGCCTCTCTGTACCAATTGTGTTTGTAGGTTGAGATCTACCTGTACACATTTTTACAAGCCTGACATTTTTGTTATCAGATAAGGTGACCATGTGATTAAAAACTCTGAAACTGGACGACCTAACTAGTCCTTCGGACCTGGCACGGACAGAACAGATGCTGAACAGAGAGAGTTTTTTCCCAGTGCACGTGCTTCCTGGAGCCTCAGATAATCAGCAACTCCATAAATCGATGATGATGAAGACCTAAAGTATAAAACCACAAGTTGCAATAATTGGAATATTGTAAGTGTGTTTATGGAAGATGCACTTTGTTTTATAGACATTTCCTTTTATCAGAGCTGCTATGGAAACAAAGTACTAATGTATTTAATGAGATATTATGAGGACAACCACTTTAAAAGTCTTTATGACAGATTCAGCCTTTTTATGATGGCACATTTTGTGATTTTTAAATTAAGGATTTTACAGCAACTTTTATGAAATGTAGATATTTTAGACCATTTCTTAATGATTTTAAAATATTTCTCTATTGAATGTTGCTTCGAGTTGAACTGCTCTGTTAGTAATGGGACTTTATGATATTTAATGATGTCCAGTAATTGTACCACAAAGATCAATTGCAGAAGCAGAATGAATCTCTATTATGCAGATTGACTTGGTCTTTTTTTTCCCTTTAATTGTGTTTAATATTGTGCATTATTGTGTTTTTCTTTTTTTCATTTTCCTTGTGTGCCTAACTTGAGACTGACCAGTGATTCACCTTGGTCATATTGCTGTCTTTTCAACTGACTGAAAATACTACTGCCTGCCAATACTGGTATTTACTGTTATTGCAAGCAGATTTTGTCTGTATTGGAAGGTCATAAAAAGTAGCGCGTTTTACAAAATACACAATATGTAATTAATGCATATTGGGATGAACAACTGCGCAGTTGAATTTTTGTCATCAACCAGCAGACTATACAATGTCCTCTGCTGTGATGTGAATGGCGGAACATATGTATCTGTCCTGCCGCGGCTGCTTTAGCTGTTTTATGTGCAAACGCATTACCTAGAGACCCACTGTCTGTCCCTGAGGTGTGTGCTGCACACTTACGAATAGCTAAAGTTTTTGGCAGTTGTACTGCATTTAGAAGATCAGATAATGTATAATGACTGTCACAAATAATACAACTTTGTAACAAGTTTATTTATGTATATACTGTACTGCAAAAAAGCACTGTTAAAAATAAATAGAAAATAGACAAGCTAATAGAATAAGAATGTAGTAGTTCACTTAGAAATCCATTAAAAAGTAGTTTCTCTAAAAAAGTAGTTCACAACTTGAATAACATTCAGTGGTTTATTTGTATATACTGTATCTTGATCTCTTCCTTTTTGTTGTTCTATCTGAAGAAACTATACTGAAGAAATTATACTTCAACTTTCAAGAAATAGTTTTCCCTATCGTATCAATGAGGTCATGAATATAACCTATCACAATTATGATCCTTACCAGACAAAAAATTTCAGATTAAATTTTGCTGTAAAATATAGTTTCATGTTCAATCATAAATACTAATTGAATATGAGCAACTGATTTTCAGAGACCTGTTTTGCTCTTTGTCAAGTTTATTTCTTCCTAAAACAGAGTATGAAATTATCCTTTTATTCCTAGTGATTAATGCTTGTTTTGATATCTCATAAGTATGCTTTTAAGACATCTGAGTAGGTTCTTCCTCATGCAGGTCAAGGTAAATAGAGAAGAGCAAAAAATCAGCAGGACTTCATTTAGGCTGATCGAAACCAAACCTTCATCCTAAAGCAGTGGTTCTTAACTTGGGTTCGATCGAATCCTAGGGGTTCGGTGAGTCGGTCTCAGGGGTTCGGCAGAGAAAGAGGTAAAGACAAAGAGAATATGAAACAAGCAGGGTCCGGTACCTCCAACAAGGTTAAGAAACACTGCTCTAGACCAAACAACATCACTGTTCTCGTCTCATCAGTTTTGTACACCTTTCATTTTAGATGAAACTATCACACATCACACCTGACACTTTTCTCCAGCCGTTCCATCCTGCCTGTACACGCTTCTTCACCTCTTCTCCACACTTTCCATTGCTCTGGACTGACGACCCCAGAGACGGTGTCACTGAAGAAACGACAGGAGACAGAACTGGAGGTATCAGAGATGAAGATGCTGAGGTTCTCTTTGGGAGTGACCAAGATGGATAGGATCAGGAATGAGTACATCAGAGGGACAGCACACGTTAGAGGTTTTGGAGATAAAGTCAGAGAGGCCAGACTGAGATGGTTTGGACATGTCCAGAGGAGAGATCTCCCCACCTACATATTTGAATAAGCTCACTTGAAAGCCTCACGCTGTCACCAACTCCAGCCACTACCTGTCAATCAAGCGCCCAACCAATCACGTGAACAAAATGGTGTAAGGCATCTGCTATGTTAGGAGAAGAAATAACTATACATGGTCTTCCCAGTTAACATAACTTTACAGTGTCATAACTGTTCCAACAATTTTCATGTTTTTCAGCAGAGTCCAAACAGCTGGAATGAGACAAAGTATGTCCGTTTACACAATGACTGCTTCGGCCAAAATGGAAACTCTTATATTTGCGACGTCCGTCCGTTTGCGAACAGCAGGGGGTGAAAACTTTTCTAAATGCTGTAGTACCATCGTCAAAAAAATGGGCAAAACTCAACTAAAAAGGATGAAATCAAAGCTTCGCTTTGCACGTTTATTAAGTTTCCAGCCTTGCTCATGTACGCAATCAACAACCAATCTATAGCCAAAACAACAAGCAAACACCATCAGACCGTCCAGTTGTGTTTCAGCTGCAGACTGTTGAGTTCATTAATGCTCCTCCGATGATGACAAGCTCAATACCTACTGTGATCTCATTCTGTGCAGTTGATTTTGAAAAGTCTCTCCGCCAGATTACAGACTCAACCGAGGTCAGGATGGCGTCTGCACCCTAATGGACATCCTGCTGATTTTGGTTCCTGGTGTCCAATACTCGCAACAGGATGTTTCCAACTCTGGAAAGCTACATCATCAAAAACTTCAACTTTTAATGTTCTAATAAAATGTAGAAATCACTGTTCAGGTGGTAATCTAGAAGGAATATGCGCTAGCATACATGACATGTCTCGTGTTGTGTTGCAGCAAAAGCTCGACCATCATCAGTTGGCTATTGTTTAGCTGGAGCTCTCCACGTTAGCAGTGTAGCGTTAGCTCCACAGAACAAGGTAGCTATTTAATCTATTCATATGTTTGGTATGAAGTCTGATATTATTTGATTGTGGAATTTCCACAGGTTCCCACTAGTAGTGAATATATTGGTAGAAGGATGCTGAGTTTTGAACTGCAGGCAGGAGGCCTAGAGGAAGACCAAAGAGGAGGTTTATGGATGTAGTGAAAGAGGACATGAAGGTGTCACTGAAGAAACGACAGGAGACAGAGCTGGAGGTAGCAGAGATGAAGTTGCTGAGGTTCTCTTGGGAGTGACCAAGTTGGTGTGAGAGAAGAGGATGCAGAAGACGGGGTTAGATGGAGGCAACTTATTCGCTGTGGCAACCCCTGAAGGGAAAAGCTGAAAGGAGAAGATATATACAGTATATTAGAGTACTTATACAGCATATCCAAGATTCCAAACAGTTGAGCATTCATTTTTATTCCAAACTTAAAAAGGTAACATTTACGACAGTTAATTTAATTTTCCATGATGTGGAAGGCTTCCAGATCGAGGGCTGTCACTGAATTGTGTCTTATTTATTTCTAAAAACACGCTGTTTTCTCATCGGAATTGGAGAAACTACTGAACTTTTTGTACAATCGGTTCGTCAACACGAACGGTCCCATATAAGGAACTTCCTCTTAGGACGTTGAACCCGCCGGCGTGTGATGTTCGCAAATCCCCATTTGAGGGCAAATAGAACCAGCGTTTTCCAAAGCCAATGAAATGTTCTGTTTATGTCTTCTCTTACGCTGGGCAGCCAATTGTTGGGCGACGTTGCTTTAGAAGGGTGGGGCAACATTCGGTTCAGGAAGACGAAATGAAATGAGGTGGGGATAGGAAATCATCACTTAGTTAGCTCGCTGGTAACTGTCTGCATCAAATTGTTTGTGTGTTAAAAGCGTCGATATCCGTAGAGTATTTTACGTTTGATTGGCGCCATGATGACACTCTGACATCAAGAATGGACATAAGTTAACAATGACGGGGGAGAAAAAGAAGAAAAAGCGGCTGAACCGCAGCATTCTTCTTGCAAAGAAAATTATAATAAAAGATGGAGGAAGTGTGAGTTAAATATTTATTTTCTCTTAACTCAGCTTGGCACTGAGGCAAAAAGCTCTCATTTATTGAAGTTAGTGGGCAGGCCTGTTTGGTTCATTAAATGTATTGTGGCTCGAATCTGATGAATTGCTACCGTTAGCTGGGTCTTTGCTAACTAACACAGCAGCTAGCTATCAGCTAGCTTTGGATAGTGTTGAGCGGCCTACATTTGCTTGTCGTTAACACGTCAGCTCAGGTAGAACTAGCTGACCGATGTAATCTCTAGCCCTGTTTTTCTGAATTCCCACAACAATTCAATTCTCCTGAAACATTAACTCATGTAATTTAGGTCAATATCTAATATTAAGCTGACCTTGCGTTTGTTGAGGTCTTATTGAAATTACCCGTGACAGTGCATCACTGAGGAACAGCATGGAGCTAAATTAACATTAGCTCAAGAGCATATGTTTTTAATTTGGGTTTTTTTTTTTTACCAAATTGGTATATGCGGATATTTGATTTGGAGAGCTTTTTCAGAGTCAAAGTAAGGCAACTTGTCACGCAATCGAGATTAGTCGATAGTTTGATTTATATGCGAGACGAGGCTAAGCATTTCAGCGTTGGGGTTATAAGGTTGAAACACTGGAAACACGATGTTTACACTGAGTAAACAATTCAGAAAAGCACTAACATTAATTAACCAATGTTGACGTAAATACCACGTATATTGTGTAAGTTAGCATGTTTATTTAGTGATGTAATTTAAAGTGTTGGAGTAACCCTTTTTCATTTACACTCTTACCTCTGGGTGGTTCGTGTGTGTGTGTGTGTTTTTGTGTTTTTTTCCAGTTTGATAAGGCATAATTGTCCCAAATTAGGTGACCCTGTTAAAGTTGATATGAATACAGTGAGACATTTCTGCTGGTTGTGTTATAAGTTCAATTATAAATATTTAGTGTCCACATTTGAGCAATATCAGGCTCACACATTTATCACCATCAAGGGGAACTTGCAACATTCATATAAAGCAACAGTTACAAATGGTTCCTTATTTTCACAGCTAAGCAGCTATTGTGGTTACAGACATGTGGAATTAAGCGGGTGGTAGTTTTCTGTTATCTTGTTGCTTGTACCACAACCACTGATGACCAAAACTGTAGACTGGCTTTCTGTGATGCTTTCACTTTCTTCACATGGGGCCATGACAAATTTAATCAGAGGGTAAACGTGCAGTAAATTTCTGTGGAAATCCTGGCCAACTTAATAATTTTCTCAACTATGAATCTGGGTGTCCTGCCAAAGTACAGCATCTATGCTGACGCTATCGTACTGTGTCTTCACTTTATAGACCTGGGCCATACCCTACCGGTCCAAATAAGTCTATCAAAAACCATTTCTAAAATACAGACAAGGTTATAAACAGTACATGCATAAACAGAAGCTTCTTTACACACCTAACAACATGTTTTTAAAGTTGTATTTGGTTAATTCCACAATTAACATTTTATTAACTGAATCAAAATAGCCAGTCATTAATTGAACAGCAGGCTGTCCAACAGAATTGTAATCAGTTTAAGATTCAAATTGCTAATGTATTTTCTTTTAACATGCATTCCGGACTGTTGATTGTCTAACCAAATTCTATTGCGTGTCTCTCCCTCTACCCAGCCTCAGGGAATCGGTGAGCCCAGTGTTTACCATGCTGTTGTGGTTGTCTTTCTGGAGTTTTTTGCGTGGGGGCTTCTTACCACTCCAATGCTCACGGTAAGCCAGGATAAATATAAGTACATTGAAACACTGATATGAAAACTAATATACTGTAGTAGTTTGTAATATAGTTGTTGGTCTCCATCTCTACTCTGTGAGAACATAGCCAAAGAGTTGCATTTTGCACTAACTGTAATCACACAAGACCCATTAGTGTATGAAATGACTGAATTTAAAACCAAATTATTTGGTTTCCCATGTGATGCAATTTCGCTTTTGTTTTCATGCATATTTGTTGGCAGATATATTGACCACTACTGGACTGAGAAAGGGACATCAAGTAGTGCAGTTGTATGGTGTAGGGACAACATCTTTGTTTAATAATTTTATCAGTGTGTTTGTTGTTTTTGTTGTAAGGCCACAATAAACATCTGTGTGAACAACAATCAAATATGTAAGAAAAGCTGTAAGAATACTCATTATTTTAGTAAACACTCAAAAAAAAGTTAGGGATAATCTGCTTTTGGGTGAAATTTTAGGATTAAGCTAAAATGCATTGGAATCTTTACAGGTGAACTTCAAGATGCAAACATTGTTGCATTGTAGTTGCTGCAACTTTTCCATGTTCCTCTGATTCACCATCCTCTCTTCCGTTACTGGATCAGTCGTCACGACACTAAATTCCATGATTAGACTGAAGTCTGATTTCCACTGACTAGCTCTGCCAGACTGTACCCCAGCCCTCCCCGTTGAAAAAAGTTATTAACATTTATAGATGGCAATGGCAACCAGTGAGTTAAAGGAGGTCAGACCAGTCAAAACCATCAATATCAGCATGGTCTGCATGCTGGAGGACCTACGTGGGTATGTCACCACACCACCAGGGACAGGTGTCATGGTCTTGCATGGGACGGGGAACATTACTTCACCAGATGAGCTGTTGGTGGCGTTACAGTGTGGGCAGGTGTGTCTAGTCTAGGGGTCTGAAGCTTTTATTATCAAAGTACCATTTTGCCGCCTCTTCCACCATAGAAACTTTTAAAAATTTTAATCTTATTTTAAATTTTACCTGTTACAGCCACTGAATACAACAAACAAAAATGCAGTGTGTATGTGTAAGCCTGTTCTGGAATAAATGAAACACTCAACTATGTTGGCCTATTTGAGTCCTTCCTATATTTGTCTAAAATTTAAATCAAAACTAGCCCACTTGAATGTAATTAAAACATTTAGCTGAAGCTTTAAAAAAGTAAACATAATTTGTGACAAGTCCATTTCAGTGTGCTCTCATCATCTTTGGATATCTACCTGCCCCCACCTTTGGCCCTGTAGCGGCATAAATTCAATTAGTTCTTCCTGCGGCCCATCAGCGTTGACAAATCTGCATAAAAGTGCTGTCGTTTGCATCACTAGACTCGTCACAAGCAATTGAAAATGCTTAAGCTGATGTCATAAATTTGCCTGTTAGTGATGTTTGTTGATATTTTAATGGTCCTGTCCTTGAAGGTCTTTGCAAAAAGAGGTATTTCTCAAATTTTCTGAACAATTTCCCCTTTGTTTTTAAAGTCAGAGAATAGATGCTCTGATATTTTTAGGAACGATTCTTTCATGTAGTCTCCGTCTGTGAACGGCTTACCCCTCCTTACAATAACCTGAGCTGCCACAAAACCAGAAACTGTAGTTGACTATGGAGAGCTGATCCAGTTCTTGAAAGTTGGCTCTGTTCAACTTTCTGTTGGAGTTCAGAAATTGCTTTTTTCGCTCATCTTCACTTGGTTAATTTTCGGCGAATTCTGACTGCTTGTTTTGAAAATATCTTTCAACGTTACATTTCTTTGTTGTTTGATGTTTTGTCGCCACATATTAAGCTCACAGGTAATCTAACATCTTTTGTAAAGGCAAAGGCTATTGACGTTGATGTGACACATATTTAAATTGAAGGATTTTTTTATTTCATTTAAATTGGATGTTAAGGTATGCAACAGTAGTAGTAAATAAACAGCAAAAATAATAAATTAAAAAATTTCATTGATCATCTACCACTTCTTCCGCTTTTCGGGTCACGGCGGATGCTGGAGCCTATCCCAGCAACTATGGGTGAGAGGCTGGGTACACTACAGATGCACTCCCAATGCATCTTGGTAAATAAAAATTAAATCAAGAAATACAGTAAATGTTATTCATTTTCATGTCAAGGCCATTAACAGCGACTACAAGGAGGCTATAAACGTATGCAGCTCCAGAGCCGCGGGTTTCTGACCCCTGTTCAACAGGGATGGATCGAGGAGGAAAAGGAAAGGATAATTTGGTTTTTTCCTCTCTGAGCTCACCGAATCGTTTTGCAAATGATGTTTGCGTCGTGATGATTGCAGAATGTTAATACTCCAAAGTCATTTTTATGTAAATGTTGCAAAATCGCACTTTCTCCAGACCTGAATCCCAAATGAAACCAATGGATTCGGCTGAGATATTTTGTGTTGTACTATACCCACCACTGTTGTTTGCTTTTATTTGAGTTGTTTGAGAGGAATAAATCACCATTGCGTGCTTATAATGAAATGCTCTTCTTTTATGATATAATATCACTGGAATGTGAACTTTCACGCTCTCTACAAATTTCACCTAAAATTTTAAGCTTTTATTCAATTTTTTTTTTTCACCTTGGTGTTTTATTTTCCTTCACAACATGCTTTGTTTAGAGACTGCTATCTCAAGCAAATAGTGAGTGTTTTGGACTAATCAGAGGGTGCCTGAAACTTTAAGACTTCATTACTGCTTCCAGCTGTCCCTGTATCCCTAAATATTAACCAGAGCTTGTTTGGACTCTGTCTAGCTTCTCATACCCTTAACTAGAGAATACTCAGAGCCAAGCATAGTATGAGGCCTACAATGGCACGGTCATGAACAATGTTGCCCAACTCTGCGACTCGGGCATTGTATGACAGTGACTTTTCTCAATTAACCCTGACTCAAAGAGCTTACATTTAGTCTTCAAGTTTCCGTCTTTATAAAGACACACTCTTTTAAGAACAAATGTAAACTAGAACCAAGGCAGTCACAGACTGCAACATCCCGCGACACCCCTGAATTAAAAAATTTACCCTGACCTACTTGCATAGGTCAAAGATAAAAGCTAGTGCTTTGACCTACTTTTTATAGATCAAAGCACTAGCTTTGATCTCTGGTCTTAATCACACTGGCCTTCTCCCTCGTCTGTCTAATCCGGTTCCTGAGTGTACAAAAGTTTAACTTTGACCTTGACCTAGTTTTCTCAAGGTCATCATCTTATTTTCACGTAATGTAATTACAATACATCACCGCTTTGAAGCGGGATGTAATTACTATACATCACCTCCTTGGTAATTAAAACAAGGTTTCAAAGCACTAGCTTTGATCTAATGTGATGATGTTGCGGGATGTTGCAGTTTCTGACTGCCTTGTTTATGTATATCATAAGAATCATTGACTAAATATGTATGTCAAATATTTATAGATGTTTACATGCAAGTGGCCAACAGTATATGATTTTTTTATTCCAGTGAATGTGCGGTGTGTAGTTCATAGGCCTCAGTAACTGTATTAATGATTCACTTTTTATTGTAGATGTTTGTCCAATGCTACCACATATCCTTGATCCCTAGCTTTAATTACTGCCAAGTGATACAGTTCATTGTATGTTGTTCACTCTGTGGATGCAGTGGATTTATTTGGTGTTATCTGTGTTTACTCTGCAGGTATTACACCAGACATTTCCCCAACACACATTCCTGATGAATGGGTTAATCCATGGAGTCAAGGTAACACATCAGTACATGCAAACAGAATAACAAATTTTCACATTCTATAGTGTCACTGTAATGATGACAAAGGCAAACCCACTTGTTGCTAAGCTGTCTCTGGTCTGTATATTGGCTTTACTCAGAAGCAACCAATGTCACTTTGTTGGTAGACTTGTAATTTCTTTAAATGAGCATTTGGGTAGGCGTTTGTCTAAACTGTGCTGTAAGTTTTCCTTGTTTTTAGAATATTTTCGGGGCATGTGCATTCTTGTTCAGCAACAACTGACTTGACAGTAATTCAGTGACATGTTAACATTTGCCTGCTGTCCAGTAACCAGAGGTTCTCTGTCTGACCACTAAATATCTCCCTAAAGCACCAGTGAGGGCAAAGTGTGTCATTTACGCCGTGACCGTCTATTCTTTTGGAGAAGACAGTTTCTAAAGATTGTGTGGAAAATGATTTTTACAATGTCTTAGCATTATGAAAGAAAAATAAAAACATTAAATTTTTGTGACAAAAATGAAAACTTAATTTGTGAGTTCACCAGAGCTTCATGTGCATCATGAGGTGGAAGGTGTATGGTTTTGCTAGTTCAGTGGACATTTTGTTCAAATCTGCTTGCCATTAATCAAGTGAAGAGGTAGCATCTAATGGATGGCTAATAAAAGTCTTTTAATTTCTTTATTTAGAGTTGGAAACTAATTTCTTTCTAGAGTGTTAGCTGCTGAAGCTTGATCATACCAGGTAGTTCGCAGAGAAGCCACTCTAACTAATAGAGTTCATATTCTCCAAAGAAGAGAATTTGAATAGCTATTGGTTGCACTTGTATCAGTATGACTACACATCTGTGCCATGTGAATTTTCTTTTTGTGGAAGCTGTTGGAAAACCCATCCATGCATTATAATCTCTATCTGCAAGTGATGGCTTGCATTTTTTATTTACAGCTCCTTTCTGCTAGGTCCACTAGTCTCTATCTTATGGCCTTCCCATTTCTTTCACCATCCTCTCCAGGGCCTACTATCATTTCTCAGTGCTCCCCTGATTGGAGCATTGTCAGATGTATGGGGACGCAAGTCTTTCTTGCTGCTCACAGTCTTCTTCACCTGTGCTCCCATTCCACTGATGAAGATCAGCCCATGGTGAGTGAACAATATCAGTCAATTATATTGACAAAAAGCTTAAGTGTTTGTTTTTTTACAGAATGTCAGATTGTAAGAGCTGACAAGCCAAACCATTTCCCCTTATTCAGGTGGTACTTTGCAGTCATCTCAATGTCTGGCGTCTTTGCCGTCACCTTCTCTGTGATCTTTGCGTATGTGGCAGATATAACACAAGAACATGAGAGGAGCACGGCCTATGGTTTGGTAAGCACATGGATGATGACCTAAACAGCTTTCGGTTGATAGATTGTCTTTAAACACCTCCAGAATGGTGATGTAATCCAAGCAGCAATTTATCAGTAATGTCAGTAAGACTCAAGTCTGTATCTGTTAGTTTTTTATTTAAACTGACAAAGGTGTTAAACAAGGTATACATACATATACATATACATGCTTTTCCCCTATCACCCCTGCTCTTCCTTCTTCCAGGTATCTGCGACATTTGCTGCCAGCCTGGTTACCAGTCCGGCAATTGGAGCATACTTGTCTGTGGCTTATGGTGACACCTTGGTGGTGATCCTGGCCACAGCTGTTGCCCTGCTCGACATCTGCTTCATCCTTGTGGCAGTACCAGAGTCATTGCCAGAGAAGATGAGACCAGCATCATGGGGAGCTCCCATCTCCTGGGAACAGGCAGACCCATTTGCTGTGAGTAACACCATCCGCTGTTTAATTTCAGTCAGTTATAACCCAGAATTTTAAGAAGCTTGTTTTCAACCACAGCAGTTTGCCACTGTGTTTTTTTATCATCCATTTACACTACCAGTCAAAAGTTTAGACAGACCTTTTTATTTAGTGTGGTTTTTTTTTAATATTATTCATTTATTTGTTTATTCATTTTCATGTTTATTAACATTGTAGATTCTCACTGAAGGCATCAAAACTATGAACACTCATGGGACAATGTGGTTAAAAAAATGAAAACATTTTATATTTTAAATTCTTCAAAATAGCCACCCTTTGCTTCCATTACAACTTTACATTCCCTCAATGGTCTTCATGAGGAAGTTACCTGAAATGGTTTCCAACAGTCGTGAAGTATTCCCAGAGGTGCGAACAAGTGTTAGCCTTTTTGCCTCCCAAACATTTCAGTTGGGTTTAGGTCAGGTGAGAGTGGAGGCCAGATCATCTGACAAAGCTCTCCATCACTCTTTTTTTCATCCATTAGGCCATACACAGCCTGTAGGACTGTTTGGGGTCATTATCCTGTTGAAAATCAAATGATGGTCCAACTAAACACAAAACAGATGGGATGGATGCTGTGGTAGCCATGCTAGTTCAGTGTGCCTGAATCATGAATTTTGATGATAATCATGGCTTATTTTGTCTTGCACAGTATGAAGCAGTTGAATTTTGTTCTTGGTCTCTTCTGTTAGAAGCATGGGTAGAGTAAGTCTTTTCAATAGCAGGTATGAACAATGGAGGATTTAGAGAGCAAACTTACCTGTGGACATGAGAGTATTGGTTTAAGATTAACTCAAAAATACTTCAGGATATTTTTTAAATCTAGAGCACACACCAGTAGAAAATGCCTGGTGTCTCAGGACCGATAGTATAAACTTATTCAAACTGTATTTCTATTACAGCTCTAGTTTTCTCACAAGATAAATTATTCGGTGATTACAGTTAAACATTCTTGACGCTTATTAATGTAGAAGACTGGTCAGTCAACTTGTGCAAAGGATGTATCCAAATTTCTCATATTTGAAATTATTTAGCTATGCAACAATTTGAAGGTTTTCTTGCTGCTCTATTCACCAGTCTCTGCGTAAGGTGGGCCAGGACTCCACGGTTCTCCTCATCTGCATCACAGTGTTTCTTTCCTACCTCCCTGAGGCCGGCCAGTACTCCAGTTTCTTCCTCTATCTCAGACAGGTAATACTCTGCTCCTCCTGCTTCCATATTTTCAGAAATGTCATAAACCTTTGTCACTAGTCATCCAATTATATCATTTAAATGTTAATGAAGAATCTTATATATTGACCATCAACAGTTACAGCCCCTTGCAGTTGCTACAGGTTTTAACATGCATGTTTATTTAACAGCATGAGACAATATAATCTATTTATATTCCTATGAATAAAAGACTGAACTTGTTACCCAGGTTGCACACTTTAACCTACTTCACTTTAAGACACTTTTTATGGCTGCTCTCTTTTTTGGTGTCGCAGCAGAATGCTAAAATGGGAAAACTAATGTAGTTTAAAACACTAAAACAGAGCTGGGCCAGCTGGTGAAGTTGCCGTAGCATCCAGAACCTGATATCTTTTAAGTACAGTAAATATGTGGGCTTCTTTCAGTAGCTCAAATAAAAAGTGTAGCTTATTTGATTAGCGTCTGATAAACCAGTCATGCAAGTTTGAAGCCCATAGTCTCATACTTCCCAGCAACCGTTTTAAAAAGATGAGTTTGTATGAGCACACCTTTCCACCTCCTCTAAGGTCAAGTTGTCTTTTCATGACAGACCACAGTCATTGCTCAGGAATCAGACACACATGGCACCAGCTACTGCAGTCGTGATGCTGCATATCTGACATAAATACTGTAGAGACAACAGAAGACAAGAGGAGCCATTTTGTTAGTTTAAATTGGAATACTAACAGCAGGCATTAACAAAAAAAAAAATTCCTAACCATCAGTTTCCCAGAGTCTAAAATGAAGTTTAAATTATATATTTTTCTTCTAAAACTAAGAAAACACGTCCATATTTAATACGAATTTACTTAAACAATTATAGAATATAAAAAGGTGAAAAGAGAAAATAATTGTAAGCAACCAGTATTTCGCATGCCAACATTGAGGTTAGCCACATTTAATCGCGTTGACCAACAACAAACAACTACAGAGGTTGTGTTTCAGCACATGCTTGTCTTTGACTGCTTGTTTTGTCATGTCGTAACTGGAGTTAATGAAGGCTTTTGAATCCTCAGGTCATTGGCTTTTCATCGGAGACAGTAGCTGCTTTTATTGCTGTTGTGGGGATCCTCTCAATACTAGCTCAGGTACTGAAAAATAAACCAGCTGTTCAACTGAATGTAATGCTGCTATTATTTATTTTCAGCATAAAAAATGTTTCTCTCAATTTCCTGCAACCAAAGTTGATAACATGATGTCACATCGTATGTTATTACTTCTTCCAGGAACGTAATATTTTTTGCTTGTCTATGGGTTCATTAGCAGGATTTCTAAAAATGTTGTAAATACGTTTCTTGGAAAGTAATTTTTATAGAATATTTCTTTGAGAATTCTTTGCCATTTCTGAATGGGACAAATACACAGTAGGTGTACCTCAAGTTGCGTTGTTGTCATTTATACGTCAGTTTTCAAAAAAATTACATGTACACGGAAAATTAAAAATCAGCAAATGCAATTAGGCATTTTTTGACAGATCAAAAGTGACTGATCCAGATCTTGAAGAAAACTTTATTTAATAAATAAATGTTTTTTGAATAACTAATGATGACGTGATGTGTATTGTCCTTTTACAGACAGTGGTGTTAGGGATTCTGATGCGTTCCATTGGTAATAAGAACACAATCCTGCTGGGACTCGGCTTCCAGATCCTCCAGCTGGCGTGGTACGGCTTTGGCTCTCAACCCTGGTCAGTAACTGACAAACCAGCATGCACACTTTTTCAAGCTAGTGAGAACCAGATATTTATGTTGTGTTGTTCTGTTTGGTTCCACTAATTCATTCATGAAATATTGTTTGGGACCATTAAAGATTCCATCTCCATCACCAGTATAATGTTAAATATATAAATTAATGGCATGATCATGAATATTTTACATTTTCTTCTAACCATCCAGTGTACATAAACTACAAAAACACTTCAGAACTCAGTTTTTTTATGATTATTAATTGAGGAATAATCATATACAATGTGATTTACACACCTACAATCCATTTTTAAGAACAAGGGAGGTGTACAGAGTTGTGGCAACTACAGAGGAATAAAGCTGATGAGTCATACAATGAAGTTATAGGAAAGAGTAGTTGAAGCTAGACTAAGGGCAGAAGTGAGCATTTGTGAGCAGCAGTATAGTTTCATGCCAAAAAAGAGTACTACAAATTCAGTATTTGCTTTGAAAATGTTAGAGAAGTACAGAGAAGGCCAGAGGGAGCTGCATTGTGTTTTTCTAGATCTGGAGAAAGCTTATGACCGGGTGCCCAGGTAGGAACTGTGGTATTGTATGAGGAAGTCTGGAGTGGCAGAGACGTACGTTAAAGCGGTGCAGGACATGTATGAGGACTGTAAGACAGTGGTGAGGTGTGCTGTAGGTGTGACAGAGGAGTTCAAGGTGGAGGTGGGACTGCATCAGGGATCAGCTCTGAGTCCCTTATTGTTCGCTATGGTGATGGACAGGCTGGCAGATGAGGTTAGACAGGAATCTCCATGGACTATGATGTTTAAAGATGACATTGTGATCTGTAGTGAGAGCAGGGAACAGGTGGAGAAGCTAGAGAGGTGGAGGTTTGTCCTGGAAAGGAGAGGGATGAAGGTTAGCCGCAGTAAGACAGAGTACATGTGTGTGAATGAGAGGGACCCAAGTAGAAGAGTGAGGTTACAGGGAGAAGAGATCAAGAAGGTGGAGGATTTTAAGTACTTAGGGTCAACAGTCCAGAGCAATGGAGAGTGTGGAAAAGAGGTGAAGAAGCGTGTACAGGCAGGATTGGAAGGCTGTAGAAAAGTGTCAGGTGTGATGTGTGATAGAAGAGTTTCAGCTAAAATGAAAGGAAAGGTGTACAAAACTGTGGTGAGACCAGCGATGTTGTTTGGCCTAGAGACAGTGTCACTGAGGAAAAGACAGGAGGCAGAGATGAGGATGCTGAGCTTCTCTTTGGGAGTGACCAGGATGGATAGGATCAGGAATGAGTACATCAGAGGGACAGCACATGTTAGAGGTTTTGGAGATAAAGTCAGAGAGGCCAGACTGAGATGGTTTGGACATGTCCAGAGGAGAGATGGTGAGTATATTGGTAGAAGGATGCTGAGTTTTGACCTGCCAGGCAGGAGGCCTAGAGGAAGACCAAAGAGGAGGTTTATGGATGTAGTGAAAGAGGACATGAAGGTAGTTGGTATTAGAGGGAGGCAACTTATTTGCTGTGGCAACCCCTGAAGGGAAAAGCCAAAAGGAAAAGAAGAAGATACAGTGCTAAGCCTTTAACTTTCAAAAGCTCCACTCCTTTGTTCTTTAGGTTTAATGTTAATTGTACACTTTTCAAATCTGTGCTGCTGGTTGTAGGATGATGTGGGCTGCTGGGGCTGTTGCAGCCATGTCCAGCATCACTTTCCCTGCCATCAGCGCTATTGTGTCTCGTAATGCTGACCCAGATCAACAAGGTAGGTTTTTCAACTGTCCTACTTTTATATTTGAAATAAACTTGCTTGAGAGTTAAACTGTTAACATAACCTGTGTTATGTATTTGATAGCCTTTGTAATGAATATAGAAAGAATTGCTGTACAGTAATCCCTCACTTGTTTGTGCTGGTAGTCACGTGATACCCTACGAACATGTTATTGGGCAAACAGTATCCGAAAGATTGTGGGAAAAAGTAGCACAGATATAAGGTGGTTTAATGTCAGTAAATAATAGTTTGTCGCTAAATTGCAGAATTTTGTTTTTAACAGGTGATCCTGGAACACATTAACCGCGAGTAACTAGGGATCGCTGTATTCCAGTTAATTATGTACTTTACCTCATTGTGATCACGCTTTTTCTGATCATATTTTTAATTGTTGGTGTATAGGTGTGGTCCAGGGGATGATTACTGGAATTCGGGGCCTCTGTAATGGTTTGGGCCCTGCGCTCTATGGTTTTGTTTTCTACTTGTTCCATGTGGAGTTGACAGACTCTGAAGGCTCCGAGAAAGGTGCCAAATCCAACATGGCTAACCCTACTGATGAGGTGAGCATGAACAATAACGTTAAAGTTTTGTATAAGAAATGACGATGTCCACACATTGTAATATCCTTCTGTCGTGTTGTCAGAGTGCCATCATCCCAGGTCCTCCCTTCCTGTTTGGTGCCTGCTCAGTGCTGCTGTCCCTTCTGGTGGCTCTGTTTATCCCAGAGCACACTGGCCCTGGCATGAGGACTGGCGCCTATAAGAAGCACAACAACGGAGCACAGAGTCACTCCCACAGCCCTCAAGGCAGTGGGGCTGAAGGCAAGGAGCCTCTGCTGGAGGACAGCAGCGTATAGCCTCAGCTAAGGGTGGAAGACACCCTCACTCTGACCCAACACCCACCTGCACACATGGACCAGGATACACACATTTTACGAGATGAGTACACTTTTGCCTCAGGCACACATCAGACTTAAGTGCCATTGAGAGGTGTTTGGTGTCTACAGCACAAAAGTGGGCTCTCGTTCTTTTGTAGCCCTTTTCTTTTTTATAGCAGGGTATTTTGAGGACTGGCTGAACACCCAATGTACCGAGTGTGCTGAGTATTGTTTGGGTTGTTGTGAGGAGATGAGAGACGCTTGGTAGTGTTGGAATCCAGGAAAAAGTGGAGTCTACAACAGCGTGCCTCCTCCTGGTGCAATTAAAGAAGCAATTTGGTTTGGAGTGAGAGGCATATATCACAAATGATTCTGAATCCCAGTGTGATTCTTCATATTGAAGTGGCAACTTTATCTGTTTGTCCAGCTACAGTGTGACAAACCAGAAGCTGAACATTAGGTAAATGCTCTCTTCACAAGCTATCATCTGTTTAGAAGCTTGAAGATAAAGTTAAATTCTCCAAGTAGGGATCAAAGCTCTTTCTCTGTTTCTTCAACAGGGAACCGCGACAGTTCTTAACCAGTGGGTAGAACCTGCAGAGCGATGTTGAGATGCTGCATAATCTTGTTCTGGATAGGTTGATCAGTTCAGACTTAAAAAGCTTCCTTTAGACCATACTTTATTTAAACAATACTGTACACTTTTTGCTGAAATCAGTGTGTGTCAGAGACCACTTAATTTGCTGAAACTGTTTCAATGTTTACTTGCCATTCTCTAGATAAGTATACAAGTTTTGGTTATATAATTTTTTTTGTTCAAACTGAATGCGGTTGTGCTTCAAGTTCTTACTCAAGAAACAAATGTTGCCTTGAACTATATATATATATATATATATATATATATATATAGAACCTGTATGAAGACCAAGGTCTGAGAAGGCTCTGTAATGTTACGCTATTGCTCCCATCAGAGCTGTTACACCCTTTTTATTCCTTTTTGCTTTAATGCACTTCTTATTCCTTTATTTTCTGACATTACCACTCACAGAACCAGCATTTTATTTTATATGGCCATTTGGAGCCACAGTGTTTTAATCAGCGCCTGATTCTTTAACGTTCGGTCTTTGAATAAATATTAGGTGTATCATTATTACATATCATTTGTGCTACAGCAGTTCATTCAAAGAACGTTGTGGTGGATGCAGATGCCTGCAGTAGTGATTGGATTAGAACTATGAAATGGTTTTACTGAACTCTTGACATTTAATCTCTCACAATGGTTGTAACAGACAATCTACAACTGTACAAATAATTTACTTCAGAATGTTTCATTTTGAAGCACCGTGAAACTAGTTTGTAACTCACATATACAGGCTTTGGATCTTCCATAGGGTGAAGCAATTTGATCACTGATAAACCAATTGTTAACCTGCACCACCTGTAGGAAAAGGTGGTGTCTTTCAGGCCAGGAAAGTTTACAAAGTGCTTTTTTAAAGGTTGATTTACACTTTTCATATGGTTGCTCCACTGTCATTTTAGCTGTGATAAAGTTAGAAAAACTTGATGGTGTTTTTTTTTTTTTTCTAGCAGCAAACAGCTCCTCATGGTATGTGCTGTCTCCTCAAAATATCAAATAAATTAGCTAATTATATGAAAAGCAATGAAATTTGAAACCTCATCTACAAATTTGTAGTGACAGAAGTGAAACAACTTTTATTATAGTCGCTTGGAATTGGCACATCAGCCCAAACCATCAGGTGAAAACGCTGCTATTGCCCTTCTTGCCAGAGGAGGGCGCACGTTGAACAGCTTTAGGTCTCAGGTGGAACCTGAGTTCACTGGCCCCCTGCGGCCTTGCGTCAGTGACACGTTGTTCTCCGTGTTCTCATTCTGTCAGCAACTGGTAAAGTATCCTTGCTATTTTAACAGTGAACTTATATGTGACTGAAGTGCATTTAAGTAACCAAATTTTAACTCAATAAGGAATAAAAAACTGGGCGTCATGCTGCGTAACATCCGGAGAGAAATGTTTTATATTTGTGCCATTGCTTTTCATACTGTGTATGTGTGCTTGTACTTGAGTGACTTTTTTGTTTCAGTTGTCTTAATTTGTTTGGAGGTTGGAAGTTTTAATGCTATTCTTAATAGCTGTTTAAAACTTCAATAATTTCTAGGAATCTTTTCAATATTGTGGTGTTTTGGTAAATTTTTTGAATGTCCATCAGTCCATTTTCATTCTTGGTCTTTAACAAAAACTGTTTTACTTTGGTGAATTTCATTTATAACCTTAGTCACAAAATCACTGGATGCGCCACATCAAGATATACATGTCAATAATATGACAATTTCAATTAACTCATAAGTTTTAATTTTTTCTGTTGGGGTGTTCCTTGACCGAATGCCACTGAATAGTCTTTTTTTTTTTTTGTTTCATTTTAATCAATTATTAGTCCAACGCATTGATAAACACAAATTCACATCCTACAAAAATCCATGAAGGCAGCTTCCAAACAGATGACTGTAAATGTCCTGAATCACCTGTACCTATTGCAAATCTATATATTTATTGCTCAAGAGGATGGACACATCTTGGTGTACATGGTTGGATGGAGCAGTTATATTTCTCAAGACCTACCTGCTTGCCAATCCTACTTTAGTGCGATGTGGCTTGTGGCCTGAAATCCCTCTCTCTGTGTGCCTAAAATCATTCAAGAATGAGTACGGCAAGTAAGTAAATGGTGGTTATTATGTAAATATGGGAAACTAATGACAAACTATTTATTAAAGGTTTATTGTACCATGAAATGCTTGATTCTGTGAATTTTGTGTTGTGAACTGTGTTTTTCATCTTGAAGCTAGAGGTAATTAAGGAATTTAGATAGGTCTGTGAGGAAAGAGCCAAAATTCTATCTGTGTGATGTTATTCTGTCTGTGAAAATGTTATTAGCTCTCATTAACTTTTCTAATTTCAGAGGTTTTGTTTAGTGTGCCAACTTTTTGTTGTTTATTCAGTTCACCCAATCATTGAGAGTTTTACTGCAGCTCTAATGGTTTCTTCTGCCTTCATACAGACCTTAATACACTTGAGCTCATTTGCTTTTTTGCATTAGGAACCTTGATTAAAGCTACATGTAGGCAGTAAATTTTTTTCTATATTTATCGTTGACCTCCTGAAGTAAGTGTATTCTACAAGGGAAGAGCCACAAAAATTTGTTTCAATTTTTAATTTAGTTTCATTATGCAATATAATAGTAGCTACTGAGATTTGAGAGAAGAAAAAAATTCTCAGTAACGGTTGCTTCTTTATTTTGATTAGCAGCTACCAACTTGGAAACTTTTTACTGCTTTTTCTATGTCTATATGGTAAGTGGTTCCTGTGTGAATGTTTGGAAGGCATAAGGTAATTGCTGAGTGCATGATACTTCTCTATCATAGGGATAGAAGATCGTGGGTCTTCATTTGGGTCTCGTCCCAGACGGACATGCCTGGAACACATCCTAACCAGATGCCCGAACCACCACAGCTGGCTCTGCTCAATGCAGAGGAGCAGTGTCTCTACCTTGAGTGTCTCCAGAATCCTGCCCTCACCCTGCACCTAGGTTGGAGGATTGCTGCGTAGACAGAGCAGTAAATGGAGAGGTTCACCTTGTGGCTCATTTCTCTCATCACCACAGACCGGTAGAGCAGCAGCATCACTGTGGACGCAACAGACCCACCTGTCTTTTTCCTGTTCCATTTTTGGCTCGTAAGTAAGACCCAAAGAAGTCTGCTTCTCCTGGGACTGGACACTCAACACTTTTTCAGCTGACAGCTTCACACTTGGCTGAAAACCACACTAGTGCGAGTTAGAGGTCACTGTTCAACAAGGCCAGTATTATTAATAATTAGATTTATATCATACTTTTCTGAACACTCAAAGTACTCACAATGGTTGCATTATTAATTTGCTCCTCTTTCATATTTGGTGATGATAAACCATAAGGGTAGCCACAGCTGCCCTGGGGCATATCGATGGAAATGTGGCAGCCAATCTGTGCTGATGGGCTCTCTGACCATCACTGGAACAATCACACACATTCACATACCAGCAAATGCCATCAATAGAGGCAAGGAGGGTGAAATGTCTTGCCCAAGGACACAACAGACGACTGGGGGGAGTGGGATTCGACCCGCCAATCCTTTGATCATTAGACAACCTGCTCCACTACCTGAGTCACTGCTGCCTCCAGTAGCACCATATCATCTGCAAAAGGCAGATGGAATCCTAAGGCCAGCAAACCTGACCACTTTGTGTGTGTGTGTGTGTCACAGGCCTGTACCAACTATATGTATACATGCGACTAATTACCAGTTGCACTAGAGTAGACTAATAATTAATACAGTTAATTAAAATGAATTAAAAAATCAGTGGAACCGCCTCCAAGTTTTCAGGCTCTTTCCTGACTGGAGTGCTTGTCAATGACATTCAACTCCTTCCTCAGTTGTGGCCCCATCCATCGAGTAAACAGTGTGGACAATTCCCCTTCCCCTTTTAAGATGTCAAACGTTTGTCAGAATCTCTTCACCTGTAGGACTGTAGAATTCCTTCAGCCTGGTGGTATTCCTCACCTCTGGCATCCACCAGCAGGTTTGGGGATGACCACCACAACCAGCACTGCCAGTCCTGCAGCCACAAACTTATGAGTTTGAAACTGTTGAGTTTGCCAATATAAACAATAAATAGATTGCATATGAATGCATACATAATAATATGATATTATGAATGTCTATATGCATAATTTCTGCTAAGGATCTCTCCAACCACCACCAAACATACATTCATAAACCTATCTGAGATACTGGAAGGAAGGTGGGTGAAGTGTCCTGCCCAAGGACACAATAAAAAATGACTAAGATGGAGTGGGATTTGAATTGCAAACCTTGAGGGTATTGGACAAACCACTCTACCATCTAAGCCACAACCAGCATTTAGGACTCATTATCAACAAACACTGGAAAAGTTCACTAACTGAATAAAAGCATAAAATCATCTCATCTGCTATCACAATATTTTGATCAATTTAATTTCAAATGTGCAATTTACTTCAGATGTATGAAGAAATGGATTGCAGGATATGAACATTAATCATGGTCAATTGAGGATTTTTTGAAAAACTTATTTTTCAATTCAAGAGGAGAGCGTTGCAAAAATTTCTATTCTGTCGACATACTACCTGCTTGCTTTTTGTCTCATCTCAGACCAGGGTTCGGCAACCCGCAGTTCTTTCATTCTCATGCTGTGATTCCGTGTGGTTTGGGAAGATAAAATATAAATATCCAATTGTTTTTGAGTTTTTTTATTGCAATTGTAAATTGGAAAAATATTGTTGAAATTTTTTTTCTGGTGTTTTCCTCTATCTGCTGAAATACGATGATATAGACCAGCGGTTCTCAAATGGTGGGGCGCGCCCCCCTAGGGGGATGTGGTGCCATGCCAGGGGCGGCGCATGTGACCCTGGGGAGCATCCTTTTTTTATTTCAGGAGGAGAGCATTGCAAAAATTTATATTCTGTTGACATACTACCTGTTTGCTAGAATAAAGTGTAATTGCACATCCACTACCATAGTTAACAGTGGCACTCTCATTGTCAAGTGTGTGCAACGAGTATTAGTTCGAGGAACTGAAGAAGCGTCACAATTTGTGAGGTGACGTACCAAACTGCTCAGTGCAAAAAACCACCCACCATAGCAGTGGAGCTGAAACACAGAGCAGGAGCTGAGAGTTCAGTATTAAGCTTCAAACCTCGCTCTGAACAGCTGGGCACTGAAGAACTTGCTCATTGTAGCCATTAATCCTGACTTCCTCATTTTTATTAAAAAAAAGAAAAGAAAGAAAAACATCAGCACAAATTGTTTTATTCATTTTTGTTTTGTAGGTTAAGGTGTTTTATATATTGTGCTCCTTAGTTAATGTTGCTGAACTGAATTTGAATTTTGTTTTATTATTTATTGATTTTATTTAATTTTATTTTTCAATATCAAATGGTGCAATAAATTGGTCAAAAATGTTTACAGTTTCAACAATTTTTTTTAGTTCAGGCAAATTGATGTACTTAAAACTTTTCCGTTGCAGACTAAAAAAATTATGTTAATAAAATTATCCTTTTGTTATAAATTGAACTATACTTCTTTTTAGTTTTCTTTTGTGTTAATAAGATACAATGTTATGCAGAAGTGTACTTATAACAAATTTATGGACAATTGATAATATTTAGAGTTGTGGCAGAGAGTCGGGGATGCAAATTGTTTTCTTCTTGCTAGGGGTGCGTAACAGAAAATAAATGAGAAGCACTGATGTCGACAAAGTGTTAAATTGGGGCAGCAGGTGTCTTGTGGTCTTAACCCCGGATAGAGGTGATAATAATAAGATGCTTAGCTGTAATCTATGCATATTGTTTTCCGACAGGCCCTCTAGCAGCATTGGACACTCACGAGGATTTAATTACAATGAACTCATCAGCACAAAGTGCTGTGCATCCAGTGCTATGTGGGCTTCATAATTCCAGTTGATGGTATAAGAAAGATGGCCGCCACAGTACTGTATTTAAAAGCAGTTTTCTTTCCTCTACAAATTAAGATTTGCAGACACAAGTTTGATATGTTTTATGCTCTCATAGCAAAAAAAATTAACTTGTGGCCTCCACTGCTTGTCACGTATACAAAATGTCAACAGTATAATTTGAGGAATTACAGGCATTGTCAGGGTTAACACAGGAACTCTCTGGCAGAAAAAGGACAGGGCAAGTTTAACAACAGCAACTTTGCTGAGAACTGCAGAGAAGGTCATATCACTTCTAAGGCACGAGCGTGAATCTGCTACTTGTGCTCGTGTTTGAGGTGTATTCTTTTGCAAAATCCGTGTCAGAGCACATTTATTTTTCAGTCCTCAAGCATGAGAGCGGAAGAGTGTTCACATGTTTGAAGTTCGGCCTCCTGTGCTGGAGGACATACATAGTCCACAGTGGCATTACGATTCTTATGAGTGTCCATTAACGTGAGAAAAGCAGTGCATCTATCAGGCTGCCACAGACCATGAGTTATTGTCCTTGAAAACACCGTAAATGTCAGCAGGAAGAGGTCTCTTTATAGCCATTCTCCTCAAGCTTCACTTACACTCTGGGACAGGGGAAGTGGACATACGGCGGATGTTCCACTCTGCCCTGACACACGGCAGAATGTCTTCCTGTGATGGGGAACTGTCGCAGACTGGCGTCTAGGAAGAGCCTGGGATGAATAATGTCTGAACCCCATTGTTCTTCCAGTCACACAGGCCTATGTGAAACTGTGTTTCTCACTAATCTCTGCCACAAAGTCTGCTTTCCCATGATCTATATGCAGACCATCAGTGTTTCCTCACTTTTTTTCTGACTTCTTGTAGTTGATGATTAACTGAAGGATGAGTGAGGGGCCTCCAGGTACTAGCTGTGTCACACACAAGGCCCCAATATCTGTGTAAGAACAGTTTTCGTCCATTGTTTTATTTTCCTCTCAGATACTTCCTGCACTTCTTAGAGGTACTACAGGCTGATGAAAATTATTCCAACAGATCAAATTAAGTTGATGTTGAGGGAAAGTCAATCTCTCTGAACCCTGAACCTGTCGTTTTATGTACATACAGTACTTAAATTGAATGACGTGTTAGTGATGTGAGCTTGAAGTGAATACATCTGGATCAACAGACAAAAACAACTTCAGGCATTTACATAATAGGATTCTCTCTCTGCGGTGAGCTGATAGTTTCAAGCTTATTATTAACACAAAATATCACACCCATGAAAATGGAAAAAAGACATTTGATGTCATTCAGGCAGGACAATTTATTAAGTTTAAGATCACAAGAGGGTTTCTACTATGGTGGAAAAGTATTGGCTACAAAACTCAGTGATGGCATTTTGTGGCTTTAATTACATGCAGTTCACTACTCTGCAAAACAATGTCCTGTATTAAACGTCTTGTAATTCCTGTGATCCCCCCCCACTTAAGCCTTTTAGCTGATTTTCAAGTATCCATCCCATCCATCCATCCATCCATCTTCAACCGCTTTTCCGGGGCTGGGTCGCAGGGGCAACAATCTCAGGAGGGATGCCCACACGTCCCTCTCCCCAGACACCTCTTCCAGCTCCTCCGGGGGATCCCGATGCGTTCCCAGGCCAGCCGAGAGACATATTCCCTTCAGCATATCTTCGGTCCTCCCCGAAATCTCCTCCCAGTAGGACATGACCAGAACACCTCCCCAGGGAGGCATCCAGGAGGCATCTGGAACAGATGCCCGAGCCACGGCAGCTAGCTCCGCTCGTGGTGGATGAGCAGCGGCTCTACTCCGAGCTCCTCCCTGGTGACTAATCTTTTTGGTCATGACCCAAAGCTGATAACCATAGATGAGAGTAGGAATGTAGACTGACCAGTAAAGCGAGAGGTTCGTCTTACAACTCAGCTCCTTCTTCACCATGACAGACCTATACAGAGACTACATCACTGCAGAAGCTGCACCGATCCATCTGTCAATCTCATGTTCCATCCTTCCCTCACTTGTGAACAAGACCCCAAGATACTTAAACTCCTCCACTTGGGGCAAAGACTCCACCAACCTGAAGAGGACACACCACCTTTCTCCGGTCGAGAACCATGGCCTCGGATTTAGAGGTGCCGATCCTCATCCCACTTGCGTCACACTCAGCTGCAAACCGTCCCAGTGCACGCTGAAGGTCCAGGTTAGGGTTAGGGTTAGGACAACATCGTCTTCATAAAGCAGAGATGAAATCCTTTGGTCCCCAAACCGGACTCCCTCCTGATCCTGGCTGCGCCTAGAAATTCTGTCCAAAAAGATTATGAACAGAAACGGTGTTAGAGGGCAGCCCTGCCGAAACCTAACATGCACCTGGAACAGGTCTGACTTACTGCCGGCAATGCAAACCAAACTCCGGCTTCTGTCATAAAGGGAACGGACAGCCCTCAGCAAAGGGCCCCGAACCCCATACTCCCAATGCACTCCCCACAAGATACCACAAGGGATACAATCGAATGCCTTCTCCAGATCCACCAAACACATGTAGACTGGTTGGGCAAACTCCCATGATGGAGAGTATAGAGCTGGTCCAGTGTTCCTCCCGAATCCGCTTTTTGACTATAGGTCTAATCCTCCTCTCCAGTACCCTGGAATAGACTTTCCTTGGGAGGCTGAGGAGCGTGATCCCCTATAGTTGGAACCCACCCTCCAGTACCCCTTTTTGAAAAGAGGGACCACTGCCTCGGTCTGCTAATCCAAAGGTACTGTCCCCGACTGCCATGCGAAGTTACAAAGACTTGTCAACCATGGCAGTCCCTGCACATCCAGGCACTTGAGGTACTGATGGCGAATGTCATCCACCCCTGGTGCTTTGCCACCAAGGAGTTTGGCAACCACCTTGATGACTTCATGTGTGCTGCCTTGAAAACCCTCTGGCGCGGGACTTTTTAAACACAATTTACTTTTTTAATTTTGTGCAGTCTGTTCTGGGACCTACACATGAACGTGGTCACACGCTTGATTTGGTTTTATCTTATGGTTTGCCTGTTTTTAACCTGGAGATCTGTGATGCATTTTTCTCAGATCATAAACCTGTTCTGTTTGAGGCTCCTGTTCACTTTCACACAGTTAAAACGCGTCTGATTGCAGATGTCGAGTTATTAACCCGTCCACTGCTGCTCTCTTCTTGGAGGCTTTTGGATAGAGGTGTGCAATACCAGAATCAGTGTATGAAGATACGGAGGCTCTTAGCTACTGGTTTCTCAGCATCTGTCAGACTGCCATTGATGTTGCAGCTCCTTTAAGGACCAAATAAAACATAAGACATAAAACTGTATAGGAGCCCTGGCTGAATGAAACAACCCGCACTGCGGAGTGTAGAAGAGCGGAGCGAAAATGGAAAAAGGACAAACTATAAGTGTCTTTTAAAATACTGAGGGATCGATGGCGTATTTATCAAAAATCTGTGAAGGACACCAAAAGACAATAGTTCTCTGACCTTGTTGTTCTGAACTCACAAACACCCCGTGTATTGTTTAAAGTTATTAACGCCGCTCTGAATCCACCACCACCGACTATTGGAAATGACACCTCTCCTGCATTGTGTGAAATTTTTCTTAGTTTTTTCATTGGTAAAGTGTCTTCTGCCAGAGCACTTGTTTGACTCTTCAGTCTCAGTCTCCTGCACTACGGTGTTAGACACATTTGAGGGTGTGACCCTGCCCTTTGTTCAGGAGATTGTTAATCATTTGAAGCCCTCTGGTTGTCCTGAGGATGCTGTTCCTCCTCGACTTTTTAAAGAGGTTTTCCAGGCTGTTGGCTCATCTTTTCTTGCAGTGGTCCTGGCCAATTTTAAACACGCAATTGTTCAACCTCTGCTTAAAAAATCTGGGCTGGATCCCACGATAATGACAAATTTTAGATCCATCTCGAAACTGCCTTTTCTTTCTAAAATCTTGGAAAATATCGTGTACTCCCAGCTTATGGACTTTTTAAATGTTCGTAATATTTTAGAGAATTTCCAATCTGATTTTAAACCTTTGCACAGCACTGAATCAAAACTTTTAAAAGTTTTCAATGATATCTTTTTAGCGACCGACTCTGGTCACTGTGTTGTACTTGAAGTCCTTGATTTGACCGCAGCATTCGATACAGTGGATATCCTGATTGCTTGTTTGGAGCAATGGGTACGCATTCGTGGCACATTACTTAAATGGTTTATGTCCTATTTATCTCATGTAAATGTGTGTCCTCCACTGCCCCTCTCTCGTGTGGGGTACCACAGGGCTCTGTGCTTGGCCCTCTATTATTTTCCCTATACTTACTCCCACTTGGTGCAATTTTAAGAAAACAAGGCATTTCTTTTTATTGTTATGCTGATGATAGGCAGATCTATGTCCCTCTTAAGTCTGACTTCTACAGTCTTCTACAGTCTCCTTGACTGTTTACGTGACATTCAATCCTGGATATCTCTGAATTTCCTCAATTTTAATTAAAAGACTGAAGTCATGATTTTTGGTAGCACTTCTCAAACCCCCGTAGTCGATCTTGAATGGTTGACAAAATATAACAAGACAGTTGTGAGCAACTTGGGGATAAAAGTGGACAAGGAGCTTAAATTTGACAGCCAGATTAAAGCAGTGGTGAAGTCAGGTTTTTTCCAGTTGAGGCAGTTGGCAAAAATTAAACCAATTTTAGGGAAAAAGCAATTTGAGACAGTAATCCACGCCTTTTTGACCACTCGGCTGGATTACTGTAACAAACTTTATGTTGGGGTTAGTTGGTCCTCCATTGCTCGCCTTCAACTGGTCCACAATGCTGCTGCACGTCTTTTAACAGGAACAAGAAAGTACGAGCAAATCTCACCGATTTTAGCATCACTGCACTGGCTGCCCATACATTTTAGGATTCCTTTTAAAATCCTTTTATTTGCTTTTAAAGCCATAAATGGCTTTGCTCCACCTTACCTCTCTGAGCTACTTCACCAATACAGCCCAGCTGATCTCTCAGGTCAGCTGACCAGCTGCTCCTAATACAGCCTAAAGTCCGGCTGAAGCTCAGGGGGAACCGGCTTTTTCAGTTTCAGCTCCTAAATTATGGAGTGGGCTCCCGCTGCACATCAGGTGGGCTTCTTCACTGTAGCATTTTAAATCTCTTCTTAAAATCCACCTCTTTTCCCTGGCGTTTGACACCATTTAGAGTGTTTTGTATATTATTTCACATTATTTTAATCGTTTTTATCTGATTTTATTTCAGCTTTTAACTTATTTTAAGTTATTTTATGGATTTTTATTTTATATTTTATTTAACTGCATTATGTTCATGGTTTTTTGGCGCGTTTGTTGTGTTTTTATCTAGTGACTGTGCAGCACTTTGGAAACCTTGTGTTTATTTAAATTGTGCTATATAAATAAAGTGGATTGGATTCAGCTTGGGTGATGGACGAGTCCACCTCTCAGCCTTTGCTTCTGTGTAAGACATGGTAGCAAGATTGAGGAGATCCTGGAAGTATTCTTTTCATCACTCGACAATATCCTCAGTCGAGGTCAGCAGCTCTCTGCCTCTACTGTAAACAGTGTTGGCTGTGCACCGCTCTCCCTTCCTGAGGAGTCGAATAGTTTTCCAGAATTTCTTCGAGGCGGATCAAAAGTCCTCCATGGCCTCCCCGAAGTCTTCCCAGACCTGAGTTTTTGCCTCCGCGACGACTCAGACTGCAGTACGCCTGGCCTGCCTGTACCCTTCAGCTGCCTCCGGAGTCCTACAAATCAGCAAAATTTGGTAGCTTGACGACATCCCTTACTTTCGGTGTCCACTACCTGGTTCGGGGGTTACAGCCATGACAGGCACCAGAGTATCTGAGTGAAATCAGAAACCTCAGAATTAACATACCTGTGATTTAAACGTTCCAAAATTGTGGAAAAATCTTCATGCATCAGCCAAAAACATGTTTACACATGACATCAGCTTTGTAACTTTTATTATTGTTTGTTTGTGTCTGACCATTGTGTACAAAAAGACTGCACTGCATCTCAAATTAACAAATAAAAAAATAAACACTAGTGTTTTCCGCACTATAAGGCACACCTAAAAGCCTTTAATTTTCTCATAAACCAACAGTGCATCTTATAATCCAGTGCGCCTTATATGTGAAAATTGTTTTAAAATAGGCCATTCATTGAAGTGTGCCTTATAATCGGATACGTCTTATAATCAGTGCGCCTTATTGAAGCTGTGCCATATAGTCCAGTGCGCCTTATAGTGCGGAAAATACTGTAATTTTTAAAAAAAAAACCATGAAGACTTAAGGTGCAAAGTTTTCCATCCATCTTTTCTCTATAACGGCTTGTCATATGCACGGTCCCAGCATGACTGGAACCTATCCCACCTATCACAATGTACAACTTGAACAGAGTGTACTTTGTGAGGTTGCCACATTGAGAAAAAGTCAGACAGGAACATACACAGCAGAACATCTAGTCGCCAGTTCACTTATGATGTATATTTTAGGACTGTGGGTGGAAACCACTGCACCCAGAGGGAACCCATGCTGATATGAGGAGAATATGCAAACCTCACATAGAAAGGTCCCAGATTTGGATTAAAACTCAGAACCTTGTTGCTGTGAGACAAAGGTAACCACTGTTAGATGCATTCATTCATAGAAACATGAAAATAAAAGGGGTTCGTTGTTAGAGCACGTACTACATGTATGGAGACCTTGTGACAGCCTGAGTTCCATTCCCACTTATGGCCCTTAGCCTTACACCACCCCCAACTTTGTCTGCCTCTTTCGTATCACTCTCCAGTTGACCTCTCAAATAAAGGCAGAAATTGCCCAAAAATGCTTGAAAAAGAAAATTGGATGTCCCCGTATAAATTTATCAACTCCAGCTGCCAAAAGTGAAAATAAATTCCACAACGGTTCCAATAGAGCAATAGTATACACCAAAACACAGCTAAATTTGGTTTCAAATAAATAAGAACAGAAACCATAATCATTAGTGACCCTGTAAAGTGTCTGTCTTACTTATGTTTTAACAGAGAAAAAAAAATTCAGAGACACTTCTTAAGGAAACTAACAACGGTCCCCAAACCAACTTTAACAAACTCTTCTTTTGTGTGGCCAACACAGATTTCTATCTGCACAGAATCCAGATTGGTTGTTTTGGGGACCAAATTGAAATGACTGCAAGTCACAAGAGAACTTCAGTCCATACATTTACAAAACATTAACGATCTGATCTGGTCATTGAAAAGTGCAGAATACAGCCTTTCACACTGATGATGGATGAAAGTAATGATCGTAACTGCAAAAAACGACTTGTTATTCTGGCTCATTTTGTTGATGGAGAAGCTGTTGTGACCAGGCTTCTTGATCTTCCAGCCCTCAAGTCAGGAACTGCCTCAGCTATTTTCCAAGTTGTGGAAGATTATGTCACAAGAAACAACATTCCATGGAGAAACATTGTAGGATTTGCGAGTGACAAGTGCAACACCATGGTGGGCTCAGAGGATTCTTTCTTAACAAGACTGAAGCAGAAAAATCCAAATGTATTTAATATTGGCTGTGTTTGCCATCTAGCAAGCCTGTGTGTAAAAGATGGCGTTAAGCAGCTACCATTTAAGGTGGACGACTTGTTGGTAGACATTTTTTATTTTTTCCATCGCAGTTCTAAACGAATCGAGGAATTCAAGGAATTTCAACAATTTGCAGAGGTTGATGTGGAAAAAATTCTAAAACATTGTCCTACCAGATGGTTCTCCCTTGAAAAAGTGGTTGCCAGGACTATAAACCAACTGCCTGCCCTGAAACACTACTTTGCCAGCCACAAGGATGTTGAGAAAGCAGGCAAAGTAAAGACCATCAATGAGAGGCTGCAAGACCCAATGACAGATTTGGTGCTGCACTTCCTGTCCTTTGTCCCAAATGAACAAATTCAATGTAATTTTCCAGGCAGAGAAATGTGTGATAGGAGACTTAATGACAGAAATGGACAGACTCCTCTGTGTTTTCTTGTTCAAGTTTGTGCAAATGCCCCACATCAAGGGCTGCACAAAGTTGACAGATGTGGACTTCACAAACAGAGATATACAGTATTCAGATGACAGGCTTGCAGTGGGTATGGCTGTCAGTCCCTCCTAGCTGACTGTGAAGAGCATGACATCACACCTGCCATACAAAAGAAATTCTTCAATTGTGTAAGAGAATTCTATGAAGCAACAGTTAGAAAAATGCCTGCAAAATTTCCATTTGAAGATAAAGTGCTACAGGATTAGTAGTGCTAGATCCAAAAAGACTGATTCACTGGATTATACTCATGTTATTAGGCTAGCAGAAAACTTTGAATGTAATGTTGATTTTGAACAATTGAAAGAGGAATGGGAAAATCTGCAGCTTATGCCCAAATCAAATACCCTGGAAGGCATGCAAACTGACAGCTATTGGACAGCAATTCTAAAGCAGACCACATCACTGGGAGTGGAGATTTCCTGAAATGTGGAAGCTCTTTCCATTTGCTGTGCCTCCCACATTGCAACACAGATAGTGAGAGGGTGTTCTCACTTGTGAGAAAAATCAACACAGAGTACAGAAAGAGCATGGTGGAAGATACACTTGTTGCATATTTGCAAGTAAAGATGAACTATACTGGCAAATGCTGTGACCTTGCCCCATCAAAAGATATGCTAGTTTCAGCAAAGAAAACAACAGTAGCATACAGCAAAGAGCACAGTAGTAGTTAAAGCAACACTTGTTTACATAATTTAGTAAGCATGTACTTCGTGTGTAAAGAAGAATATAACAAAACAAGTGTAAAATATCAAATGTTAAACTGTATCATAATTAATAATGTCCAACTATGTATATAAATAAACGCATTTGAAAAAAAAATGGTGTAAGATTATTTTGTATTTTGGTTTGTAAGGCCATGGAGCCTTGGAGGTTGACAGGTATGCTGACCGAATACATCAGTGATCTCCTGACCCAGTATGACCCCACCAGACTCTTCAGGTTATCTGGAGCTGGTCTTTTATCAGTTCTTGGAGTCAGAATGAAATGTAGAGAAGTTGCTTTCAGCTTTATGCTCCACATGTCTGGAACAAACTACCAGAAAGTCTCAGATCAGCTGAAAAAATGTATTAAATCTGTGTTAATTAAAGACCCGCTGTTCTCAGCTGCATTTAAATAGATTTTATTTAGGTGTCCTTTAAGAATCTTTTTTGGTTTTTCTTTGTTTTTAATTTTAAATCATGCTTTTATTCTTTTACTTTTTAATGCTTTCTTTTGCTGTAAAGCACTTTGAATTGTTGTGTACATTAAAAGTGATGTACAAATAAACTTACCTTGCCTTGCCACGTGTTCTGTCTACACTACCTAAGCTAAGCCACCTTGACCCCTCCTCCGGCTTTCACCTGAACCAGTCTAATCGAGGCCCACGTTTGTTCTTACTCCAGTGGGACTTCTACAACCCCAGCAGAGGTTGAGATTAAGAAGGATGTAGATTTAGTCACAGCGCAAAACAACCATTTTTAGTCTCCAGCAGCAGGCACTCATGTCATTTATGTTGTGTTTTTGTCCACCTCAGCCTCTTTTTTTTAACACATCAACATTTCTGAGTCGTAGTAACCCTTCTTCTTTCCCTTTCCACATTTTCCCATGAGGGGTTGCCATAGCAGATCATCTTCTTCCAATTCAAGTCACCCTGATCCGGTCAAAATAGCAGCGTGGCATATGTACCCTGAAACTTAACAATACACACATGCATACCAAAAATGACTTACGGTAGGAGTGCATTTATACAAATAGGTTTTACATTTTGCAGTATTTCAAGATTAAAAAGATTCACGTCATTTTAAAACGGTCGCAAGACAGTGAATAAGAATTTAGTTCTGCAGGACTGTTATAAACATTCTAGATTAAAAGTGATCTTTCATAAACCCAACACGTGGACAGTCACATTTATAACACACCAGACAAAACAAAACAATTTATTTGGCTTGTTTCCTTGTTATTTCACTTCTTAATTTGGCATTTGTCTCTTTTTTCAGAAATTGTATTTCATTGTATTTCATATTCACCTATTCTGCTGTCACTTTTCTGCACCATTTTTAAAGATGGCATTTAAAGATTTTGTCATAATTATTAATTTTTGTGTTATAGTCTGTCTTTCTCAGTCTTACAGAGTAATACCCTTGTATTACTACAATTAATTATTATTAATACAATTGCTCTCCAGCAGAAAATCCATTACAAGAACAAAAAACAGAAATTATTATTCAGAAATCTGAATAATCTTAATAAAACTAAAAAAACTAAATATCTCATTGACATTAAAAAACAGTAGCAAGCTCATGAATGGGAAATAGGCCATGGCCTTATCTAGTCACTCTGCAGGCTTTAATCTCATTACTATACCTCAGTCCAATAGGCCACACACTCAATATGGGATTATATTTAAGGTATAGAAACCTGCGAGCAGAGCAAACAAAGTCTGCTGTTTCCTGCTACAATGTAATTTGTTGCTGCTATTGCATGATGGTTCAAACGGCTTAGTATCCAATTACAGTTGTGCTGTTAGTAACATTTGTCTTCTATTGTACTTATTACTAAACAACTGGCCATTGTTGAAAGGCATGGAAAAGCATCAAATCCTGACCCTGTTGCCTTACTTTTCCTTCCACCAGTTCCAATGATATTGTTCCCATAAGTGTACCATTTTTTTGTATTCCAGTAAACTTAATTTCTGCAAAAACAAACAACAGGATGTGATCACACTCCAAAAACACTTGCTTCTGCTTTGATGGTTCATGTAAACAGGTAGTGCATTAACAGTGCTGATGGAGATGCCACTGATGTACAATTACAGCTCCAACAAACATTCAGGAAAGGCAGAGTCACATATTGTTGGTACTTCCGACATACCGACAAGTGATTCAGAATACTGCTGCACTGTGTATTCAGGTACTGTATTAGGCCTTTACACAAGTCTGCTGTGTGAGTTCAGTAAAAAAATGAAGCTTTCTGTGGGGTGACACTATTTGTAACAAAACAGTTGAATAAGTGACAACTGCCTATTGACAACTGAGCCGACCCTATCTACTGAAGAACACTGTGAGATGTGGTTACTAGGTTTATGTTACACTAGTAGGAGGATGTGAGTTAATGTTCACTGGCTAAGTTCCGGAGGGAATGTTTGCACTAAAAATTTTCTTGATTTGGGATACCAATTTTCTCCAGTGTGTTGTGTTCCCTCACTTTCTGTAGGGGAGGATGCAAAGCCAGCAACAATGATGGGAAATTATAGTAATGGTTCATTTCTATTTGTAATGTTAATGAAATGGAAAAAGTTTAATTTACATCAAGATTAACAGGTGAACCAAATTCATACATTTATCCATCTGAAATAATGTTCTGAAAATAACCTTGTTTGATTTGACAGTGAGCAATTTTATTATTCATTCATTCATCTTCAGAACCGCTTTTCTGCTGTAGCCTATCCCAGTTGACTAAGGGCTTGAGGCGAGGAAACGGCAGTGCACCGTGGAGCCACACAGAGACAGAAAAACATGCACGCACACACTCACACACTACGGGCAATTTGGAACAGCAAATTAACTGGAAAAGCATGTTTTTTGGAAGTGGGTGGATTATTGTGATTCTAATTATTATTATTATACAATAAATAGATAAGATCATCGTGCATCAGGGGAACAGTAAATGAGACTCTCAGAACCACCTGAGGATCTACAGTTAATCATCCCTGTGTGTGTGTCTGTGTGTGTGTGCGTGCGTGTGTGCGCGCGAGTTGAAATAAAACGAGCCGTTTTACAAATTTGAATTTACAATAATTGTTACAGCCCCGTTTTCAAAGCGATGATGTGTTGTAAAATTGTCAGTGTTCTTGTGCTCCTCCTTTCATTCGTTAGTCCACCAAACATCTTCGCAAACGTTACAGATAGAAAGATGAAACAAAAAGCACATTACTCGGGCGGCAAAGGGGATGAAAATGAGATGATGACCTTGACGTTGAGAAAACTAAGTCAAGGTCAAATTTTAACTTTAGTACACTCAGGAACCGGATAAGATAGAAAGACACTTTGATCTAGCTTTGAACTACGGTCAAAGCTAGTGCATAGCTTTGACCTTTCAGGGTACCCTGACCTACCCTGGAAATAGGTCAGTTAGGCGATGGATGTTGCAGTCTCTGACTACCTTGTTACATCCCGTTTCAAAGCAGTGACGTATTGTAATTGTCACTGTTTGTCTGTCCGTTCGTTGGTATGTCCACCAAATATCTTTTCAACCACTGCAGATAGAAATATGAAACAAAAAGCACATTACTCAGGTGGTAAAGAGGATGGAAATGAGATGATGACCTTGACCTTGAGTAAACCAGGTCAAGGCCAAATTTCAACTTTTGTACACTCAGGAACCGGATAAAATAAAAACACAAGGGAGAAGGACAATGTGAGTAAGATCATAGATCAAAGCACTAGCTTTGACCTTTCAGGGTACTCTGACTTACCCTGGTAAGTAGGTTAGGGTAAGTCGAGGGATGTTGCATTCTGACTGCCTTGTTCTTTTGTCACTGCAAGTATATTTAGGTGCAAATACAGTAACGCAATGCAATAGATTTAACAGTATTTCTGCAAAGTGCTCAACAGTACAAAGTTGGCCTACTGTTTTTTTTGTTGTTGTTTATTTGTTTGTTTTTAACTAATTAGAGGTGCGATCTGTTTGTTGTGTAATCCAATAAACTCCAGTCCGTCTTTCCCCTCTAGCCGGTCTGGATCCCTGGCAGGGTTTGTTTACTGGCGGAGAGGCTGGGAAGAGGGGAGCCCTCTGAAAGTGGGAGACTGTACCTTATACCTCTGTGTGGGGAAGAAGAATGAGGAAAAATTAGTAGAAATTGTTTTATGACCACCTTTCTTATTTAGACACGCACTTGGATATGGGATCAGTCAGCGATGCTGAGCGTATAAAGTTGGAACAGAATTTGTCTTTGCAAACACACGAACCGTGTCCTGCTGAGCCACGAAGTCTGTCATCCTGACAGATCGGAGGTCTCATTGTAATCTGCACCGACTGAAGAGGAGTTTATCGCGTCGGAGATTGCCAGCTTTCCCAAAGCCATTTACGGACATTTTTTTTTACACGCTAAAGAAGTCACCTGAAATGTTTTATTTTCTCAGGAGAACTTGAGATTTTATTTATTTATTTTCTTTTTTTTTACGAAAGACGCATACGCCAACAAGGCACAACCATCGAGTTCGCAGCAAACGGCGCAAAACTTATCCAAATTAAAGACCCACCTCATTGAGACATTCATGCATGCAACTTGTCTGTGTGTAGTGAATACGCAGTGCACCTGTGTGGGTATGCTGTGATTCTTCGAAAAGTTTCATTAACTGAAAGCATTGCAAACTTTACTTGTGGCCTGGACTAGAGCGCTGGATCCAGGCTAGGCAGCTAACTCACTAGCTAGCCAACCTGACCATCGTCAGCTCTCTTTCGTCTCGTTCTGCAAATCTGTTTTTGCTCTTTTCGTTCCTTACGGACAGTTAGCTAGACTCGTCCAACTAATATGTGCAGCTGAAAGCACAGAACGAACGCTCGTATTCCGTGCTGGTGTTGGCTAGAGCTACATTTCCATGAGGTGGCTAACTTTAGCAGCAGCAGCCGTGTTGGACTGAACACGTTGAACTCGTTCCTCCGCCCATCTTCCGGGATGTTTTCATTACACTTTTGTTTACCCGTTGGCCCACGCTGCACAACAAAACCAGTTTCTTGAACGTACATTTTCTAGTTCCAACTGTCCCCCTCGCCAAGGACTAATCTGTATTTGAACAGTGCTGGATCGTGTCCTGTACCGAGTCAGTGATGCGGCTCCGGACTTTGGGTTTTGTTTTGACCGCTTGCTTCGTGGTGATGAGCTGTCATGCAGCAAGTGGAGAGAGTAAGTAGCAGTAATTAACATATTATTATTAATGTAGTGTACAAAAAAATCTTTGCTATTATTCTGCATTATTCTTCGTGTATGTACCCAGTTAAGAAATAAATTGTGTAGCTAATATACTCAGTATCTGGAATGTCTAAACAACAGATCCTCATTCCATTAAAATCTTTCTAAATTCATCAAATGTTATGTAATTTTCTATCTATTGCGGGTGAGGGCATTGGACTTGTATCTAACATTCATTCATTCATTCATTCATTCATTGTCAATCATTACCTTGTCCTTAAATATTTCATTCTTTATATATTTTGTAGATCCGTGCTATTGACATTTTTTGCCAAAATAATAAATGTAATATGTCATTAATTTAAACATGCAAGTCACACACTCAAATCCATATTCATTTACACTACATGAACAAATCTTAATTTGGAATCCATTAACAGTGGTGGTTATCATACTTGTAGATTAATTTAACTGATCTACATCCGCCCAAGATATTGATAAACTATAAATTGGTGCAGCCAACAGCACAAATGGGCTTCACAATCAGTTGTGAAGGGGTTAATGAGATAAATTTTCATTTTTAGTTTTTAAGAAAGGAGTGCTTCAAGGTTTGTTGTAGTAATCTTGACGGAAGCCAATAACCTAATGCACACTCCTCCTTTGTTAGGTAAGAAATCTTTCTGCTGTATGACCAAACTGTAGCCTCAGGTAACTCTAATACTCATGTTTCTTCAGTTTATGGCAGCAGTTTTGAATTCAGACTGTCTGGAAAAAAGGAAGCACAGATGTTTTTAGCTTTCGTTGGGTTTGTCAAGGGTGCGAAGCAATGCCATCAAACCAGTTTGAGAGAAAAATGTACGGCTCAATTTAATGTGAGTTTTGTTTTTGTCTTGACACCTTCTCCTGGTCTGAGTTTTCTCAGCCTTACAGGTTAACCACAGAAGTCAAGAGTTCAACCTGGGTGTCACACTTTCATAAACTTGACTGACCAATGTAAAAGTCAGGGAATATTCTGTGCTCCTTGATTGGTAGCTGTCCAGCACTGTGTGATAGAAAACTCCACGCCAGAATGAAAACGTATATTTACTGGTAGTGTGAATTGAGGCTATGCAATAATGGCAAATACTATACTTACAGTTGTTTTGATCATTATTTAAGTTACAGATATGCAATGATCATTCATTAACTTTGAAAACGTCATGTATTTATTAAAAAACTTTTTCATGTGTTTAACTGTGGATTTCCTTGAACTTTAAGTGTATGAAGCAGAAATGTGTGCTAAATGCTAAACCTCTGGCAGTGCATTGTTTTGAGTTTACATTTTAAAATTTAGATATTTTCTATAGTTTGTAGTTTGTACTATCGGATGTTTTTAAATATATTTTCACTTAAATACTGCCATAAAATTACTTTTGTCTTGAAAGTATTCCTAACAAAGTTAGAGTTATGGTAATAATATATTTTATTCACATTTGACTGCATTGATTTCATTATATTTTTTTATGTTGAATTTCCATACAAAGTACATCTTTTTTTGATTATGAGACAAGCAAGATGATATGTCATGAATATTTATTTTCATGTTTCATGTTTGAGGATTTTAGAAAATCGCTATGAACAGAATTAAGTATTATTTAATTAATGTCTGCATTTTTCAAATGTAAGCAGTTATTGACTAATTATTCCATAAAATGGAAGCTTAATGCTAATGTACTGCTTGACATAATCTTTTTAGCATTTAGTACATCAAAAATTGTGCAACAGCAAGACCAAAAATCAGTAGTGGCATAATACCCGTCTGGTGTGTCATTTCACATAACAAACCACCATTCTGCAAGTAAAATAAACTGTTGGGTTTACTGTAGGCAATTGCTTACTAAAATATGATTAATGATCATTTTTAAATAATAGTTCATAGTTAAATTTAATAGTTTATGATTTGAGTTACCGGTAAGTTTAATGATTGTACAATGCACAAATTATTTGGGCTAAACTAGGGCAAATTTGGTTGCCATTAAATGAATACTGAGTAGTTTCAATGAATATTAATCAGTTTTAATTTAGCAATTAAAATATTAACAATGACAGAAGAGGCATCACAGAAGAGACGGGATTAGAAAGACTTTCCAGGTTTAAAGTCTGAAAAATGGCTATACCAGAATGTGGTTGTGGGTGAGTGAAGAAGAAAAGAGACGGGGCAGAGGGGATAGGAAGAAATAACAAGGTCATAGAAGAAGAAAGGGGATCCCGGCAGTTAGAGTGACTGGTGTGTTTATAACACAGACAGCTCACAATAATAACTTAATCAGTCCAACAGTTATGCCACTGAGCCACTTTGCACCCAACATAAAGCCCTCCTAATTTTTAGAGGCAGCTGTTGAGAGGATTCTTCCATCCTTTTACCGATTTGGTCCTTGGAGTTTGGGGTCTTGATGGTTTGTGTTTTTCTGTTGATTAGACAGCAGCTGGTCCGTGGTATGCATTGAGAATTGTGTCGTTAGCTGGCTCTTGGAATGCAGTGAGGGTTGCAGCAACAGTGTAGCTGAACAGTGGTGGAGACTTCGTCTTTAGCTAAAGTGAGGGAATTGGCTGATCATCGGTATGCATTTCAAGCGTGTGGATTGCTAGCTCTGGCAGATTGCTTGGGTAGGAATAATGCTGCTTTAACTTTAAGAAGACATAAAATATCCATTACTATTTGTGCTGTATCAAACATTCCATGTGGTAGAGTTGCAGCTGGGGTACACAGTTGTGTTGCCCGGAGAAACCAGAAAAAATAAAATAGTAGGGGAAACAGAGTTCATTTTACCTCAAGAAAGTAGTGCATCCCTGGGATGCGCTTCAAGAAAAAATTGTGCATCCCAACATGTCGTTTAGGCATCCCAAAAGTAATAGGATATATGATAGAAGCATACACAAACAAAAGTAAATAAACTGTCAATTTTATTTATTTTTAATAGCATAATTACTGTTTTAAGTAAAAAAGAAAAAAAGGGTAAAATTATATATTAGTTTTATCAAAATGTGAAAGCCTAGTAGTCATTTAAAAAACGTTTTAGAAATAAAGAAAGATATAATACAATTTTTTTTTTCACTTTTGCTTTTCACTCGATAGTTTTCTTTGCCTTTAATTCATATAGTTTCCTGTGGACAGTGCACCAACTTGACAGTCTTCTCCACACAGATTTCAGTAATATCAGTCTCTTTTTCTTCATTAACTTTTCATTTTTTTATGCAAGAAGCACTCATTGTCTCCTGCTTTTTCTCCAACTTTTGCATCTTTTTCGTTGGCATGGTAATAATTAATAAATCAATCAACCTTTGTTTTTATAGTACTTTATCACATCAGCAGACATTTCAAATCGCTTTAACAGACAGAGAAACCCAACAGGACTCTCTAAGCATAAGCGACAGCTTCCGCTTGCTCTGGATGGTCTAACTAACTCCTCGCTCTCACTGCAGTGTCTAAAACAAGCAGATGTCTTGTTGCCATTTGGTTGATTTTAATAAGGCAGAATCACGCAGGTGAGTCTGGTCACGAGAAACTGGATGTTGTTATAACCGTGTTGGTGGCAACTATCCTGCAGGCGTTTTTAAGCCATCTTGTTGAAGCCCAGGTGCTTCTGCTTCACATTGAGCACAGACGAAGGTCGACTATTTTCTGACGTGTAACCGTTCCACGTCGAAGACATGTTGACAAAAATGTTCCAGGAGGAACCAGCTGGCAGTTCCAGGAGGAACGGGGTGAATTTCCGCACATACCGGTCCATACTTCTGTCGATGTTGGAGTTGTTATAGAGTTGTTATGCTTAAAAACTTGTTGATCAAGGCGCTTAGATTTTTTTGAAAATGATGTTGTGTGGACATGGCCTAAGCCTTAGTGAAATGATCTAGGCCTTGTTTTATTTCAAACCATGGACTATGACGCCCAACAGAAGAAAAATACAAGACATATATATAATGTAGAAGAGTCAGCATTCAGTGTGATGTCTAGGATGTTCATCGAGCAGTGCATCGTTCGTTCTTTATGGAGTAGTTGGTGTCTGCTTCAAGGGTAAAGAACTCTTTGACCTCCTACACTTTTGACACTTGAGGTTCATTTTCTTCTGTTTATTGGTAACTGTTGGTGGCCCATGCATATCCGCATTACCTAAAGCCCCACCAGTGTCCCACACTTATACTCTGCATTCATATAGACGTCAAATTCTTTGCTGTTGCACCCTCCACGGCTGTGCTGTCCTTCATACAATTTCATGACATTTAAAATTTCTTCTTAAAGATTATAATGTCACAGTCAGAGCTTATTAGCTATTTACTGTGAAGACAAGCATGTCTTATTTCTGAGTTACACCTTTGAAAATGCCCATAGTCACAGCCAAATTAACTTTAGTCTGTCACATTTTCTTCATTGTAGAAAACTTGCCTGAGTCTCTTTACTACAATTCTGCATCAAGATTTATGTTGTTCCTTTTCAAATTTAAAAAGTATTTGGTACCTTTTGAATGTTGGTTTCCAACCCTAGCCCCATGAGTCACATGTTATTGTTATACATGAGAGAATCATTCTGTAGTAATCGTCCTCCTTGGTTCATTTGTTGTTGGGTTTCAGTTAGTTGTATTGCCACATTGCAGTGACAACTCATCGCTTTGTCAATAATGTCAAACAGCAGACATTGATCTATTCAGAGGAGGTCTTGTAACGAGTGGGAGGAATGAATGACCTGGATTTATGCTTTTTGACAAGGAGAGCAATTGTAAAGAAATGAAACTGTCACTCACCCACCCACTTCTTGAAAAACATTTCTTACAAACTGTCACTACTGTCTCAAGTGCTTAAGTCATAGATTAGTCTTTGCATTTGTCACCGTCCATAATGGCTGCGGGGTCCTGGTCAGCAGGTTCATATTCAATTTTTATAGTTTAAAAAAAAATTCACATGCAATTTTTCACTTTGACCGCACAGACATCTGAGATTGAAGTGTTGTTGTGACAGATCTGCTTCCTGGGAAACATGGCTCTTTTGAAAGGAAATATATTTGCTTATGTGGATCTATTCTGTAGTAATAATAATTACCTCACAGCTGTTTTACGATGAAAAATCAAATGGGGAAAAAAATGTGAACCCAAGTGCAACTGTTTCCTTAGATGATCTTTGGTTCAGAGACATTTCTTAGCAGGATTATTCTTGGGTATCATTCACATTTGAACTTGCTACTATACTTGTACCTTGGATTTGGTACTGGAAACCAACTGTAGCCGTCACTTTGTGGTATAATGCTGACGTTGCTTCAATGGAGGACGGTTTCTGAAGACCTGTGAACAGATGGAGAAGCTCTCTATTGGTTCCCTTAAAAGCATTGAGCTTGCTTCCCAGCCCTATATGTGATACACGTCAAATAACCACCGGATGGAAATTTGTGGTTTTATAGGTTTGAAACGGTTAAAAGAACAGTGAATTAATTACTCCCATTTTCACCTCATTTCAGTGATATATGTAGCCATGGCGGCATGGTGGCGTAATGGTTAGCACTGCTGCCTCAGAAGATCAGGGGTTCAAACCCCATCATTTCCAACATGGCCTTTCTGTGAAGAGTTTGCATGTTCTCTCCGTGTCTGAATGGGTTTCGTCCGGTTTCCCCCCATTATCAGGAAAAACATGCATCTATGTAATATTAGGTCATGTTGGACCGTAGTGCAGCGGCTCTGGACCAACACTCCATCTGGCCTTTGAAATTTTGTTGTGTGTAATGACAATAAAGAAAGTTTGACTTTGACTTTGGTGATATATTTCCCATGTCATGCTAACTGCTGCTGCATTTGAAAACCCACTGCAGGCTGTGCTTGCTTACATATTTATAGGAGAGCATATAGTACTGAAGTTGACTCATGAGTAGTTTCAAATTAAAGTCATATCATCTTTAAAAGTGTTGTTATGTCACTTTTAACTACTGTAACTGAAGATTTGACCTACCTGTCTTAATTATCTGGAGTTGCTGTCATGATCGTTGCCTAAAGGAAATTCTTGAATGATGACTTGTTAAACACTGCTATCTGCTGAGCTAGTCTTGAGAGTTTAAGTTGTTTGCCAGATATACAGTATGTCACATTCCCGACAAGAGTGTGGCTAATAATGTGTAAAATGTGTTAATTTTATATTTTCGAAAGAGAGAATGAAGGTAATGGTTATTGAAAGTGGTTTGTGTGTTTGTGGTGTGCCTCTAAGAAAATGAATGTTGATTACACCACATGTCTGTTTTGACACTGTGAATACTCACCTCAGTGGCCTCAGCATTTGGTTAGCTTTACCCTTTGTTGCAAACCGAAAAAAAAAAAAAAGAAAGTTGAATAGGGAAGTGTTGCAACCTGTTTGTGCATACTCACCGAGTCCTCCTTTCTTCCTGAGGCTCACCAACAATATATGCCATCACCACTACAACCTGTTGCCACCTCTTCCACAAATCTGAAGTGTTAAGTCTGAAGCCTGTAAATGCTTGCAGCTGTAGTGAAAGGATTGTGGAGTTGTGTATTGTTCCCCAATGGAGAATCAAGAATCACTTTAATTGTCATTGTTAATCAAAACAACGAAATTAAGTGCTCTGTTCTGTTGACACAACTGTTCACCGCGCAGGTAACCATGATACTTTTGGTGTTAATCGCGTCTAGAATTTTACTGTTTCTTATGTCTGCTAAGCTATGTTTGGCCCCGTGACGTATGACACCCACGTGACCACTGAATGCGGAAGCTGCTGCAGCACAGATTTTAAGCTTTTTGGACCAAACGGATGATGTTACACATATAAAATTTATTTTTTCTTATATTTTTCATAATGATGAATAACATATACTGTATGTCACTTAAAATTAACTTTATTGTCCCTTTAAAAAGAACAGGGAACTAGATAAAAAAATAGATAAAGAATAGACTTGAACATAAAGGGAACCGGAAAAAAGGACAGGATGACATCTGTCAAACATTCTAACACCTGTTCACAACACGTATTGATTCATATATTGACAATGAAATGTTAAATGAATGTTAGATGTTAAATTGCACGTAGCCCCTGATGCATGTATTTAAACATATTTCACAGCAGTTTCGCAGAATTCAGCAGTTTTATCGCAGTTGCATTAAAGCTGTTTTTCAGCCTGCTGGTTTTAGCTTGAAGGCAGCAGTTCAAATAAGCTGTGACCAGGATGTGACGTGTCTTTTGTGACGTTCACTGCTTTTCTGGTGGAGCGTGAACTGTACAGTTCTTCCAGAAAGGGAAGGGGACAACCAGTAATCCCCTGGGCGGCCTTGATGACCCTCTGCAGTGCTTGTCTCTGCGCCACTGTGCAGCTCCCATACCACGCACAAAGTCCGTAGACGAGGATGCTCTCGACAGAGCAGCGGTAGAAGGCCACTAGCAGATTTTGAGGGATGCTAAATTTCCTTAAAATCCTCAGGAAGTAAAGGTGCTGTTGGGCTTTTGTCACCAACTCGGTGATGTTTGTGCCCCAAGTTGTGCTTTTACGTTTTGGGATACACCTGGTTTGTTTCATTTGCACCATGTCATCGGAGTTTCAGTGCTCTAATCTAAAACAACAGAAGTCAGTGAACCAAAATGTTCATACCTCTGGCTGGTATTAACACATGAGAAAGTGCGCTTGAATGATTTTTTTACCTTGCTGCCACTTTAAAATTGCTCTCTTAAACACAAGGGCTGCCATGTACCAGTTTCCAGTGTGAGCCACTATCAGTACCGCAGGAGTGTATTGGATCCTCGATTGGGAATGCAGTGCTAAAAATATTGTCTTGGCTGAAAGTGTACACAGACTTGCTGTCCTGTGAGGATTTGCCTTCTTCACAGAATCACTCTAATGGCTGACTTAAATAGAGCTGGAGAACCACTGTCCACTCATATTATACACCACCAGCACTGTGTTCATTAAGAATTTGTATGGTCTTGTTGGGGAAATGGGCAGTATCTTTGAATTTGATAATGTGTCCCTTTCCAGATCTGCCATAAGCTACATATACAGAATGGAAATAGGTAATGTGGAGGGTGATGCCTTAGAGCTACAGGGTTATGGTATCCAGTCATGCTCAGAATTTGACCTAACTTCTAAATGATATGTAGAAGGAAAATGTTCTTTTTAACATGCCAAATTTTTTTAACAGCTTGCCATTTATTTAGTTTATTTTTTTTGGACATGTTAATATAACAGACTTAACACCTTCATTACATTTACAACATCAACAACAACATCCGAAAAAAAAAGGGCTGACAGGTAGAAGCCAATAGGCTTGTGAAATACCCGTCCCCCAGAATCAACAGACATCTCTCTCATTACAATATGTAATCAACAAACTCAGACATTAAATGTTTTCAACCAGTTCATCCATTGTATTTTGACAAATGTTCATACTCTTATCCACTTCCAGATATTAGCCTTTTGACCTAGAGCATAACCATGTTTACATTAAACCCATGTTAGGACATTGTATGCATGCTTTAAACAAAACTCAAAGTTGTAGGCTGAACTTGAGATAAGCACTGCGCAGAGTGGATGCTGGTTAAGGTCATGAAGTGTGAAGATTGTTGTTTTAACACGGAGTAATTGAACACAGTGTGCACTGTTGTGATGTAGTGTTATGTAACAAAAAGTGTAAAATGAGATGCTGCAATAAAGAAGTGCACGCCTAGCTGTTATGTGGCTTCCCCAGACCAGTTGGCCTGATGTGCCCAACTCAGTGGTGAACAAATATAGTCCCCCCACCAGGCAAAACACCTCCAGCTGCACCCATGACTTGTGAACTCTACAATTGGGCCTGGAATGTCCTCTTTTGCAATTGCAAAATTCTTGATGAAACACATAAAGCGTATGCTGACAGCTTGACCCTTGTCTCTTGGCTCTTGTCCCGTCTTGACCCTTGTTTCTTATCTCACAATGCACTTGTGTTTTACATGTAAGCACCAGTTTTCAAGTGCACTATATCTCCTGTTACAGTGCAGAACAGTGCAGAATAATAATAGAACAGATTTTTAATTGACAAAAATCTGTCAGTATAAATATGTGCTTGCAGATATGCATTGTTCGTTTGTACTTCACTGTGACTTAATAGAAATTAAAATAATTGCAATTGTAAAAACATAACCCCAACATCGTGAAGGAATGCCTCATCAAACGCTATCATTTCCCTGGATGAATAAAAGCCACAAATCTAAAACTGATATGTGGCTATTAGAACTGCAGTTCCCCTTAAAGGGAAAATTTTTCAATGCATTAGCTATTTTTTATGGTCTTCAGTTACTCAAGCAACTCCAAATATCAATGCTGCATAACCAAGGATGAGCATTTACTCTGATGACAGCATATTTGACAGTGGCTTATGGCCAGATATGTGGCTGCTAAACAAAATGTCAGGGACGTTGGCCTGGTTTTCATCAAAGCTAAAGATATACTATATATTTGTCAGTAAAATATATTCTCTAATTACAAGAAAAGTTTTTTCCTCCTTCGACCCTGTTTTACTAATTTATAGAGCAGATGTATTGCCAAAGTCATCAGTCATATTGAGCAATTATAAACCATCCATAATCATGTGGCACTGTCCAGTTACTCATTCTGACCCACCACATAGATCTGTCTTAAATATGTAAATGATTTTGTGTCATAAATGAAGGGATTGTCTTTGTAAATAACCTTTGTCTTTCCTATTGTGTCTTCTCAGTTTGTCCAAGCAAGGACATCCGGAACAATGTGACCAACCTTCAGGTGCTTGAGAACTGCACTGTAATTGAAGGCCACCTAAAGATCTTACTCATGTTCAGGACCAGAGCTGAGGATTTCCGAGGCCTCAGTTTCCCCAAACTGATTGTGGTCACCGACTACCTTATGCTCTTCAGAGTTTATGGCCTTGAGAGCCTCAGCGACCTCTTCCCCAACCTAACTGTGATAAGAGGCAACAATTTGTTTTTTAATTATGCTTTGGTAATGTTTGAGATGCTGCAGCTCAGAGAGATTGGTCTCCATAACTTAATGAACATCACCCGAGGAGCTGTGAGAATTGAGAAGAACCCAGATCTCTGCTATCTTTCCACTCTGGACTGGTCCAAAGTCCTGGACTCAGTGGAGGACAACTACATCATGGCCAATAAAAATGACAGGGAATGTGGAGACGTGTGCCCCGGGGCAGCCGTCGGAAAGACCACTTGCCAGACGACCACCATCAATGGCCACTTCAGTGGGCGCTGCTGGACTCAAAAGTACTGTCAAAGAAGTAAGTAGTTTTTTTTATTGTAGCTTGCTACCAGTCACAATCACTAGAGAAAATTGCTTAAGTAGCTCAAATTAATTTGATTAACTCTAACAGCACATGGATAAATACTGCATGTACAGTAGTTATTGTAGAGGTTTTCAGTAATTTAGGTCGAGGTTAATTGTTCCGATCTGAACTCTTCTATATTTATGTGAACCTTCTGGAATTTTCTGGATTTCTACATTAATTTGTCATATTATGTAATCTGATCTGAAGCTATCAGCATCATTTTCTCATTGCATTAACCAACTTGGTGTGGAGTTTCAGCTGCTGTACAGATATTCTCATATTATCCTGAAGAATGTTTTGATACACTTCAATTTCATATTTCAAGCTGGCAAGACACTGGTGCAGGAAAGGAACCCGATCATGATGTTTCCTGCACTATACTTTATGGTTGGCATGATGTTTCAATGATGATATACAGTGGGGCCAATAAGTATTGGGCAACCTAAAACATTTGCAAGTTCACCCATTTAAAAAGATGAGCGAGGTTTGTAATTTTCATCATAGGTACACGTCAAGGGTGAGAGACAGAATGGGGAAAAAAAATCCAGGAAATCACATTGTATGATTTTTAAACAATTTATTTGTGAAAATGGGTGGCCAATAAGTATTGGGCAACGAGCAAAAGTAACTTTTACTGCTTTGTAATGTAGCTGTAGTTGGCAAAGACAGAGGTCAAACGGTTCCTGTAGTTCCTGACCAGGTCTACACACACTTTAGTTTTTTGGTCTACTTCTCTGCACAGATCTCGAGAGCTGTGATGTTTTAGGGCTGTCGCCTGGCAACACGGAGTTTTAACACACTCCACAAGTTTTTGATTTGGTTGCGGTCTGGAGACTGGCTAGGCCACTCCAGAACCTTAATATGGTTTTTACGGAGCCACTCCTTGGTTTTTCTGGATATGTGCTTTGGATCGTTATCATGCTGGAAGACCCAGCCACGTTTCATCTTCAATTCTCTGACTGAAGGAAGGAGGTTTTTACCCAAAATGTCACAATACATGGCCCCATTCATCTTGCCATTGATATGGACCAGTCTTCCTGTCCCTTTTGCAGAAAAGCATTCCCAAAGCATGATGTTTCCACCCCAATGCTTGTAGGAATGGTGTTCTTGGGATGCAACTCTTCCTCCAAACACAGCGAGTGGTGTTTAAACCATAAAGTTCCATTTTGGTCTCATCTGACCACATCACATTTTCCCAATCCCCCTCTGGATCATCCAGACGGTCTTTAGCAAATTTCAGACAGGCCTGTAAATGTTTTTTGTTTAGTAGGGGAACCTTTCGGGCAATGCAGGATTTCACCTCATAATGACGTAGTGTGTTAGTTATTGTCATCTTTGTGACGTTGGTCCCAGCTGTCTCCAAAGCATTGATCAGTTCCTGCCGTGTAGTTCTGGGCTGATTACTCACTGTTCTCCGGATCAGCCACCCCCCTCCCCCTCTAGGTAAATCGGACCATAACCTAGTGCCCCTTCAGCCCACCTACATTCCGCTGGTGAAACAGCTGCCAGCAATAACATGGCAGGTCAGGAGGTGGTCCCCGGAAGCAGAGGAAACGCTGAGGGACTGCTTCCATACCACCGACTGGGATGTCATCGTGGGCTCACATGGGGAGGACATTTAGGGGGCAGCTCAGTATTTTACAGATTATATGAACTTCTGTGTGGACACTGTGGCCCCTGTCAGGACAGTCAGGTGTTACCCTAACAACAAACCATGGGTAACAAAGGAAGTGAAGGCTGTCCTGAACAGGAAGAAGCGGGCGTTCAGGAGCAAGAATGAGGACGAGATGAGGAAGGCCCAGCAGGAAGTGAGACTCTGCCTGAGGAGAGCCAAGGAGGCGTATGGGAGGAAGCTGGAGAAGCAGCTGGAGCGCAACCAGGTGCGGGAGGTCTGGAATGGGATGAGAACCATCACCGGACACAGGAAAGGGCAGAGCACTGTGGAGGGGAAGAGTGATCGAGCAAATGAACTAAACAGCTTTTTCAATCGGTTCAGCTCCCCCATCACTCCCGGCTCCTCGTCCCAACCCTCTCCCGGCCCTGCAGACCGCTCCACTGATGCTCCCTCCTCCTGTGCTTCCTCTCCTTCCACCCCTGCCACTTCTCCCAAGCCCACTCCACGAGCTGCAAAGCTCAACGGCCTCACCTCAACCACTGGACTTCCAACCTCGCCACGACCTCCTGCTCCCACCACGACCGAGACCGTCATTACTGCAGACCTGTCTTCGTAACTAGGGGACCCCCTGCAGCGATTGTTCAACCTCAGTCTGCGGCTGGGGAGGGTCCCGTCACTGTGGAAGACCTCCTGCATCGTCCCTGTACCGAAGAAAGGACGCCCTACTGAGCTCAACGACCACCGACCAGTCGCTCTTACCTCCCATGTAATCAAGACCCTAGAGCGACTGGTCCTGGAGCTCATGCGTCCACAGGTGCAGGGTGTAATGGACCCTCTCCAGTTCAGGCCAAGGTTGGGGTTGACAACGCTGTCTTGTACCTCCTCCACTGTGTGCTCTCCTACCTGGATGCCGGGGGCTGTGCCGTCAGGGTGCTCTTCTTTGACTTTTCGAGCTCCTTCAACACCATCCAGCCCTGGCTCCTGCAGGATAAACTGACCTCCATGGCTGTGGACCGCTACCTCATGAGCTGGATCACGGACTACCTAACGGACTGACCCCAGTACGTCCGTATGGGGGACTGTTTGTCTTCTGTGGTGACCAGCAGCACAGGGGCACCACAGGGGACCATTCTCTTCACCCTCTACACATCGGACTTCAAGCACAACTCGGATACATGCCACATACAGAAGTACTCCGATGACACTGCGATTGTGGCATGTATCTGGGAGGGTGATGAGGGGGAGTACAGGGTATTGGTGGCTGACTTCGTGGAGTGGTGCCAACAGAAACAGCTCCAGCTCAGCGTCTCCAAGACGAAGGAGATGGTGCTGGATTTCCGGCGGGCACCCCCCTCTCCACAGCCAGTGATCATCGAGGGCAGTGAGGTAGAGGTGATAGGAAACTATAAGTACCTGGGACTGTAGTTAGACAGCAAACTGGACTGGTCACTCAACTCGGACGGTGTGTACAAGAAGGGGCAGAGCAGGATGTACTTCCTGAGGAGGCTGGCCTCCTTCAACATCTGTCCTAAGCTCCTTCTCATATTCTTTCAGTCGGTAATCTCCAGTGTGCTGTCATATGCCATTCTTTGTTGGGGTGGCGGGGCCAGGAAAATATGGACCGTCTTAACAGACTCATCAGAAACAATAGACTCACCAGAAACAATAACAGGACATTAAAATAACACTTTATAAAATAAAACACAGGTACAAGTCGTTTAGAGTTGAGTCATTCTCAAATTATCTCCTCCCCTCCTTTCATTAGCTTGCTGACCTAGCTGCCTCCACCCTCCTCATCCTGAAACATTCATTGTACCCGTTGATGGCACGGGGCAGAAAGGAGGGCCTCATTGTCTCTGTGGAGGCACTCTGTGAGAGCAGTCTTCCACTGAAGGAGCTCCTCTGCTGGGAGGGTGTGTGTAGGGGGTGGCTGGTGTTCCCCATGATTGTCCTGACTTTGGATATGGTCCTACTTTCCAGAGTTGCCACTACAGGAATTGAGGATCTGACTGAGCACTGAACCTGCTCTGCGGATGAGTCTGTTCAGGCGTTCCTTGTCCCTTTTCTGGCCCCGCCACCACAAGACACAATGGCATACGACACCGCACTGGACACTATGGATCATCTCTGCTACCTCCAGCTCTGTGTCCTGTTTTTTCCTCAGTGACACTGTCTCTAGACCAAATAACACCGCTGGTCTCACCTTTCCTTTCATTTTAGCTGAAACTATTTTATCACACAGCACACCTGACACTTTTCTCCACTCGTAAAAGAGCTAGCTGTGCACTCAGTTAAATGATGTCCTGTATTGAAAATTGATATCTGAAAACGTGCACGTAGGGGCTGGCTATAAGACACAAACTGGACTTGGGTTCGGACCTTTTATTAAAAGGAAATTTTAATAACTGGACCTCCGTGACTTTTAATTGAATACTGCTGTTCTAAGCAGTCCATCTACCTGACTGTCTTAATATAAAGAGTGAGCGAATATTGTAATATTGCTACATTTAAAGGTTTTGTTATTCAAAAAGTAGACGTTCCTACTTCTGGAATTCACTCTCTGTCATCGGTACACCAAGAGAAAACAAAATTGCAAAACTTTCATGTTTGATAATCACAACTCATTTCCCCTCTCGTCCTCAGTCACATTTGAGAGTAACCGCTGCTAATTTCCCCTCTTCTCTCACCAAACTGGGTGCTTCCTTTCAGCAAACTGGCAAAACAATGTTGCAGGAGATGGCTGTGATCAAAGCTGATTAGTTTTGAAAACAGGCAACTCACAAATACAACACACACCATGCCAACAACTTAATAGTGGGAAATACAATGTCATCTTGTAAAGCCTGAAGGTCTTTATGACATAAATAACTCCTTGAAAATTAAACACTAATGTTTCAGAAAGCTATCAAAAACATCAACACACTCATATTAAAAACATTGAAAAAAGTTGCTTAACAAGGTATTTCTCTTTGTCTGTTGAAGACAGCATGTTAAGTAGAAAAGGTTTTATATCTAATTGAGCGCTGCTGAGATCTTTGTAACTTTACCAGTGATTTCTTTAACAGCTGACTGAAAATCCACATGGCTATTCGGTCCATGTTTCTCTCAGAACCTTTACATCCGTGGCAAACATTATTACAAACATTGTTGCTACAGTACTACTACTGCTGCAGCTCTTTAGCAATTAAAGTGAGAGCACAAATTCAGTTCAATAAATCATTTGGAATTGGTTTATGCATCCATTCTTAATTTTTATATTGCGATTGTTGGAATGTTTTATTATCTTCTTCTTTTCCTTTCGGCTTTTCCCTTCAGGGGTCGCCACAGCTAATCAATTGCCTCCATTTTACCCTGAATTCTGCATCCTCTTCTCTCACACCAATTTTATCTTATAAAGGTTTGAATTGTTTTCTGTTGCAGTAAAAGTGTCAGCTTTACAGCGGAGGATCTTTAGATAACTGTCTTATTAAAACTTGCTCATGTTTATTCTTTGCAAAACATTTCCCATTGCAAGCCAGGGAAGGGGTATTTCTCGAGTGGGTAGTATTGTACACTTTTTAATTAAAAGTTCCCTTAATTATCTAAATTCTATTGTAGATAGAGTAGGGAGGGATATATGGCTGTTATTGCGACAAAAAAATAGGAGAGAAGGTCTTAGACTCTTCAATGTGTGATTGATTTGAAATTGTGCACTCTTGTAGCATGTGTGTTTCTTTTAGCCCCGGGCAGTGGAAGACTGCTGTTGTTTTATTCCAGGTTGTCACATGTTGGCTTATCCCTATGAAATGCATTTTAGTCAGTTCAAGTGAGGTGCTAGACCTTTTGATATAGATAATCTAAATTTAATCTTAGCTGGTATTACACATTTCCAACAATCATTAGTAGGACTTGGAGATTTATCATGGTCAGTCTGTGTAATAGCAGCATAGACATACGTAATCAATCACACACGGGATATAACCCTTGTTTGTACAGACGGTCATAGCTATTGTTTAGTATTGTTGCTACAGAACAGGAGAATAACACTGAGGTGTAATAGTGTTTATGAACCCATTTGTCATACACTCAGGCTGTCAAAGGAAAAAGTGAGGCATCCGGTCATGACAGAGGTGGGAAGGGGTGAGGTTTTGCGGGTACTCACCTCAAAACTGACCCTCGACACTCATCTTTGCCGCTACTTTCTCAGCTCCCACACATAACAGTCAGCACTGACGCTGCAATCCTTCACTGAACAATGGCAGGTATAAAATCTCATAAAATTTCTTCCCAATTGTTTCCTGTTTTTGTTGACCTGCTTCCTCTCTGCTATTATTAATGGACACCGAGGCCAGGGGTTTGTTCTCAGTAGTAGTGGACAATTTTATTGTGGTGGAGACTAAAATATTGACGAGTGACTGGTGGAGGTCAACTAGACAGGAAAGAGTACAAACTTACCAACTACTAAAGATATCTGTGAGGAAGTGGAGGGATAGTGTTATATTATTAGTTTTATTATTTTGAGATCAAAGTGACCCCTGGTGTAACAAAACTTTAAGGAGATTTGTATTGTTATTGTTGGCACCGAGAAGGGATTCTAAGACATTTTATATCCGTCAGCAGTTTGAGGGCACTGCTTTTCAATATAAAATGCTGAGGACTTATGAAAGCGAATTTCTGCTTGGAAGCCTATTTTTGTCATGACCACCCATAAATTAAATATAATTCTAATATTGTTAAGCTTAAACCTGTAAAGCAGTGCATGTTTTCCCTCTTTTCACTTAAAGACATAAATAAAATTGTTTTTAAACTAAAATGAAGTGCATAGAAGACTGGTGTCTGAAGAAGACTTTACAATCTTGTTGAGCATAAACAATTTGAGAGGAATGAAAATATCTTCAATTCAGTATTAGAGATGTTCTATGACATGTCAATGTGCAAAATATATTTGCTGTCAACTCCTCAGTAGAGACTGCTGTGATTATGTTACAGGCCTTCATTAAACCCAGTGCCACATGGATACAATATATTTTGTTCATGAGTTAGGTCCCCATTTTTAAAACCAAGGGAATGACCCTCAACTCATTTGCAAGCTATTTGATTACCATGTCTTTTTGTTATGTACTTTTTACATTTGGTGTAGAAAATTGCAGTGAAATAAAACATTATATACTCTTTTCAGTACTAGGGTGGCCAAATGCTTCACAGTTTAATGTCTTAAAGGGACAGTAAAGTTCATTTTAAGTGACATATGTTATTCATCATTATGAAAAATAGAAAAAAAAAATTTTTTTATATGTGTAGCATCATCCCTTTGGTCAGAAAACCTTAAAATCTGCGCTGCAGCAGCTTCTGCATTGAGTGGTCACGTGGGCGTCCTATGTCACTGGCGCCCAACATAGCTTGGCTGCCATAAGAAACAATGCAATCCACGATGTGATTAACTCCAAAAATATCATGGTTACCTGCGCTGTGAACGGTTGTGTCAACAGAACATCAAGAAAACACAAAGACAAGGACCTATCGTTGTAGGCAGAAGGCTTTCTGTTTTTATGGCAAAAGATACCGAGGGTTACCGAGTATTGCAGATAGTATTACAGCTAGCAGATCCCTGCACATGGCTATGTCCTTTTCCTTTGAGGTGAGTTAACCGCTCTGGCACTCAGTTGTGTGGAGCTGCACCCAGCGAACCCTTGCTGTTTAGCTGCTGGAGCGATTCCAATGGAATCCCAGACATTTAAGGCATGTGTTAAAACTGGGCTGACAGGCATTTCTCACCACAGCCATTCAATTTACAACAGCCCACTACCGTTTTATAGCTTGTTTCTCTGTGTCAGTGATCACTGAGTAACATATTTCTCCTGAACCAGTCATCACTTGACAGTTTTCTAATTGTGTAGTTTTATTGTTGTAAGGCAATTAATACAATATCCAACATGGTCAATATTCTTGTCCTTTACTTTATTACTGTGCTATAAGTGGTAGAGCGTGCGGTAGAGCGGGTCGTCCTATGATTCAAAGATCGGCGGTTCGATTCCCGCTCCCGCCCAAAAAAAAAACACCCGGAGGTGAGCTGACAGTGGGAGGTGTCAGCTCACCTCCGGAGCACTGTGAGGCGCCCTTGAGCGAGGCGCCGCCCTCTTTACAAATTGCTCATTTGGGGCGCACCAAGAGGGAGCTGCCCACCACTCTACCTCCCCTTGCATGCCTACAGGCCCCCTTGTGTATGTGTGTGTGTGCTTCAGGGGCCTGTACACACTATTATGTATGTATGTATGCGTTTGAATCACTAAATAGAGTGTGCTGTCTTAATTTCCCTTCGGGGATTAAACCAGTATATAAAATAAAATAAAAAAATTTTAAAAAATAAATTTTTTGACCTCAGTTATCAAAAATGTGCTCTTTTGTTTTTTGGATTTTTAGTTTCTACAATAGAAGCTCTGGTCTCAGTCTCTACCGCCAGCAATGGCTCTTTTTTATTTCAATTAGGGAAAACAATTTTTGTTTTTCATCCCTTGTAACTGGCTGTTTCCTCTGCAGGAAATAAAAGACAGCACAACAATTAAAAGACACAAGCTGTGATCATAAGTAAAGACAGTATTCACCGGAATACAAGCAACAACTGCACCTGCCTGATTGTCCTAATAGATGAATGTACCAACACTAAATTTAACCCAGAGAAAAACAACACAGCACTTAAAAATAAAAGCTAGAATGAAGAAATATAAATGGTCTGTGTTTGGTGACAATATGATGTCTGCTAACATTTATTTACTACTACTATGGACAGCTGCTCCCTATACAAGAAACCAAATTGGGTTTATTGAAATAAAAAAAGGGGTTATGCAAATTTGAATTAACCTTAATGTGATATACATGCTCTATATGGTATCACTGGTTGTTGAAGTCAAACACAGGGATTATCATTATTTTAATCTAACACTGAGCCTTGGAGGGAAAAGGCTGGGGTGCATCATTTGCCTGTTAAGCAGGTAGCATAATTGCCAATCAATGAATCCACAGTGTTTATGGTTTCTATTCCAGTCACAGCCAACCTCTATATCCTGCCTTCAGAAGACTGTAGTGGCAGGGCAGTATGAAAAACAAGAACCGTTTTTACATGTTGTTTGTGTGTTTTTGTTCTATAAGCAGAGGCAGGAACTGCTTAATGAAATTGTTTACGATTCCTGTTGTTGCCAGAGTCATCTCAAATGAGCCCTGATGAGTCAGACCGGCTGATAAGTGTTTTACACGAACCAAATGAGACAAATAAGCCCAGGTCATTCCAATTTACCTGTTATAACATGCTGGCAAAAACTCTTCTCTGTGATATACTAGATTTTTCCTTCGTTTGACTTGCGCATGTTATGTGGATACACATATGAATGAATATTTGGATATCGTAATAAAAGTTATTTGTCCTTACTATTTACTTTCTTTGGTTTGCTGTCTTTTTTTTTTTTTTTTTTCATAAAAAAGTAAAATCCCAGCGCCTGCTAGTCTTTATTTATGTGAGGACTGCAACTACCAAGTGTTGCCGGTCAAAAAGGATTTGAAAGTTGTTTTTATCATCACTAGTTTGTTTTTTGTTCATCAATTTTTTAAAAAACAAGTACAATTAAGTGTCCTTTTTTAATATACAAAAGTATAACATTTATTGTATGCTTTTTTGCATGCAACAACTTAAACATAATCCAATGACAAGAAGAAAATACCCATATTTCAAGGATCAAGAAAATGTTGATTGACTAAAACAGTTAGTTTCATTTTCTTTATGACTTTACAAAGAAAATAAATGAAGCTTAATTGTAGACACTGCAAACAATGCTTCACATAGACTGAAGGATTCTCATGAAGTCTGTTGTATACAGAGAATGTTTTTTAGTAGTTCTTCATCCAACTAATTCTTTCAAAGTCCAATTAAATTAATTCATTGACATTTTCCGTGTCACTTTTATTTTTACTGATTGCACTGTATCATTAGCTCAATGTTCCCGTCTATACAAGACCCTTTACAAAATCAACATGTCATGATTCAAATGTCGTGAACCCAGTGAATTCATTCAACTGACCCATCCGTCTCCGTTTGTTGCCATCTCATTCCTATTATAGGTATAGAAGGAGCTGCAGTGAGCAGATATGTATGGAAGTCGAAGTGAGAGATTGTTTAACATCTGTTCTCCACTAGGAGAGAGTAAAGTTGGCTGTGCTTTATCAGTGACAAATGTTGGAGTGCAGCAGGTCAGAGAAACCAGTCATCACTGCTTGAGGGAAGTTGAGATCTTAAATCTAATGTGCCAAGGGCTGAGGAAGGGTTTTTTCAATCTGTAACAGAATGGTAGAGACAGATTATTTTTATTGTTATTTTCAAATTGGACAGAAATGACTCAAAGAAAATAAAAAGTGATTTTCCTTGCGGTGGGCTGAGTTCTCCTGGTCCTATAAAAATATAACATTATGTTGTCTGTATTTACATTTGTCTGATCTAGCTGGCTGCTATATACTGTATAAATTGTATGGAAGTCTGCCATATTTAATGACTAGATCCCAAAAATATAATTTTAATGAAGGACAGAGACTCAGCAATGTCAGTGTTTTGACAATCATATGTCATTAACCTTCTAATATGACAAATACACAACATGAAGAAATTCATTTAACATTGTTGCTATATCGTTATGGTATAAAAACACTGAGACAGCAAAAAATAACTGACTTAATTCTCCCCCAATCACCTGTTAGAAACACAATACACCTACACAACAAGGAACTTTATAAATGACTTTTTATTGTGCTGCTTCATTTGTTAGATTGGGAAATGGCATTGGATTATTGCATTTCTGGGTAAAAGCATTTGTTTTTATTCTGAAATTAGATGCTTGACAGAAAGTTAACAAGAATGTCCCATATATTTAACAAGATGCATACTTGTGATTATTGTGCTTCCATCAGGGAATATTTAAGGTTATTCTTGTCATCTGCCTATCCATCTGTACATACATATCTACATCGAAATATTACATAATTTTTAATGTTTAGCCACATTGGAATAATTTCCATGTCCGTATGCCTACATTTACTTGTGATGGAGGGATGGCTTTTCCACACCATCACAAGTTGTTCAAAAAGTGGCATGATGCAAGTTTCACAATATTTGCTACTTGAAACCAAGTGATTAATCAATTTAAAAACATTCTTGTGGATTCAGGAAACCTTTAAAGAAAAATTAAAATCTTTGATGATATTTTATTAACAGAATGTTTATACAAAATGCCAATTGTAAATAGTGTTGCTCCTGTGTTGCTCCTGTGTGCATGTACTTATACACTAGCCCCCTCCCCCCCCGTTTTTTTTTTTGGCTTGACCTCACCATCTCTAAATTGCTAGTCAGCTGTTTCACTGTGAAAGTCATGGCAAACAATCCATGACAAACATGACCCAGTGGTCTTGGCATTAATACAGTACTCACATTGTAGTACTGTTATTAAGTTATTCTGCACTCAATTTATTTTGATTGATATTTTCAAATACATCTAAAGTAAAAGCTTAATTATATAAGAAACAGGATGCTACCTTTGTCATAGACAACCAGAAAACCGCTGCAGTCCCACTTGACATTTTGATTTCAATGCAAAAAAATCCTGATTGCTGCTGTGCTGCTGTTTCATCACTGCTATAAGAGAGGATTTGGAAAAACTCGCCGCAAAAAATTATTTGAGCAACAATTGTGCTTAATGACTTTTACTGGGGTTCTTAAATTCCAAGAGTTTACATCGCAATGAAGTGCATGTTATGAATTTTGATGACAAAGAGTTTCAAGTTTATTTATTCTTATGTAACCCAGACTCACAGAAAATGTCTCATAGGGCTTTACAATCTGCACATGGACGATATCCCTCTGACTTTTGTGTAATGCGAGCAGTACGACCCTCACATCGGATAAGACACAACTCCCCCCAAAGCCCTTTTAACAGGGAAAAAAAATGGAAGGGAAAAATCTCAGGATGACTACAGAGGAGGGACCCCTCTTCCAGGAGGGGCAATAGATATCGCATGTACGGATTAACAACAATAATAACAATAACAGTAACAATAACAATAGTAAATATATGACAAAAGCACACTGTATGAAAAAAGCAGTGACTCTCACATCCATTAGAGTGAGACACCACCAGCCGATGAAGCAGACAGAGGTCACCAATTGCTGAGGATCCACCACTCTGAGGACAGAGTCCTCAGATGACTAGGCTGAACCTAAACATTGAGACTGCCCCCCCCCCAATATTGGTTATACAGTATGTTAGAGAGAATAGATACGTTTTGACTCTAGATTTAAAGATATCTACGGATTCAGACTTTCTAATATCAATAGGGAGGTTATTCCACAGGAAAGGGGCACGATAAGAGAAGGCCCTCTGGCCAGCTGATTTCTTCTTTTTTTCTTTTTTACTTTGGGAACACACAAGAGACCTGTATTTTGAGAACGGACAGCCCTCATCAGTGTATGGTTTAAGCAGATCAGACATGTAGGCGGGAGCAAGCCCATTAACGCTTTTATACGTCATTAAAAGTACTTTAAAGTCAGATCTAACATGAATCAGGAGCCAATGTAATGAAGCTAATACTGGGGTGATGTGGTCAAATTTCCTGGTTTTAGTTGAGATTCTTGCTGCTGTATTCTGAACCATCTGAAGGCTTCTCAGGAGGTGCTGGGTGGAGGTGGCGAGATCAGCACGCGGTTGAATGGAGGGGAGGAGATGGGATGTCAGCCTGTGCAGCAGTGTAGTGGGGCCAAGGCGTTGTGATGTTGTGACATTAGATAGTGACATGCCTTACAATGTAAGAAGGGTGTACCTTACCCACCATGTGGGCCTCCTGCTATCTTCACCTTTACTTTCACTTTTTATTCTATTTTATACTGTTTATATTTTAGGTTAGTATATGTCCTGTTAGTGCTGCATATGTCTGTTAGTGTAGTGTATGTCTTGTGGTATGTCCTGTGGTGTCAGTGTTTATTTTATTTATTTATTTATTCAGTTTATTTTCTTCTTTTCATACATGTTATTCCAACAGATTTTACTTTCATCAGTGTTGAGACATCAGCAACAACATCCGAAAAGAAAAAAAAAGGCTTAACGGGTAGAAGCCATTGGCTTGTAAGGTTCCCGTCCCCTAAATCAACAACATCTCTCTCATGCAGCACATTGTCAACCAATTCATACTTTGCACGTCACAAATCAATTTCAATTATTTTATTCTGGTACATTGTTGTTTTAATCCGTCCATTTAGTTCAATAGACATGCATCTTTGCACAACTCTTTTTCAGTTCTTGAGTAGAGTCCAAATTTTGTTAATGTTCATTTTGTGATTCCTTTCAAGGCTTGTTTCTGTTCAATTTTATGATTTAAGCGCCGTTGGAATGTCTTGCTTTGTGTGGCTGAGTTGATGTTGCTTTTTGTGCCTTCCAAACTCCTAATCACTGGCATCAGCATCACGGTTTCTGGCCTTCTCATCCAAATGTTTTCCCCATTTCTCCAGCTTTCGGGTGATATCCTCCTTGAGCCGAGCATTGGACTCCACATGTCGGTCACTCATCCTGGCCATGGCATCATTCAGCATGATAGCCATAGCCTCCTTATACACCCTGGCCGTTGCCTCTGCTGCTCAGTCGGGATCCTCTTGTGCTTTGGTCTGTTGTAATCCCATTTTTCTCATCTTGCGGTGCAGCATGAAAACACCAAACCCCAGTGCTGTTATCCCGATTGTCATGGAGGTGAAGATATATACATCCTCGATGTCTTCCACATCCAGAGGAGCCAGACACATAGTTCTGAAAGTATCCCAGCTGTCTAGCATGTAGCCAGCCAAAAAAGTCCCATCTGGACAATGGTGCTCACCAGTTCCGATAGGTCTGGTGGAAAAAATTCTGTCGATCGCGTTAAGTGACCAGCTCAGCAGATTCATCTTGGTTAGCAGACTTCGTATGATGTCTGGTGTTTATCCAGTATTAATTCATTATGTATGCCTGAGCAGTGGATATGTGCAGTTTCCTCCGGGATTAATAAAGTGTCTGTCTGTCCGTCCTGGAGAAATAGGCAGCTTTAGAAGTAGGCAGAGCGTGCTTGTAGTTTAAGACACACTCATGCTAAGAGATATAATTTAGTTCAGATTTTGATTTACGCCATCTGCGCTCTAATCTCCTGCAGGCCCGTCTGAGAGTGCGTGTCTCCTCATTAAAACATGGTGTAGACCTACGCACCCCTCTGATTTTAGTTTTTAGAGGTGCAACTGAGTCCAACAGACTAGAAAGGGCTGAGTTTCGGTCACTAGTGTAGTTTTCAACTGATCTTGTCGGTACAGTAAAAGGAGCCAATACCTTAGGTTTAGATAACGCTGAAAAGCCGATATGGTGAGTAGTAACTACATCAGGGGTCATTCTATGTAAACAAATAGAGGTGCTTTAAAAGTAATAAGAAAATGGTGAGATATCACTGACGTAAGAAAAGAGACAGTCACACCAGTAACATTTATATCATGCGACAGAATCCGATCTAAGGTATTACCATTGAAACGAGTTGCTTTATGTATCCCACTGAGTGAAACCAAATATGTCAAGGAAGGTTAAGAATGCTTTACACAAAGGATCACTAGCCTTATTTAAATGAATGTTAAAATCACCAGTCACTATAACCTCATCAAAATGAGTAATTAGATCTGATATGAATTCACCAAATTCTTCTAAGAATAAAGAATAGGGACCAGGCGGTCTATATACTACTACAAGATGAAGCCTGCTGTTTACAGCTGTAGGCAGTGGTTTTAAAACAAGAGCCTCAAAAGAGTTGAAATGAATATCTAGATTAGAAGTCAAGTTAAGAATAGATTTATAAACTAAAGCAACACCTCCACCCTGTTTATCAGCCATTGCGGCATGAGCATATGTAAAATCAGGTGGTGAAGCTTGATATAATGGTAAGAAAACATTTAGTCTTAGCCATGTTTCACATAAATCAGTCATATCCACGCCATGCTGAAGAATTAAATTGTTAACAAGCAAGGCCTTAGATGACAGTTATCTAATATTTAAAAGGCTAAATTGAAATGTGTTAATATCACTAACTGAGGATGTATTAATCTTAAAAAGACGCCGTGTCTCAATGAATCTGGGAAGTACAGGTATATAAACACGATGATGTGACAAAATAACTGGAATAATTTCAGGTCTAGAGTCTTGTATAACCTCATCAGGTGCTTCATTGAACAGTACATTATTGCAGGTGATAAGGACAGAAATGAGATTTTCGTGCTTAATGTACATTGTTAAGACCCGGGTCCTTCTATTAAAAATCCGAGAGAGGGAGACAGTCTCAATGTTATTAACAGACTGACTATCAACTATCAGTCTGATGCCTTCCTAGTCTAGACTGCACACCCGCACTAACAACTACCCTAGCAGGTTCTCTCATCACCTGCAGCCAGAGCGCTGTGTGGCTAGTGTTAAACACGCTGTAAGGCTCTGTCTATGTTCCTGGACAAAAAAGCTGACGGCCTGCATCCTACTGGGGCAGCTCAGGGCGGCCCCATAAGGAAGGCCAGTTATCTACAAAACCTAAACCCTGTTCCCTACAGTAACGCGCCAGCCAGTGGTTCGTAGCTGTTAATCCACTATAGGTCTCATCATTCCCCCGCACAGGCAAGAGGCCAGAAGCTATTCACAGATGCCAACACATCTTCCTAGCGCAGTCCAGAGCCCTAAACAAGATATTCTTTGTGATCTCTGACTGCCGGAGCCTAACATCATTGGTGCAGACATGAATAACAGTGTTCCTATATGTATTGGTGGAGCGTTTCAGACAGCCCTTATTCTGATTGGCTGACGCCAGCACCCTGAGGTTAGCTTCAATATTGGAAGCTCTGGCCCAATGTAGACAGGGTAGTGGCGTTGTTAGTCTAATATTGCGGGTGATGAAGTCGCTGTCTAGGCTGACCGGGTTTAACCCCGGGGGCAGAGGAGGGGGAGGCCAGGGCCGTAGACCAGCCGGCCACCGGGGGAGGCGAGTGCAGACTGGTCCGCTTACAGGACCGCCTGCCCTGGACTGGGGCTGTAGTAGTTCAGGATACACCACACTATAAAATCATTAGTCTTTGAGGACGGATACCCTGTTATTAAAAAAAGTGTGAAGGAGGAAATTAGTCAAACTAACTTGCCCATCTTCATGACCATCATCTGCCTGCATGTGTCACTGTCATGACTTAAATCCATACAGAAAGAAAGTATGTTCAACAAAGAACACTTATATGAATAGAGTGACTAAAAGGATCAAAATCAGTTTTTCACTAAAAGTGAAAGTATAGTATATATCAATTTTGTGACAGTTATAATCCCATGAAAATCTCTGGTATATTGTGCAGTTGTAACCCTACTTTGACTTTTTTTTTTTACCTCAGATGTAGCTAGCTGTAGACATGCCTAAGTCCATCTGCCAACTTGCCTCACCAAAACCCCATTGATTTATTGTTGTCAAGTGATTTCACTCTGTCTAAATGGAAGAAAAGTTGAGAAGATGCTGAGTGTAAATAACTGATCTGTGCTCTTCATGAGTGGTTCTATCTTCAGGGTTTATAATACATAGAAGAAGAAGAAGAAGGAAAGAAGAACAAATGTCCAGCTGCTGGCAAAATGAAGTGTATATATCTTCTGAACATTGAGTGGCTTGTTTTGGTACCTCATGAAAGCAGTAGGTTACTTGTTCTCTTACGTGGAATTTAGTGCTGGTATGGAACTCCGCATCAGTTCCTGAAATTGTCTGACCCACAGTAACCTTTTTTTTGCCTTTCCCAAGTCTCATCGGAAAACAGATTGTACATACGATGCACAAATTACATGTGAAAAGTGTTGCTCTTTTTTATCGCCTATTACCTACTCCAGAAAAAATGTCAACAATAAAAATTCTAAATACCTATTTAAAATTCTGTGTTTCAAACTCTTAAGGTGGACAGTTTAAAATAATGTAATACATAGACAACAGCCAGAGCAGGAAACACAGCCTGATAATTACAAGAGCAGGAAAAAAAATTCTCAACTATATAATCACTTATCAGTACAGTCAAATAATTTACAATTTAATTAATTTCAAGACTTGTAATCATGTTCATTATTTGTTTAGTTAATTAAGTACAGTAATCCCTCGTTACTCGCGGTTAATGCGTTCCAGGATCACCCGCAAAAAACGAAAATCTGCAATATAGCAACCAAATATTTATTTTATTATTTACGTATAATTTAAACGTTTATGAACCCTTCCCATACTAATATTAAACCACCTTATATCTGTATTAATTTTTACCACACTTTTAGACTGTTTAAGACACTTGTGTCTTGTGACGTGCTGCACACACGGATGCAGTCAGCCAATTGCATGTGTGTACGGTATCACGTGACTACAGCTCATGGGAGGCACCTGCTACTTGCCTGTTGCTCTTTTCCTTGTCCTTAATGAGATGGAAGTTTCATCTGATCGAGGACAATATATAATATACATAATTTAAAAAATCTGCCATGTAGTGAAGCCACACATCTTGAAGCGCGAATAAGCGAGGGATTACTGTATGAAATAGTTCCTGACTGTCACGGTTCAGTATTGGTGCTCTGCTGTGCTGGGATGTGGCAGGAGGAGAAGCCAAACTTGTGGGCGGAGCCTCGTCTCCACACCTGTTGCTTGTTTCCACACCTGTTGCTTGTCTCCACTCCTGGACTTGATCAGTTTGATCAGCCTGCCCTGACGCTTTTTAAGTGGCTTGTTTTAAGATTCTGTCTTGGTTCTATTCCAGATCATTTTGTACCTCTGCCTCCATCTTGTGTTTATCCTTGCCTGTATCTGAAGTTTGGTTTTCTGATTAATCCATGGATGAAAGCTTCTCCACCCATGTCCTGCATCTGGAACCTAATCCTGCACGTTGTGACACTGTTGACTGTCCCATATAGTTCTCTCGGCGGGTGGTCAGTTCAGCGGAGACTGGGCTCACCTCGTCCTTTCTTGCTGAGCCCAGCCAAGCCCTGTGGGTAGAGGCCAGGCGCTCGCATACGAACCCCAACCCAAGGGCCATACTCCAGGGCGACATCACGGTCCTTGATTTATTTTTCACAGCAGTGTTTAAACTGCTTAGTGTGTTTCGCCACCTAGGACCTGTTTGTCCTACCAGGAGCATAAAGCGCCCAACAACAGAGCTCACAGGATCAGTCGGGGCTCAGAATACCCCAGCACGATAAAGTAGCGGTTCAAGGGGGAGAACTCTTCAATATCTAGATCTGAATTTATCTTTTACAGTTCTGGGGAACTGATATCTAGAAAAGCTGGGAAAAGAATTTGGACTTGATGAGACACGATGGATCCCCGGTGTCACCAAGCTGCTCAACATCATTTTCTCATTCAGAATATGAGGGGTTGTAGTTTTATGTTCAAGATAAAAATATATAAATCAAAGTACTTCCAAAGAGTCATTTGTGCTTTTGACTGAAATAAGAGGATGTAGTTCACAGTCATGACAGAGAAAGACTGGAGCAGCACTTTTTTTCCCTTCAGCTCCGGCCTGTTTCTGTGTGGCTTGGTTTCCTGTCTTTTTTTTTTTTTTTGTGTGTGTGTGTGTGTGTGTGTGTGTGTGTGTGTGTGTGTGTGTGTGTGTGTGTGTGTGTGTGTGTGTGTGTGTGTTCCTCACATTACTGCTGCAGTCTGACGGCTGGGGAAGAAAGGGACACAAAGGGTTAAACAGTGCTCATGTCTTCCTTGGAAATGGGAGAGGCTATTTAGAATGGCTAACTTCTGAGGCTAGCCAACACATTGGCTAAGGCTGAGGGTGGATCTGCTGCTGGACCTGTGCTCTGAAATGGAGCCTTATTGGAGGATCAGGAGTCAGTGTGAGCACAAGGCAAAAATTCTGTGTGTGTACGTTTGCGTGCGCACATACGTTTCAGGGAAATTTGAAGTGCAGCATGTCAAATCAGTTTTAGAAACCCACCAATAGGGTATTTATGTTTTTAAGCATGGAAATGCTCCTCAGTATTTTTCTAACTTAAACTCCATAGCATTTTTTTTTAATATACAGATTACAATCCCCGAAGGGAAATTAAGAATGCACACTGTCGTATGTTAGTCAATCTCATGCATGCATATATATATTAGTATGTACAGACCCCTTTAATACACATAACCACACACAAGGGGTCCTGTAAGCATGCAATGGGAGGTAGAGTGGCAGGCAGCCCTTTTCTGGAGCGCCCAAATGAGCAGCTTGTGAGGGAGATGATACTTTGCTCAAGGGAGCCTCGGCAGTGCTCAGGAGTGAGCTGACACCTCCTACTGTCAGGTCACTCTTATTGTGTTTTTGGGCGGGAGCAGGAATCAAACCGCCGACCTTGGCGGCTGCTCTTCCACTGAGCCACTGCTGACCCTTATGGTGAGCAGACTGACGTAGATTGAAGGGGTTATATCATTTGTTTTTCTTTGCACCATTCCCCCTTAACCCTCCCCCCTCACGCTGTCATTGTCATATTGCTGCTGCACACCCTGAACACGTGCTCTTTAGGCCGTGTATGTGTTTACCTCTGTGAATGTAAAGGGACATGGCATCCACTTTGTTTTTTTCACATGACAGCTGACTATGTAATAAGGCCAAGCAGTGTAAGACTCATACTCATCGAGGTATGTTCAACAACAACAAAAACTCACACTCATAAACTTAACAGTCTGACCTTTGACCTGTCCTTAACTGCAACAGTTTATGACCCCCCCTTCTGCTGAATGGTTTTAATCTGTCTTTCATGGATGAGAGGGTAATCTGAGTTGGCAGGTCAGTCACCTGCATTTACATCCTGGAAGCACTCCATCCATCATTGTACACTGGTCCTAATTCCCTTGCTGAAAAAAAACCACAACCACACACAATTTAACTAGACAGTGCTGACAGTGGAATATTATTTAACAGGATGATTACAGACACACACACACACATACACACACACACACACACACACACACACACACACACACACACACACACACACACACACACACACACTCACACAGACATACACAGAAACAGCCAAACAACTTATTCCTGCCTCTGAGTTCATTATTTTAATGCTCCATGAAGCATGACCCAACTTTATTGTATGTTTGTGTGACATCTACTTTATGTTTCTGTTTTATTTATTCCTCTGCCTGCACACAAAAAGGCTGTTTCAGTTGTTCAGTTGTTTTTGCAATGGTTATTGCTGACAATGTCTAGCAATATAAATATTTCTCATGACTTTTTTCATATATGTAAGAATATTTCGTAGTGGCTATCATGAATCGTCACCCTGTCAGAGTAAAAAACTCAAACATGTTAGTTTATCAAGAGCAAAACTGAGAAAAGCAAACATTACCTCACTGTAAAGGGACCGCAGAAAAATACTGATACTTATCATCTTTAAGATGAAAGTGGGAAACGGAAAGTACCCATTCTAAATTTATTATCACCATTCTACCAGGGTCTCCAAAATATTGTTTTTCCAGTTTAGCTGCTTTCAACTACTATTCCATCTTTATTTGTTGGGGTGGCAATAGCTCAGTCTTGTCTAGGGCTGGGGACTGAAGTGTGGCTGGCTCAAGACCCAAGTGGACCATAAAAATCAAGACTTTGAACTGGCAATGGATGGATGCTAGTTTACCTCCTGAATGCTGCTGTGGTGCCCTTGCTTATTGGCCACAACACGAAATCAATCAATCAATCAACTTTTATTTATATAGCGCTTAATCACATCTGAAGACATTTCAAAACGCTTTACAGATAGAAAGCCAACAATGCCCTCCAGAGCAAGCATAAGCGACAGTGGTGGGGAAAAACTCCCTCATTGAGGAAGAAACTCCGCGCAGGACCCAGGCTCTGGAGGGCGGTCATCTGTCTTGACCTGTTGGTTGGGAAAGAGAAATACACTGGGGACAGAGACTGGTTAAGAAAAAGAGACAGCGAGAGAGGGAGTGGCAGATAGGCCAGAAATAGCTACCTGCCGCTCAAATTCTGTATACTTACGTGCTTATAGGCCCCTTTTGTGTGTATCCTGGGCCTGCATACAAACACACACACATGCATGTGATAAACTACAGTGGGAGAATTATTTTGCCCAAAGGGGATCAATAAGGGATATTTCTTCTTCTTATGAATAAACCAAGTAACTTTCCGTAAACTAACTCTGCTGTCTCTCCCTTCCCTGCAGTGTGCCCTGTTCAGTGTAAACATAGAGCCTGCACCAAGGATGACCAGTGCTGCCACGATCAGTGCTTGGGCGGCTGCACCAAGCCAAACTCTGCCAGTCACTGTGTGGCCTGCCGCGGTTTCCAGCACGACGGCAGCTGTGTTGAACGCTGCCCCATAAGCCATTTTACCTACAAGGGATGGCGCTGTGTCTCTTTTTCCTTCTGCCAGGAACTGCACAACAAATGCAAGCAAGACCAGGAGCGCAACAAGAACTCAGAGTGCCACGAGTATGTCATCCACAACGGCGCCTGCATCCCTGACTGTCCCTCCGGCTACACAACTGTCAACTCCTCCTCGTAAGTGAACGCTTATGCCGGTCTGATGGAACAGTTGATGATCAGCAGCGCTGGGTTAATGTTCTATATGCATTAATGCGGATTCAGTCATATTCTCTTCAAGAATTCAGCCTAGGACTATACACAGAAGAGTTTTTGATCCTCCAATATAATTTTCCTAGAAAGACATTTAATTTTGCCATCTGTTGCTTTGTAGATAAGAACCATACCTTCATATATACACATATACATAAACAAAGGGGTGCACTTAAGTGGTGCCCACGCATGGTCAAAATAAACAATATGCTGCATGTATAAAATACAAGAACCGTAATGTCCAGGCATCTGAGCTCACCTGAATATAGCCACACCAAATGAATTTTAAAATAAGCAAAAGTTTGAACATATATAGGCCACACCTGTCTATAAGCCGCAGGTATCAAGGTGTTCTAACATGAGATATTTACACAGAAAGATAGTACACATAAAAATTTCGAAACTTTTTAGTTACCACTCTTTTCTCAACAGTACCTGGAACAGAGCAGTAAAAAAACACTGCCGTCTCCAACATCTTGCCTCCTTTAGCATTCAGATGGATTGCGTTTATCTTTAAAGCTGTATCATATGGCTTTCTTTGCATGTATTCTATCATAAGCATTATGCATGATGTGCAAAGTGTCTGTTCAGAACTCAATCAAATTACGGTTGCGTTTTCCTCAGTGCATTGGTCCGCATTGGTCCGTCTCACTCTTGCACTTCGTGCCAGAGCCCGTAAAAATCTCATGATTAACCGCAGTTTTCAAAGCGTTAAAAAAAAGTAGCGACTTATGTACTGGAATTCACAGTACATCATTAGCATACCACCACTGCGTGAATTGTGTCTGTCAAACAATGTATAATTTTTTATTTTATTTTATTTTTTTTTTCATACTCGATTAATCCCTGAAGGGAAATTAGTGGCACACTCTAGTTGTCCAATCAAATCACATGCATATGTTAGTGTGTACAGGCCCTGAACAAACAAACACAAGGCGCCTGTAAGCATGCAGAGGGAGTTAGAGTGGCGGGCAGCTCCAAATGAGCAACTTGTAAGGGGGACGGCGCCTTGCTCAAGGGCGCCTCGGCAGTGCTCCGGAGGTGAGCTGACACCTCCCACTGTCAGCTCACTTTCCGGGTGTTTTTTTGGGCAGGAGTGGGAATCGAACCGCCGATCTCAGAACATTGGAGGACCCGCTATACCGTGCGCTCTACCCTGAGCCACTGCCGCCCCCGTTAATTTTATTTAAATAATTAACGATTAAACTGAACAGCACAGCACTTCTGTAATTCTTCCAGATTTGTAGTTTATGAGGTCTATGTAGGATGAATTTGGCATTAGTCTGAATACAGAGCTGCAGTCAACAATGAGCTTGCAATGGATTGATTTCCACATTCTGTGAGATGATCACAGTTGGGGATTCCCTTGTCTTTATTTTGTGGACTGCCCACATCTTTGACAACTGTACCAAGTCGGCTGGTTTCTATACTGCAAAACATTTACTCACTCTTTTCTGAAGTTACCATACTTTTATTTACAGATAAACAAAACCATAAAAGGTATAAGTTTGTCAAAGTTAGAATGTTTCACTATACTAGCTGGTTTGTATGGAGACAAGAGACTATTGAAAATATGGAGCCCATGACCTGCATTCAAGTGAAAACCAGTGATGACAGTAACTTCAGCATGAGTGTTGACTGTCAATATTCATATCAAATTCTGTTAAAAAAATTGAGATCCAGAATCAATAGGAACTGTGTGTGTGTGTGTGTGTGTGTGTGTGTGTGTGTGTGTGTGTGTGTGTGTGTGTGTGTGTGTGTGTGTGTGTGTGTGTGTGTGTGTGTGTGTGTGTAGAGAAGGGTATACTGTGCAAAGGTACAGTGGCAGGTCAGTACTTCTGCTGACCTGCCACTGACCTTTACTTCCTCACTCTTTGGCATATTCATTGATCTGTGACATGGCTTTTGATCATTGTGGATAAGCCAGGAAGCAGTCCTGATCATTCTGCCCTGATGTAAGTTGAAAACACGACTGAACTCATCGAGTTTGTTTTGCAAGTGACTGAACTAGACTGCAAACACCAAAGGAGTTAGACAGACATTTAGGACACTGTCTTTTCCTCGGGGTGCTGGACCTCACAAGTCTCCCGGCTGGCTGCAAGGAAATGAGAGGGCAACTACAACAACATACTGTAGACAGGCAGCGTGTTACCAACAGTGGTGATGACAAGCACAAGTGGTGTGCTACTGCTGCAGTGTTTGCCTTGTCATCTGTGTTTAACATTTATTCACCCACAAGGATTTCCCAAGCACTTACTCTGAGTTTGAACAGCACACATCTTCACACTGATAGAGTAACTTCCCCACCTATCTCCCCACTTATATAATTGAATAAGCTCACTTGAAAACCTTACACTGTCACATTTTAACTCGACCCACTACCTGTCAATCTGGCGCCCAACCAATCATGGCGTATCTGCCAGAAAGAATCACGTGAACAATATGGCGTAAGGCATCGACCAGTGATGCTTTTTGTTGTGGTTACACCTGGGTTTTCTTGATACAAGTTTTGTGTCATTTCTATTCAAAAAGGGCTTTTGTTCCCCATAGGACCCAACTCCTTTCTTATCTCTCTCCCATAATTGGTGGTAAATCATGTTGTCAAAGTAGAAGTGCTCTGAGGATAAGCAATAAACTCAAAGAAGTTAAGAAAGAGTTTCCAGGCTAACGCTGCCCATGGCGAGATAGAAAGAGAAAGGATCAAGATGGATTGGAAGTTTATGAGCCAGTTGGAGAAGCAATGTCTTTGATTCTATCGATATTTTCACGACCAAATGACCTTGGTGTCACATGGTTGATTAGTTCGTTGTTTAGTCTTTGTTGATCTCGTAAATATACCATCATTACAAGAAAAATGCATTGGCCTTCTTTCATTTATAATTTGCAGAGTAGTGTAATGTCATGAATTCCATGACATCACACTGCTGTCAAACTTCCATGATTTGGCATTCACAAAAGAAACACCTTGTTCTTTTGTAATTGCCTTGTTGGCCCTCTCAAGTGTTGTCATAAAAAGGTATCCAAACCTCATGAAGAAAGACAAAACATTAGAGAAAGGGCAAATAGTCCATTATTTTCTAATTGTGCCAAATCCTCTTTTAAAATAAAATAAGTAAATCACTCCTGAAATCTGTTCTTGCTGTGTGAGTCTGACAAGCTGCAGATTTCGTTTTTTGCGGGTGGTCCTGGAACGCATTAACCACGAGTACTGAGGGATTCATTTTGAATACTATTATAATTTGTTGTAAGAGGTACTTTATTTCTTATTTGCAAATTTTCCTTTGCACTGTAGGATCAACTGCACTCCCTGTGCAGGGCTTTGTCCTAAGGTATGTATGGGTCTGCACACCGTAGACTCTGTCATGGCTGCCCAGGATTTAAGAGGCTGCACAGTTCTCAACGGGAGCCTTGCCATTAACCTGCGTGGAGGAAGTGAGTCACTGGTTTGTTTTACTGTTAATCAGGGTTAAGATCAGGCAAATAGTTCAACACTACACATCAGTGTACAGAAATGATATATGACTGAATGAAATGAATGCACATTTGAGAAAAACTATTTAATAATCAGTTCCAATACAATCAATCAATCATTTGATACAGAAAAAATAACAGACAATGCAAACAACAATTAAAGGTTTGCAAGAGTTGTTACAGTTGAGAAACTGACAAGTTGGTGCCAGCAAACAGATACGTTTTATTTTTAGTTCTAAGCCTGCAGAAGTTACTGTAGACTTGTGTCTTTTGGTTTCCTGCAGACAACATAGCAGCTGAACTGGAGGCCAACCTGGGCCAGCTGGAGGAGATCACTGGCTACCTGACAATACGACGTTCCTATGCCCTCGTATCACTCTCATTTTTCCGCAAACTTCGTGTTATTCGTGGAGAGGAACAGGAAGTCGGGTGAGACTCCATCTCCTGAGCCCATCTCATCTTTGCCATGTCAGAGCCTCCTCCTGTAATTATGAGTTAAAAGCAGGACTGACCATTTCGAAATGACTTTCTGTGGTAGCTGTTTTTGATACTTTCCTAAATCCCATGTGAGGCTTTATTCAAACATGATGGAAGAAACTTGTAACACAGCGAGCAACAGTTACAATAAGAATGGCAAAGAAATGATGATAATGCAAATTGTAGGCTAACCATACTGAAATACTTTACTTCTCATGTTACTGAAGAAGCTCCATAATAATACCCCCACTGAAATAGGTTCTTGTAATCTTGTGTGATCTTTTCCAGGAATTATTCATTCTACGCCCTGGATAACCAAAACCTGCGGCAGCTCTGGGATTGGTCCAAACACAAATTGAGCATCTTGCAGGGACGCATGTTTTTCCACTACAACTCCAAACTCTGTATGACTGACATCCGCAGGATGGAGGAGGTGACTGGGACCAAAGAGCGGCAAGTCAAGAACGACATTGCCTCTAAGACCAATGGAGACCAGGCTTCATGTAAGAACGTTGGCCCTGAACATTTGTAGCCAGATTTTAATGTAATTAAATTTAATTTTAGTGCAATTTTTTTTTTATTTTAATTAACTTTACTGATCCCTGTAGGGAAATTATTAATCCAGTCTAGCACACTTGTTAGTTAGTTTGCATGCATATAGTGTGTGCAGGTCCGTAACACACACAAATAAGGGACCTGTAGGCGTGTAGTTGAGTGGGAGGTAGCATGGCAGGCAGCTCCTTCATGGTGCGCCCTAATGAGTAGCTTGTAAAAGGGGATGGCGCCTTGATCAAGGGCACCTTGGCAGTGCTCGGGAGGTGAGCTGACACCTTAGCTGATTCCATATCTCCAAAGCCAGCTTCTGCCGCCCGGGTCTGGTCCGTCATGACCCCCTGTCGTCACTGCCACCCATATTGCAGCGCACCCGAACCCATTGATCTGCCCTGTGGGTGGTGGGTCCACAGGGGTATTATGAAGTGCTAATAGCACTCCATAACAGAGGTTACATACAGATTTTAATACGTGCTCCATGTTGGAACTTTTAACCTATGCCTTTCTTCAGGTGAGAACCATCTGCTGAAGTTCACCCTGATTCGAACCATGAGCGATAAAATTATGATAAAGTGGGAACCTTTCTGGCCTCCAGACTTCAGAGACCTTTTGGGCTTCATGGTCCTCTACAAAGAAGCGTAAGTTAATATTCAGTCAGTCAGTTACAATTAGATATCTGTCAACCGTTAATGTTTTTTCACTATCTCTCCTCTGGACATGTCCAGAGGAGAGATAGTGAATATATTGGTAGAAGGATGCTGAGTTTTGAGCTTCCAGGCAGGAGGCCTAGAAGAAGACCAAAGAGGAGGTTTATGGATGTAGTGAAAGAGGACATGGAAGTAGTTGGTGCGAGAGGAGGATGCAGAAGACAGGGTTAGATGGAGGCAATTGATTTGCTGTGGCGACCCCTGAAGGGAAAAGCCAAAAGGAAAACAAGAAGGAGACATAAATCAGACAATTTTGTCCCTATCCCCATTGTATTTCCTTTTCCACCCAACTGGTCAAGGCGGATGATCGCACTCCAGAGTTTAGCTCCACCCTTCAGAATCTGGATAGTTGTCGGAGTTTATCCCTCAATGAGGGAGTTTTTCCCCGTCGCTGTCACCTGTTGGGTTTTTCCGTCTGTAAAAGCACTGATTGATGGATTGATTGATTGATGGTTTGATTGATCAATTGATGATTTTATGATTCATGGATTCATCAGTTAATTCAGTTCACATTTTCAGTAATGAAACTGATAAAAAGCCCTAAGAAACATAAGGAAAAGTATCATGAAATTATCCTTGCTTTGAAATAGTGTCATTTATAGGGATAACGCACTGCAGTGCATTCTCACAATAAATTATAAAACTGAAACCTAATGTCTTTGTCACCTGAAACTCAATTTAGGCTTACAAATAACTACCTCCTCCTTTTGTTAACATTTTTATTGTCTCCTCAATAGGCCTTTTCAGAACGTAACTGAGTTTGACGGTCAGGACGCCTGTGGATCCAACAGTTGGGTGATAGCTGACGTGGAACCTCCACTCCGAGCCACAGAGGGTGACAAAGAGCAATTCGAACCAGGTCATCTGATCCTGCCACTAAAGCCCTGGACGCAGTATGCCATAATGGTGAAGACTCAGCTCTCGGCCTCTGATGAGCATCAGGTCCATGGAGCCAAGAGCGAGATCATCTATGTTCGCACTAATGCCACCAGTAAATATTAAGATTTCAGTTCATCATCATGTCTTCTTCTGTCAAAGGATCAGGTTTCCAGTTTGGGGGCAGGTTCCTTGACCTGAATTTTCCTCTTGTCACGAGGAAATAATAAATCTCCGTCCTAGCTAACAGGGAAATTTAATACCCTGACTTTGATGTTTTAGAGTTATTACATGTAAAAATGAAAGTAAATCAATATTACTTATTATCTTTTTTGAAATTTACTTGCTTACCAAACTACGACCCCATGAGAATTTGAATTTATTTTAAATACTGGTGTTTATAAAACCTAGTGGAAACACAACATAGAATCTCAAGCAAAGCTTTTCAGTTAAAAAAATGTTTGACTTATGTATGTAGGACACTGATTTATTCAGTTCCTGTGGTGGAAAATACGTAGTATACCTCCTGTACCAGTGTGCAGTGACTTTAAGGGCTGTCTTGAATCCACACCGGTGGTGTTTGTGTCAATTTGACTGCTGACAGCATGTCCTTAGCACAAGGTCAGCTTGCCTGGGAGGAAAAGGCACCACTTTGTGAAAAGTATCAGCATCAGTCATGTAACTATTATTAATCTCTACCCAGAGTGTAGCAGTCCTCTGCCACCTGTCAATCAACTTTTATTTATAAATCGCTCAATCACATCAGCAGACATTTCTAAGCACTTTCACAGAAAAAACCCAACAGAACCTCCGAGCAGCCTCTCTAATGAGGAAGAAACTCCTGGGCAGGACTCTGGAAGGTGGCCTTCCGCCATGACCGGTTGGGTGACTGACCACAGTTGTGCTTGCAGAGATGATAAAACAAATGTAAATGAGCGGTGATGAGCTGGCGTTTTATCTGGGATAAACCCCACCTTTCACCCACAGGCAGCTGGGATAGTTTCTGACAGACCTTTGACCTGCAGGGCGGATTAGTGACTGTAAGAAGATGGACTGGATGGATGGATGGACGGACGGACGGATGGATGAAAATCCTAGACTGTTTCATTCTTATTGTGCCTCTTGCATTAGTCATTTTAATCTCTTTTCATTAAGTAGGATCGCATTATATAAAAAGGAAAATATAAATAACATTACTGTTTGTTTTGCAATATGCCTGTGGCACCGGGAAGAAAGAAATCCATTTATGATATAATCATAATACGGTATGTATAACCTGGTAATTCAGTATATTCAGGTAGTCAGCTGACCTCATTCTTTGAACACATACTGTTGCTGAACTTGGACCTGACAGATCGGCCAGATTTCAAGATGACAATGCAGGATTCATTGGGCTGAAATTGTGAGAATTTTTGGGACGTGCAGGAAAAGGCTTTACCCAGTGGTCAGATTCCATCATCGATGTAAGACCTTGATGAAAAAAATAATGCATCACTGGATGGAAATAACTTGCAGTATCTTATCGAAACAGTGTCACAGGGAATGCATGCCGTAATCAAAGCTGAAGGCGGTCCAACAAAATATGATTGTGTCACTTTTTTTAGTGGCAACTTTTTTCTGGGGGCCAGGCAGTGTACATAAGAACATCCGACCCTCGTTGTATTGAGTGTTACCATCGAAAGTGGCTAAAATATGAGGAATATATAAATATAGAAAAATCACAGTAGATTCCCAGAAGAGAGAGCTTTTCTTCATAACAGCGTCCTGCCAGTGTCCGTGAAATGCAAGTTACACTTAAACTTTTTTAATTTATCTCTGAATCCTCTAACTTCAAATATTTTATTTGTAGAGGTTAACTGATAATCCCCAGTAAACATACAGTTTTTCTATTGAATGACATGTTCCTCTTTTCTTTCGAAAAGTCAGAATGAAACCTCTTCCACCTGAGAAGAACGTATTCCCACTTATGAAATCTCTTCTTATATTTTCCTGTGATGTCTTCCCAGAACCTTCAGTCCCTCTGGATCCCATGTCCTCATCCAACTCTTCCTCTCAGATCATCCTAAAGTGGAAACCACCCAATGACCCCAACGGTAACATCACACACTACCTGGTGTTTTGCCAGCGGCAGCCTGAGGCCAGTGAGCTCTACAAGTTTGACTATTGTCAGAAGGGTGAGTGGCATTATTATTTATGGCTGTCCTCTTCTCATCTCTGCTTCAGTTTTAGTGGCTTTGTGTGTTTGTCTCAGAGAGACAGAGACATCTTTCCTTTAGTAGAATAGCTCTTTTTATTCAAAGACTGTTTGCTGCAAGGACAGCCCATGGAGCTGGTGATCTAATTTTCTCGGACAGGTTCATTCTATTTTATTCTTTTTTTGTAAATCCAAATAAATCAAGTCACATTATATACAGGTAGTCCTCAAGATACAAACATTTGACATAGGAACATTTGGAGATACAAACAACCGCAAGCCGCCATGCCCAACTATTGCAGTTCTGCTTTCTGCTGCAACCCCTGCCAAGCAGCACCGTTACATATGCGCGTCTCCAACACTCGTCTCCCTCTCTTGTTCTTGTCTTATCTTTGAGCCTCTCAGCACATCAAGCTTCTTAAACTCTTGGATACGTTGCTGTTTATCATGGCTGTTAAAACAAAGGCTAGTGAAGATAGTGGTAGTGGTGACGATATCTGATGAAAACTCCACCTCTGACCGACAATAACTCCTTCCTCTTTCTCCTCCTCTTCCTTTTCTCTAAAGGTTAGTTTCATTATGGTGCTACTTTACCGGACAGTGCGTCATCAAAATCAACAGCTGACTTTGGCTGTTGTTGTTGAATGCACTTAAAAAAACTGGTCGAGAGTTCCTTGAAGTGTTGTCTTCTTCAAGGATTAGTATAAAAGGAGCAAAAGCTTACTGTTAACTAATTTGAATTCAAAACAATCATGTGAATTACAACTGACTCTTAACAGTAGATATTGGAAACTCTACGACGTATTTTAATATGATTACAGTATATGATACATTTTATTCTTATTTATTGTACAGTAATATGATATGTTAATGATGTGTTAATGCAGACTATTATTTTCATGTTGCCTTAGGTTGCGTATGTGATGAGTTGTGGGGGACAATAGTTAGTGAGTTAGTTATGAGCGGGAGTTGTATCTCTGTAACTTTATGTACTTTTTAAAGTTTTCTAGTGATTTTCCAGTCCAACATTGTGGCAAATAGACGTAAAGTCAAGTGAAATGATTGGCAACAGGGATGGAAGTGTATTGACAGGTGCCAGTAGTGTGATGGGAAGATGGAAGAGTATTTGAAGAGTTGATGAGCTAGGAAAATGAGAGAGAACAAAGACTAGAAGAGGGTGGCCGTTTGTGGACCAGGACCATGGCAAAGAGTAGTCAGGATGAAGTGGAGGAGGGCAATGAAGAGGATGAGAGTGGAAAGGCACTCGGTCCTGATGATATACCTGTGGAGGTATGGAAGTGTCTAGGAGAGGTGGCAGTAGAGTTTCTGACTGGGTTGTTTTCAACGGGATCTTAGATAGTGAGAAGATGCCTGAGGAATGGAGGAGAAGTGTGCTGGTGCGCAATTTTTAAGAACAAGGGAGATGTGCAGAGTTGTGGCAACTACAGAGGAATAAAGCTCATGAGTCATACAACAAAGTTATGGGAAGAGTAGTTAAAGCTAGACTATAAGGGCAGAAGTGAGCATTTGTGAGCGAGTAGTATGGTTTTGTGCCAAAAAAAGAGTACTACAGATACAGTATTTGCTTAGAAGATGTTAATACAGAAGTACAGAGAAGGCCAGAGGAGCTGCATTGTGTTTTTGTAGATCTGGAGAAAGCTTATGACAGGTGCCCAGAGAGGAACTGTGGTATTGTATGAGGAAGTCTGGAGTGTCAGAGAAGTATGTTAGAGCGGTGCAGGACATGTATGAGGACTGTAAGACAGTGGTGAGGTGTGCTGTAGTGGTGACAGAGGAGTTCAAGGTGGAGGTGGGACTGCATCAGGGATCAGCTCTGAGCCCCTTCTTGTTCGCTATGGTGATGGAAGGCGACAGACGAGGTTAGACAGGAATCTCCATGGACTATGATGTTTAAAGATGACATTGTGATCTGCAGTGAGAGTAGGGAACAGGTGGAGGAGAAGCTAGAGAGGTGCAGGTTTGTCCTGGAAAGGAGAGGAATGAAGGTTAGCCGCAATAAGACAGAGTACATGTGTGTGAATGAGAGGGACCAAAGTGGAAGAGTGAGGTTACAGGGAGAAGAGATCAAGAAGGTGGAGGATTTTTAAGTACTTAATGTCAACAGTCCAGAGAAACAGAGGGTGGGAAAAGAGGTGAAGAAGCATGTACAGGCAGGATGGAATGGGTGAGAAAAGTGTCAGGTGTGATGTGTGACAGAAGAGTTTCAGCTAAATAAAAGGAAAGGTGTACAAACTGTGGTGAGACCAGCGATGTTGTTTGGTCTAGAGACAGTGTCACTGAGGAAAAGACAGGAGACAGAGCTGGAGGTGGCAGAGATGAAGATGCTGAGGTTCTCTTTGGGAGTGACCAGGATGGATAGGATCAGGAATGAGTACATCAGAGGGACAGCACATGTTAGAGGTTTTGGAGATAAAGTCAGAGAGGCCAGACTGAGATGGTTTGGACATATCCAGAGGAGAGATAGTGAATATGTTGGTAGAAGGATGCTGATGTTTTGAAGGATGTTTTGAACTGCCAGGCAGGAGGCCTAGAGGAAGACCAAAGAGGAGGTTTATGGATGTAGTGAAAGAGGACATGAGGATGCAGACGACAGGGTTAGATGGAGGCAACTGATTCGCTGTGGCGACCCATGAAAGGAAAAGCCGAAAGGAGAAGAAGACATGAAACCATGCGTTTTGGAGGGTTTATTTAGGCACTGCTTTTCTTCTGATTTGGACTCCATTTCACCAGGGATGAAGCTGCCATCACGGGTGCCCACTCAGGTGGACAGTGATGAGGAGCAGAAGAGGAACCAGACTGAGGAGCAGGGCCAAGGGAAAAGTTGTTGTGCTTGCCCTAAAACTGACAAGGAGCTCAAGAAAGAGAAAGAGGATTCAGAGTACCGCAAGACCTTTGAGAACTATCTCCACAATGAAGTCTTTGAGATCAAGTAAGACAGCAGAGTTGTTTCTCTTCAGAATTAAATGGGAGAACAGTGTAATGTTTCATAATTATTTTATTTAGGAAAGTTGCGGCTTGAGTCAGGTTGGACTCACACATTCACACACACTCACACACTAAATGACCCTTGTACCATTCTGGGCTTGGTGGTTGAATCATGGTAAGCGCTTCATAAAATAAAAGAATGAATAATAGGACTAAAGCTAAACTAAGCCTTTTAACATTTATGTCTAAATGTCTTATTGAAATGTTATTGGGGTACTAGGTGTTCGTTTTAACTTATTGTCTGACTAGCTCACCTATTAGCTGTGTTGAAAAACAACTCAACATAAAATATAGTATAAATATTTTAGCAGTAAAAAGAAACTCAGAAAGGAACAATATGTGGGGCACATCGGAATTCCAGAGTGTTCATATTTAACCTGAAAGGCCACACTTGAAGTGGGAATGAAACACCAGCTGTCAACACCAGCTGCTGGAAGACATTGAAAGAACATGCAACAAACGGCCAATCATGTTGTGAAGACGGTGTCCCACTGGACAGATTGATGAAGTTACAGAAGTCAGACACTGGAGGGAGTTTCTGAAGTTCTTCATGCATCAGACAAACTATTATAACTATTCCTCACTGCGGTCCTGCCTGTTTGCTTGTTTTCAGCTTTTTAGTTCCTTTTCATTTTTTCTGTCTGATGTCCTTCATATTGATTGTTTGTGATTTGATTCTGAACTTGCCCTTTCTCATGAAGACGACCGAGACAGCGGCGCTCTGTGATGGGGATTGCAAATCAAACACGCGCCTTCCGCCCCACTGTCCCGAGCCCTCCGCATGCCACAGTAATCCCTGAGGATGAGGGGGAAGAGACCTTCGAAAGCACCAAGACTGTGGTCACTGTCCAAGCAATGGGGTCGACTGTCGTCTCCAACCTGCGTCACTTCACCAGCTACCAGATTGAGATCCATGCCTGCAACCATCCAAGCGACCCCTCCCGTTGCAGCATGGCAGCATATGTCAGTGCCCGCACATTGCCTGAAGGTGAAGACACTTGTGGTTTTTCTGCTGCTACTGTTGTAATTCTCAAGGTGTATGATATCTCATCTCCTATCTCAAAGAGCAAAACCTACGTGTCTATAAAACGCTATCTAGTCGGCTGCAAAGACACTCCATATAACCAGAAACACAGGCTTTGAAAGAAATATTGTTGATTTGATTGAACAAAATTATTGCAGAATTTTGTGACTGAGATTATATATTTTTATGTGGGCCTTTGTTTTTGTGTTTTTGTTTTGCGGTTTTGTTAAGTTCATATGCCTACTTCCTGTCCCAAATAACACCCTGACATTGGAGTAAAGAGTCATAAAGAGTCATAACTATTACTACTATCTAGCTGATGAAATGAACCACAGTCACAAATATCTGCTTATATATACGGAATAAAAATTGATGTAGCATTTTTGAGTCACAGTACAGTATGTCAAATGAAAAAAGGGCAAAGCTCTGGTGTGTTGATTTTTTGCAGCCTTCTCCCCATCTGCAATCCTATTTCAACAGTAATCCAATAGTCAACCTATATGATCAGTTTCACTGGACGTTGATCAATGTGGTCAAGTTTGTATTTTCTTGACAGAGGATGGTGTGAGGTAACACTGTTTTGATAGAAATTAATCTGATTTAATGTTCCCAGACAAAGCCGATGACATTGTGGGTCCCATCAGATACGAGGTGACAGAAAGTACAGTGCATATCACATGGCAGGAGCCTGTTGCCCCTAATGGTATGATCATTCTGTATGAAGTCAATTACAAGAGGCTGGGAGACAGTGAGGTAAGGGAATACACAACAGACACATACACCTGCTGTTAGTTTTATATTAGTGTTTTTATGTTTCTATAAGTTTATTCATTGTAAACATATACATAACATATACATAAAAATTAGTTGCGAAATATGTTTGGCATCTTGAATGCCTTCCAAAGTAATTTATGTAGTATTCATTATCATATGCAACTCAGAGGGTCACAATACATGACAGACAAATCTAGACTAATTACAGCAATACTGTGCTGCATCATTAGACACTAACTGAAACCTGCAAACCAGAGGCATAGGCATAGAGACCAGTATGTACAATACAAAAATCAATGTGACAAAGTGGCATATATGAGGTGAAAGAAGGCAGCAAGAGACAATCACAGCAGTCAGACGGAGGACAGTGATATGTATGTATGCTGCGGTGTATGTCTTCATGCAGCTGCACTGATTTGTTTGCTGGCTAGGCACAATTTTCAAATAATTAATACAAGTAATAAATAATACAAGTAAATAATATTGACAAGATTTAAAATTTGAAGAAATGATGCACAGAGCATAAAAGCTGTGACTCCACTTGCTCTGCCTGCTGCCATATTAAATCTTAATTATTGTATATTCCCCATTCTCTTTAATACTAAAGCTTCTGGCTACAAATGAAAAAAGGTTTTTGCATAATGAGAATTTTAAATCAAATCATGCAGCACAGAAAAAATTAGACAATGTTCAATATATGACATGTTTTTTGGTTTTTGAATTAGGTAATGGTCTCGCGAATGTCACTCGATCAACTTAAGGGATAATGTATTTTAGGGTCACATGATGTTTTAGTTGCTATAGAGGCAGTTCTGTAAATCAGCTGGTTGCTATTGAATGTGAAAAAAATAACATCAGATGCAGAGTTCATTTTAGCTCAAGAAAGTAATTTCATCCCTGGGAGCTGCTTCAAGAAAAAATTGGGAATCCCAACTTGACGTTTATGCATGCCAAAAGTAATAAATACGGTAAAAACCGTATGCAAGGATTGAGTTTTCCCAATAGTACAATATAAAAACTAAACAAACTGTTAATTTTAATGATTTTATTAATGACAATGTCATAACTGTTTAAATAAAGAGGAAAAAAAGAGTAAAATTACATGTTTTATCAAAATGTTAAAACCTGGTAATCATTTAAAAAACAGTTTTGGAAATAAAGATTTAATGCAGGGTTTTTTTTTTCACTTTTGCTTTCCACTCAATAGCATTCTTTGCCTTTAATTCATTTACTATATTCTCCTGTGGACACTGCGCCAAGCTGACAGAGCTTTTTCCACACACATTTCAGTAACATCTGTCTCTTTTTCTTCACTAACTTTTATTAGAGTTTTTTTTTTTTTTTTAAAGAAAGCACTCATTGTCATTTGCTTTTTCTCTAAATTTTTCATCTTTTTTGGAGGCATGGAGGTAATCAATTAGTCAGTCACTCAACCAATCAATCAATCAACTTTAATTTGTATAGAGTTTAATCACATCAGCAGACATTTCAAAGCGCTTTAACAGACAGACAAGCCAAACAGGACACTCCAAGCGTAAGTGACAGCTTATCCTTGCTCTGGACTCCTGGAGGGTCTAACTAACTCCTCGCTCTCACTGCAGTGTGGAAAACGAGCAGACGTCGTGTTATCATTTGGTCGATTTTAATAAGACAGAATAACTCAGGTGAGTCTCGTGATGAGAAACTGTAGCGAGTTTGTCACGCGAGATTAAAACATAATAGCGATTTCCAGGGCTCGATATTTAAGTGTAGAAATGGAAATATTGTGAATATTTTTGTTGAATGGAAGCACATTTAAAGCTTGCATCCCAGGGACACACGCTGTCAGATGATCATGCGTCCATGTCAAAAAATGTGCGTAAGACGTAAGAATGCACGCAAATGAGAACACTGCACACATGTGTGCCTACCTTTTTAAAGATGTGCAGCAGTTTGGACAGCGGAAATTAAATCGTATGAGTTTGTAACTTGTTTGGAACTGGGAAATTATACCATAGTTGTTATATGGTGTGGTTTCTTCCTGTCTTTGTTCACTGGCTGACCTTCAGTGTTGTTCTTCACAGGAGCTGCACTACTGCGTGTCGAGAAACATGTACAAAGTGACTCGTGGCTGCAAGCTGAAAGTAATGCATCCTGGGAACTACACAGTGAGGATAAGGGCCACGTCACTGGCTGGAAACGGTTCCTGGACCGAGCCCACGTACTTCAGCGTCCAGGATCCAAGTAGGTCTCCATCTACTGTAAACTTTGTCTATCTACTAACTCGAGTGTGCCTTCTTAATTTCCCTTCAGGGATCAAATCAGTATACAAAATTTTTAAAAAATGTAATTAAAAATCTGTATCCCAAATCAAACTAGATTCTGATTCTTTACTATTTTTCACTGCATGCTAGTTATTGTGGTGCATTTTTTAATCCATGTAGAAAAATATCTAAAACATAAATCAGATACATCTAAAATGATTTTTTACACTTAACAGGAACAGATGTTTGTCAGACAGCAGCACTGAATCTTTTGCAAAGGAAATTTTCAAAAGAAACGTGATGTAATTATGTACAGTTTTTACACATTTTGCAGAATAATTTCCATCGATACTGTACTAAAACATGAAATGTACACATGTTAACAGAACTGGCATAAAATAATCTATTGTAGGTCTGAAACAATGTGACTCCAGAGAGGAACGTGGTTAATAGTCTTCATACACTAGATAAATATGATAAATAATAAAAAGTAAACAGATGTAAAACAATGGAAACATTATGTGTATGACCACATACAGTTATATTTAATATTTTTAATTAAATAAATAAATAATAAAACAAGTTTCTTCTTCTTCTTCCGCTTCTTCATCTTCTTCTTCATCTCTTGATTTAAGCAGCCGCTGTCCACAATGTATAAATCAGAATATTAACATTATAGTGATGACAACCCCATTTCCTAATGACACCCCATACCACCAAGTCCTCATAAACATCACAGATGATGTATACTGTTCGGCAGTTTAGGGAGATTTCATTACAGCTTGTTCTTGTTCTTCAAGTAAGCTCACTGTCCATGTAAATGTGTTCAACAGGTGACCCTCTCTACATTTTCAAGATTGTCATTGGACCAATTATCTCCTTTGTCCTACTGCTGTGTGTGTCCACCATAGGATTCATCATGTTCAAGAAGAAGTATGCAATTATCACATTTATTTACTTCATATGTCAGATTCTGTTTGTGCTGTCATTAAATGCATTTTTTTTTCTAGTCAAACCCAAGGGCCCAGTGGTCCAATATACGCTTCTTCAAACCCAGAGTATCTCAGTGCTAATGATGGTGAGTGAACTCTCTAAATTTAAACAGATTCCTTTCAGAATTTAACATTAAATTCACCGTTGGAAAAAGAAATAGGAGAGGTCTGACAACCAATGAACTATCCAATGACATATTCCTGTTTCTAAACCTGCATTCATCAGCTGTATATGTAAAGTGTTCCTGGAAATGTTTCTTCAGTGTATGAGGAGGATGAATGGGAGGTGGCCAGAGAAAAGATAAACATTCTGAGGGAACTGGGACAGGGCTCCTTCGGCATGGTCTATGAGGGCATCGCCAAGGACATTGTCAAGGGTGAGGGGGAGATCCGTGTAGCAGTGAAGACAGTGAATGAGTCAGCAAGTCTCAGAGAGAGAATCGAGTTCCTCAACGAGGCCTCAGTCATGAAGGCCTTCAGCTGCTACCATGTGGTAAGAAGAGACAACATCTTAAACAATTTGCAAATTCTTCTTAAGAACACTCAAGATCTGTGCTGTTACTACGACAGACATAATCTAAGCCCCAGTCTTGTCTGTCAGGTGCGTCTGCTGGGTGTCGTGTCTAAAGGCCAGCCCACCCTGGTGGTGATGGAGCTGATGACCCACGGAGACCTGAAGAGCTACCTTCGCTCTCTGCGACCTGATGCTGAAGTATTGAAATTATAATTCTGATCACTCAGTCATGATGGAATATGAAATCGGATCTGATCTGTTTTAGTTTGAACTTTGCAACTTCTTCTTCTTAACTTCCTCTTTTCACTTTTGCATTTTATGTTTGTAAATGGTGCCCTTATATATAGAATAGAGTATGCTGCCATCTGTTTCTTTCGGGGTTTTTTGTGTTTTTTGGGTTGGGGTGTTGTAAATTGTAGAACATACTTTCATTATACAAGTAGTATCATTTCTTCTTTTATTACTATATTTTCAAAACTGTGATGGTTTAGATGGTCCTTGTGGGGAATTAAAATAAAGGCCAAAACAAATTGATAGCAAGATTCTCTACTGGCCAAAAAACAGATCTACTTCTACAGTTTATCATCATTGATCTTGATTGGTGCTATGAATACATTTAACTTAAAATGACAACTTATGATCCTCTGAAGTAGGAAAATATACAGATTTCATTTAAAGTGGAATAAGAGGGTATAATACCTAAATTTTTCATAATAGACATTTTTTTTAATTTTTGTTAAAAGTTTCCAAGTTTCAAATCTAAATAAATCTAGGTCTTACCATTTAAAAATATGTAAATCTCTGTGTTGACAGGTTAGGCATTCACAATCTTTCTTTTGCCACACAGAACAACCCCGGGCGTCCACCGCCTACTCTCAAGGAGATGATCCAAATGGCTGCTGAGATTGCGGATGGCATGGCTTACCTAAATGCCAAGAAGTTTGTCCACAGAGATCTGGCTGCCAGGAACTGCATGGTAGCTCATGATCTTACTGTCAAAATAGGAGGTAAGTTTAGCACAATAGTGGATATGGCTGTCATGTGCAGCAGCTGATTACTGCTTGGCAGTGTTTTATTTGTATTTTTCATATCACCTGGCATGGCTCTATTACAATGGGCCCAAAATGTCCTCTGTTTGGCCTTCATTTTCAAATTCATATTCAAACAAAATCCGACCATTTGTGTGCCTCCACCAAATGCACATATTTGGACAAACAATATCTGGACATTGCTGGACAGTATGAAATGAGACGCATGCTTTGAGGGCCCTGAAGGTGTGCATTTTATAATACAGTAGTACCTTGAGATACGAGTTTAATTCATTCCATGTCTGAGCTTGTAAGTCAAACTGCTTGTAACTCAAAACAATTTTTCCCAATTAACTAAAATAATTTGAAGCCATTCCATCCTGTTAAAAAAGCCTCAAACCCCCTAGTTTATGACAAAAAAAATAATTCTTTATCGACCAATAGACATGCATACTTCACCTGTGCATAATTGATTGTATATGTTACGTGAACAATGATAAAATATGAAAAAGAGGCGAAAAGTCACAAGCACACACAAGCTACATCTTTACTCTGAGGACAACATGTGGGAAAGAACAAAATGCACTCTTAGCTGATGTTGTATCCATCCACAAACAAGTGGTCAAGAACCACATCCGGTCTCAAATGATGTTGTATCCATCTGCCAACCAGCATTGGTGTCCTGAAGCACAACTCAAAACTCAGATGGTCGCTCAAATGTCGAACAAAAATATCGACCGAACAATGGCTCGTGACTCAAAAAACCTGAATGGCTGGTCTTTGTATGTCAAGTTCCTACTTTAATTTGCTTCACTTAGTTTATTTGAACATTTTTAGAAACATTTAAACTCAGGCCATCTTTATGTCATTGTGCTATACTATAGGTTAGACTATCCACATCAGCATGTCATTTTATGATTACTTTCATTTACAAGTCAAATTGGAGGTTAATTTGTACATTAGTGCAGCTGATGAAAATGCTCTTTCCCTCTCAGACTTTGGTATGACTAGAGACATCTATGAGACAGACTACTACAGGAAAGGAGGGAAGGGTTTGCTGCCCGTCAGGTGGATGGCACCAGAGTCGCTGAAGGATGGAGTCTTCACTGCACATTCAGACTGCTGGTCAGTGAAACTTTCGATTTCGGTTTTGTGCATGTGGTTAGCATTGTATATATGATTAAAAAAATGTTGTGTGGCAGTAGGTGTCAAACAGTATAAAAGGGAACATGAAGCAAGTTTGGACCTGCTCTGAATTTAAACTTTGAGAATCAGAGTTTGTGGAGGATAAAACCTAATCCTTTTTCATACAGCGTATTCAAAGATTCAAAGATTCAACAATGTTGATTAAAGTCAACTTGGCATGGCAGGTCACTTAATGAAATTAATTTTTCAACTTAAATATATACAGTATACTGCATATATATTTAAATACAATTTTGAGCAGTTAATTTGTTTTCCTCTCATGTTGTTGACCTGCTTCTTCTTCTGTCCTCAGTCTACCTGCTCTCTGTTCTGTCTGATGGCTAATTGGCCTGTTGTCATTTTCTTTGTGTTGTTGTTGTTTATCAGGTCATTTGGGGTTGTGCTGTGGGAGATCAGCACACTGGCCGAGCAGCCGTACCAGGGCCTGTCCAATGAGCAGGTCCTTAAATTTGTTATGGATGGATGTTACCTGGACCGGCCAGACAACTGTGCTGATAGACTGTAAGTACCAGAATAGCCAGAGTTAATGTGCACCGAGATGTTTAATACTATTTATACTGTAACAATTTAGTTAAGTCAGACAAGTCAAATGACATTTTCCTGAGTCTTTGACAGCCTGAATCAGACCAGCAAAAATATAATTGAACTGATATTTACATCAATATTTAGGCAACTACTTTTTCTCATTTGATTAATAATTTAATTTATTTTAAGTAAAAAAAAAGCTTTTACTTTGGAGTATTTGTTGTTTGCTTTATTTTGGCATGTATCATTAGTAATCTATTGTATCTTTGTACTGCTGGTCAGATAAAGGATGTTTAAAGATCTGCTAATTGACTTCAAGAAAATGAAGTGAACATTTGTCAGTTATTTTATAGGTAAAATGTTTAAAATGTTTAATTTTGATCTATACTGTCAGTATAATTATATAGTATTATATTAGGTGAATATTAAACATATTAAAGGATGGAGGTAGTGATGCTTGTTTTTTTTTTTTAACAAATACAACTGACAAGGCATTTGTTCTAGGATGTGTGTAATGTGCGTTTACGCATCTATTTAAAAATGGTAAAATCATATACAGAAAAAAGTTAGTTGTAGTTTAAGTTAATTATAGATAAATTGTTACATTATGTACCACAACCACAGAAGACAGGGCAGCTGTTTGTGTCGAATAAATAAGAATATTAAGAAAGAAATAAGTGACATCCAAACAATGAGTCATAAATCAGTATAATTTAACTGTGATCTCTCTCTTCTTTCCTCACCCAGCCACAACCTGATGCAGATGTGTTGGCAATATAATCCCAAGATCCGGCCCACCTTCCAGGAGATCATTGAAATGCTACGTGAGGACTTGCATCAGACCTTTCAGGAGGTTTCCTTCTTTTACAGTGAAGAAAACAAGCCTCCGGAATGCGAAGACTTGGACCTGGACATAGAAAACATGGAGAGCATCCCTCTGGACCCCTCGTCTTACTCCCAGAGGGAAAAGTGTTTGGACAGAGAAGAGGGCTCCTCTGTGGGCTTGAGGGGCAGTTACGAGGAGCACCACATCCCATTCACACACATGAATGGAGGAAAGACCAACGGACGAATACTAGCCCTACCACGGTCCAGTCCCTCTTAATGTAATGTACACATCTCTTGTAAATGTGTCAGCGCTATAGATTTAACTGTATTTTTGTTTTTGCTCTCATTTTATACAGATCACAATTTTACCAAACTCTTCAGTGCTCAACAGTGCATATTTCAGGACCTTATTTTTCACCTCAGATGCCACAAATACACATTACAGCAGGTTCACACACAGGTTCCAGAAGACAGTTTTGTACTTAAGGATTATCCTATTGTTCATGATCATATTTTATGTACTGTATATAATTTGACATGTTTTTGTTCAACTGGGTAGATAATGGCTTCAACTGTGAAAGAAACTCATGACAAACAAATAGGCTGCTAAACCCATTGTCCTTTCCCATGTCCAGACTGGTCTTTTTCTCCCTATGCAACAAAAGCTTGCCATATTTTTTTTTTTAAATTGCTCTTCTGTTTTGTCTTAAGCCTACATCAGTCATCACAAAATTGTCCGGGTCTCTGGACACAAGTAAGGGACAGGCTTTAGGAACTAAAACGAACTCTGTTTTACTGGAGAAGCTGGTCGAAGTGGCTTACCTCCTCACAATGCAGTATTCCAAAACCACACACAGGACGAACACAGGACTTTTTCAGGATTTATTATTGAAATTTATTTTCGTGTTTTTTCCTGTTTCCTTTCTTGAGTTTTCACATTTACAGCTGAAGGATATTAAAACAGTTTTCAAAATATGTTGGTAGACGAGCTCCACAGATTGACCAATAGCTGCTTCTTTGGATATTTTTGTGGTTATAAAAGGTATGTGTGTGTGTGTGTGTATGTGTGTGTGTGTGTGTGTGTGTGTGTGTGTGCGTGAGTGCGTGCGTGTGTGCGTGCGTGTATACGTGTAGAGAGAATATATATGTATGTATATATGTCTGTGTGAATATATATATATAAAGAGAGAAAATACGCTTTGATGTTTTTGTACATAGTCAATACTGTATCTTGTTATTCATGATTTCCGGTCATATAGTAAAAATATTTACGTTAGTCTCTTTTGTTAATTTGTTGTCATCCAGAAAATCATACTAATTTGCATTTCTTGGTCTCCTGATCAACCAATAATACGTGTTCCTTTTCACGTGAGAGGCGTGTGCAGTTAGCCATGTTTCTATGTGATGCCCCTGAAAAAGAGCATTTGGCATTCTCAGCTTCAGATGTCTGCCTATCATATCAAGATCAAATAAAATATTGCCGTTAAGAGTTCTGCAAAGTGCATTCATGATGAGGCCGTGGTGGTGATTCTGTTCTTTTTCCTTCTGTGAATTCATGTTTTTACTGGCAGTACCGGTTTCATCAGTTAATCTTGAGATTATATATTGTAATATGTGTTTGAAGAAAGTTGTGATTTCAATACGAAAGCAGGTGACCAATATTGACAAAAATAGTTACAAGGTAAGTTTGATATTTGCTGAAACTCTAACAATGTATTGATTTTCTTTTTACAGAACCTCACATACACACTATTAACTAAAATTTGGTAATACCAGAATTGCATCTCACTAAAAATTTTTGTTCATTCCATAACAAAAATGCATGGAGGTGAGCGAAAGCAATTTTGGATTCCTAAATTTTAGGAAGGATGGTCCAGTGGGAGGATAAGATATCTTCAAACATCTTTTGTGTATAATCAGCTTGTCTGAAAGGTGTGGTATTTGTTCATGAGCCAAAATTTTATTTTAATTTTAATTAAAATTTGTTCAATTTTATTCATTCATTATAAAATACCCGCTTCAAGCCTCAATACATTCTGCTGCAAGCGATAAAATATAAACAAATTTTTTGAGTAAGTGTCCTACTATATAAATAATAGTAATGACTTAAATCTCAGGGACATAACATTTAAATGTAAGAAATGCTATGAATTAATGACTAAATATAGATACTGTCATTTAATATTCACTAGCTGTAATGACATACAGATTTCTATCTTACAAGTCTTAAACTTCACCTCTACTGTCTGACCACCTGGTCAAACCTGTTCTTAGTTTTCTTGCTGAATTACAAACCATCTTTGAAACTCCATACTGCCACCTGCTGTATGAGTGTGAAACGGCTGAAAACTATTTGAATTCCTACTATCGGGTTTGTTTAGAGGCGCAGCTTAAATATAGCTGACAATTTTAACTACTCCTGAGACGTTTCCCGTCCCCAAACAAAAGAAGTTTTCAAACTGGACATTTTGAACGTCAGATTCTTTTAGTGAGATTGTTACATTCAATGCCGGATGACTTGCGGTTCAAGCTCCTGTCAAAGCTGGAATTCTGAAGATGTTTTTTGGTGTATTGTTCCCGCTACTGAACAAAAACTGAATGGAGTTCAAGTGGGATATTTTATAACAGGTGTTTTAAGACACTATTTTATATTTAACTGGGCGGCACGGTGATAAACAATGAAACCCAAAGCCTACTTGCTGCGCTGCAGTTACTTCCGCAATCGTTGCATTGTGGGGAATGTCGTTTTGGTGCGCGCAAAACACCAGCGGTCCGATGTGGGCCGGTTCTAATAGTAATTAAAAATTCTCCGGCGGGCCATAAATGATTCGCCTTGACTTTGAGATATGTGGTCTAGACTAATATGCCTCAGAGGCGATGAAAATGCAATAAGAGTAATATTCTCTATAAAATATTGTCTGCATTGACTGGTTACCAACTCAGAACAATGACAGATTTCACACCAAATGTGCTGAAGTGATCTTTTTTTTCTCAGAAAAAGTTATTTAAACTTTGATCTGGTCATTTATATTAATGCTCAAGTCTCTCGGGTTTACAGGAGAACATGCAGGGCCGTCCTAGCAGGTCTCACAGATGCGCTTCACCAGAATACGAGAGGAGGAGCGCTCACCAGAGGAGGCTGGGATTTCTGTCAGAGCGACTCTCTTCAGCCCGGCGCATTTTTTTTTATTCGTGCACTTGTTCCTCCTGAGGCATCCCAGTCCCATCTTCCTTTGGTGAAAGCTGTATTACTTCCCTATCTCGCCTAAGGCTTGGAGTAAACAGAAAGTTGACTTTTGGTTTCGGTGCGCACAATTAATTTCGACCCTGGTAAGAGGATACTGATGTTCGGCTTTATGTTATTGTTCTTCTTTATAAAGTCAGTAGGACGGACCCGACAGTACGACTCTGTAAACAGTCGTCGCCTGCCGTGAATAATATTTTATGCCCTATGTTAGCTTTATGGTTTAGCTAGCAAACTTAGCTTGGCTAGCAAAACTAGCTGTTAACTTTACAAACACGTCATAATTAAGCAAACAGCCTTGTGTTTCCAAAGTGTTGGGCTCTTGACTATTTCAAATCGATATAATCTGAACAGCTGACAAGAACGTCTACGTTTACGGCTTTACGTCTGTTTTTCTTTGGCAGGTAGATGACGCCATGCACTTTAATAATATAGTCTGTCGGCCAGTATTAGCTAAATCAACGTTAGCGTAATTTAAGTGAACTGAGATAAATGGAGCAGGCTAGCTAACGTCAAAAAGTTCGTCACGTACAGCTTCGTCCATCTCGACTTAACATTATTTGACTTGTATCCGAATAGACATTTATAGTGCATTTATATTTATTGATCAAAGCCGATACTTGTGAAGCTTTCAGTGACTGACGTTATGAATTCAGATCAGACTCACCCAGCACTTTGGCATTCCTTACATTCCGTCTTTACTGGATGACTCAGAGACCCTAATGGTGTAGTTGTTGTATTTTTCATTAGTTGCAGAAATTCGTCTAAATGAGACATTACGGTGTGTTTAAAGAAAACACTTGGTAGTTTAATACCTGAATTGAAAGTTAATGGTAGTCAGCTGAAGCGCAAAGGTATATTATGTAATTCAGGTAAGCATGTTGCAAGGCATGGTGTTGTATTTTAGAAAATACTTCTGATCGATGCAGACATTATTGTTCACATTAGAGCGAACATGAAATCTGCATGTCCTTAAATGAAAAAATACATTATTTTAAGGGGGTACAGTATTGTATTGTTGGCTCAATCTGCATGAATTGCTTTAATTTCATTACTTGATTAATTCACGAGGGGCAAAATTAATGTTTTGTACAAAGGTATGAGACAGGTCCAAGCACATCGACTGCCCCAGCCACTAAATTCTGTTCCCATTATACTGTGTGTAATTAATTAAAGAAATGTGTGCCTGAGGTGGTCTGAAATATAAAGACACAACTAAAAAAAGTTTTATTTGTACAGTTCATCCATGTTCTTGTAGACAGGACAATTGTAATCGTCTCGTCTACATCCGCTTATCGACGTTTCAGGTTACAGGTCTGCTGGAGCCTGTCCCAGCTAGCTTTAGGCAAAAGGTGGGGTAAACCCCAGATAAGACGCCAGCTCATCACAAGACTCTGCTTGTACATTCCAAATTGGATAAAAGTGTAAGACATGAATTATTGTGTACGGGATACCAGGGTCCCAAGTAATGGGTGAAGCAATGAGGCTGATCTATCTTTTCAGAGATGAAGTTTCCTTGCAAGTCCTATATTAAGTTTTATCAATGTAGGTTACCTGCGTTATACACACACGTCACTTTTCTGTCAAATCTGGGACTTGTTTAGAGTGGATTGACCCGCTTTATTTTGACAGAAACAAGTTGTCTCGTGTTAACAGTACACTATGCTAAAGTAAAAGACACATCAAGTATCTAAAATCAAGCTTGTGGATGAGGAGGCAGTGCAGGAGAGGTTGCTTACACAATTATTTGGTACTACTGTTATTGGCCAAATATACCTCTGTGTTGATTTGAAATAAAAATCTCCTGCAACCTCATAAATTAGAAGCAAGAACAGCTTGAATCACTGGTTTCTTTGTATCAGTCAGCTTTTACATCCTCCAAATGGATTTAGTTTGGTGACTGTTAACTGTCAGTGGTCTGGTTTATTTTGTGTAACAGGAGCAAAAACTTTTTACGTGACAATTCTTTCTGAAACACAGCATGTAGATGAAGTTTGCCCCCATCTTTTCTTTGCCTCTTCTCTCAGGTACTGAGCAGACTTGTTGGTCTTGTTTTGTCTCTTTGAGGGAATGACTTGTATTTCATGCTGCTCTCTTCTCAGTGTGGGTGAATCATTCTAGGTGTGGCTGTCACTCACAGTGATGGGCTGATCCAAACAATGAAGGTATGGCCAATAGTATACCAAGAAGCACGGAAACAAGACTATAAAGAAAGTAATATGATACATGTGCTTTGGAAAAGTGCTTAACCATAGCAATCATGTAAATGGAAAAACATGGTTTTTCAAGTCTATGGACAAGTTTCTTCATCTTTTATTTTTTAGGATAACAGAAACCACAGCATTCGTTCATTCATCTTCAATGTCCACTTTTTTCCGCGTTCGCAGGGTTGCTGGAGCCTATCCCAGCGGACTTGGGGCATTAGGCAAGTCCGCTGGGATGCACACTCCGGGTGTGCACCGCAGAAAACCCAGCATATAAAACAAATACTGTATTGAAGTAGTATAGAACTTTGAAACTAGATTATTGTCTAGTTTAGTGCTAGTGCTGGTCTTTTTCCCCACAGGCTGTATTTTTAATTTCATCTATAGAAAGAAATTTGCCACACTACTTCATGCATGTGATTATGGTACATGGATCACAATGTTCGAGTTAGGGTCCTTCATTTGATCGGTATTTTATTCATGATACCACTTTACCCTAGAGCACATATGTCAAAGTCACGGCCAGCGGGACAGATCTGGCCCGTGATGAATTATTTCTGGCCCGCGGGATGAATTTTAATTACAATTATAACTGGCCCGCAAGCCTCATCCGCCCACTGCTGTTTTGCGCGCACCAACACTACATTCCCCACAATGCAGCAGCAGAGGAAGTAAATGCAGCGCAGCAAGCGGGCTTTGGTTTCATTGTTTCTCAGCAGTCAGAGCGGAGGTTAAATTTAGGTGCTCTCCACTTCTCAAAAATGGCTAAAAGGAAGGTGGACGCTGACAGCAGGGGGTTTCAAGCCAGGTTGGAGTAAATGTTCAGAGAGGTAAAAGGTAAACCTGCATGTCTTCTGCTGAGTTTGCACGTTTCATCCCCGACACAATCCCCTGGCTGTGCATCCAAGCTGCTTGGACGCTTTCTACAGTATGTTTACACATACATGTGTGAACAATTGTTCTCTCTGATGAAGCTGAACAAAACATCACACAGGAGCCGTCTGACTGATAAACACCTTCACGCCATCCTCAGCTTACAGCCTGACCCTGAACATTGATGAACTTGTACGAAAGATGAGACACCATCAAATATCATTGTCAGCCTCAGACAAGTGAGCATCACAGAGCAGTAATGTATTTTCAGTTATAAATTCAGTTAAATTGTTTATACAAGATGTGATGTCTCTTTGAAGGAAATATTGTTTTGTCTGTGTGCCATAAGTTTTTGTATTTATTTCAGTTGAGTGGACTGAGGGAAAATTGCAGATAAGAGCAATGAGAAAGGACACAACTAATTTGATTTACATGTAAATGCACACCGCAATCAAAGCTACAGGCAGTCCCACGAAATATTCGAGTGTGTGACTTTTTTTTGGGCTGGGCAGTGTATAAGGTTTATAATTTTTTGCGGCTCCAGACGGATCCGATCGGTCCAATATTGCTCTTTGAAAATTTATGGTTGCCGACCCCTGTACTGGTGGCACGGTGCCGCACAGCAAGGCGGTTCTGGGTTCGTGTCCCGCTCTGTGCGGAGTTTGCATTTTCTCCCCATGTCTGCTTGGGTTTTCTCCAGGTTCTCTGGCTTCCTCTTCCCTCCAAAAAACATGTGCTTCAGGTTAATTGGTTGTTCCACATTGCATGAGGAGTGAGTGTGTGCATGCATGTTCGTCTGTCTCTCTATGTGGCTCCACGGTGTACTGGTGTTGCGTCCGGAGTCCCCCCCCCCCACCGCATCCTCAGTCAGCGGGCATAGGGTCCAGCTCCCCGCGACCTCCCACAGCGGATGAAGCAGTCGAAGATGAATGAATGAATGACCCGTGCCTACAGCAGGGTCATTCATTCATTCAATTAAAAGTCAGGGAGGTCCAGTTATACAAATTTCCTCTTAGTAAAAGGTCGGAGCCCAAGTCCAGTTTGTGTCTTCTAGCCGGCTGCCATGTCCGCATTTTCATTTATTATCAATTTTCAAGGCAGGATGTGTTTAACTGAGTACAGCTTAGCACAGCTAGCTCTTTTACCATAAATACATTTAAAGTATTTTAGTTTGGAGAACATACAAACCTCAAAATTAAAAATAAAGTGCAAAAAGAGCTGAATAACCCTTTTTTCTCATAAATTAAAGACGTCCTAACCTAAAGAACTGAAGGCCTACACTTCAAGTAAAAAACATTAATATTTCAGAGAACATAAATAAAAAGTGACTCTTTCAGGGGAAAAATGCAAACAGAACTTGAGAGAAAGGGGGATGTGACTAACCTGCAAAATACAGTTTCCTGATAGTGGCACTGAGTGCAGTCTGATGGATGAGACAGTGGTAAGGAATGATATCTGGGTTGTCCTCTTTCTTCCGGGGCACAGCCCCCCTCTCTTTTAACACCATAGAAAGGGCACCATCTGTGGGGATAGAGACCACCTGCTTCAGATCTACTGTATGTTGCTCTTTGTCAACATCTTTTATTGCTGCATATACGTCCTCTCCTATTGTGTGTGTTACATAGTGGTGTTACGCCCAGCAAAGAGCTCCTTCGAGAAGGAACTTGACACACAAAAGCTGGACACTATCAGTAACATCTGTAGACTCATCAATGGCCAAAGATATGAATGGTTCTCTCTCAATAGCTGCATTAAGCTGTAATATTTCTGATTTTCTGGTTGCTGTTGAAGTTGACATCGGGATTTGTTTGATTTTTTCACAGACCTCATCTTTCTGTTTTTCCCTCAAACAAAATCTCAGCAGCAGCTTTTAAGCACTTCTTCATAACTGTTCCATCACTAAGAGTTTATGTTCTCCCTAAAACCACTATGCCTTTAGTGAACATTCGTTTGCATTGTGCTCGGTTATTTTGCCCTCAGCTCGGACTTCAGGGGATAACTTTGCTCAAAAGTTCTGTGATTTGTTTCGTAGTAGCATTTAATTAATGCTACGTGTTCAGCCCTAATGAGATCAATGGTTTTGAACTGCCTGAAGGAAGATTAACAAATTTCTTACACTCAATGTTAACAAGCGGTTTTCCTCATCAACGTTTCTTTGTTTGGAGCAAGCCATGCTGTCTTCACTGTTTCCCTTCCTCTTGCTGTAATGGTAAACTCATAGTGGTAGAGGCACTTCCAGGTGCGTTGACCACGTGGGTAAACAAACAATCTGATTGGATGAACTGAGGGACGTTATTGCCCTATTAACTTAAGTAGCAGCACCCATCGTCTATAGCCACAACTGTCAGTAAAAATGCACCAAGAAAATCTATTCTTGTAAATTTATCACAGAGTGGGCAGCAGTTGCTCAGTGGTAGAGTGGGCGGTGGAGCCAATGTTCCAAGATTAGCTGTTCGATTCCCGCTCCCGCCCAAAAATACCTGGAGTGTGAGCTGTCAGTGGGAGGTGTCAGCTCACCTCTGGAGCACTGCCAAGGCACCCTTAAGCAAGGCGCCGTCCCCCTCATGAGCTGCTCATTTGGGCGCTTCACAAAGGGGCTGCCCGCCACTCTACCTCTCATGCTTACAGGCCCCCTTGTGTGTGGTTATGTGTTTTACAGGGGCTGTACACACTAACATGCATGATTGTGATTGACTAACAGACTAGAGTGTGCATTCTTAATTTCCTTCGGGGATTATAACAGTATATAAAATTACTGTTATATTCCGGACAGAGCCATCACGCGGTCCGGATCCGGACCGCGTTCCACCATTTGGTGATGCCTGTCCTACAGGCTTTTCCCCTTTTTGGGGCGGCAGTGGCTCAGCGGTAGAGCAGACGTCTTGAAGACAGATCGCCCAGCCATCGATGGTTCAAGTCCCGTTCCCACCAGGACATCCCTCGGACTGGTAGCTGACGGTGGGAGGTGTCGACTCAGCTCCCAGCCACTGACAAGGCGCCCTTGAGCAAGGCATCCCCCCCCCTACAAGATGCTCATTGGGGCGCGATCCCCCTTGCACGATCCGTCACTCTGCCTCCCCCCTATACTGTTTGCTGTGATTGCATGCCTACAGGCCCTTAGTGTGTTGTGTTCAGGGGCCTGTACATAACAATGTATGTCTATATGCGTGTAACTGTAGAGTGTAATGCAAGGAGTGTAAAAGCTAATTTCCCCATAGGGGATCATTAAAGTTGACTTTCTTCTTATTTTTTTCTTTTTCCCCCATCCTTTCTTTGACAACTAGATATCCATTTCAACTGGATGGATTGCCAAACATACTAAACTAGATGGTGATTATAGTTTACAAATCTGATAGTGTAAACATGCAAACTATCAACGCTCATCTTTTTATATCAGTGACTAATAACTTCTCAACCGCTTGTATCCGCGATCTTGTTCTTTTGGTCATGACCCATCGCCCATGACCATTGGTGAGATTAGGAACAAAGATCGAATGGTAGATGGAGAGCTTTGTCTCCCGGCTTGGGTCCCTCTTTGTTGCAACAGTGCGGTAAAGCAACTGCAATACCGTTCCTGCTGCCCCAATTCTCTGTCCTGTCTCACGTTCCATTGTTCCCTCACTCGTGAACAAGACCCCAAGATACTTAAACTCGTTCATATGGGGAAGGACCTCATTCCACACTCAGAGAAGGCAATCCATCGGTTTCCTGCTAAGAACCATGGTGTCTCCCTTAGAGATAGGGTGAGAAACACTATTTACTATTTGCAAGAGGCTCAGAGTGGAGTTGATGCTGCATTGCATGGAAAATAGTTAGTTGCGGTAGTTTGGGCATCTGGTGCGAAAGCCTCTGGGGCGCCTCCCTAGGGAGGTGTTCCTGGCACATCTAGCTGGGAGTAGACCTCGGGGCAGACCCAGGTTCCAGGTGGAGGGATTATATCGCAACAATGGCCTGAGAACGCCTTGGGATCCCCAAGTCTGAGCTAGTTGATGTGGCCAGGGAAAGGGAAGTTTGGGGCTTCTTGCTGAAGCTGCTGCCCCGTGACCAGACTACGAATGAGTGGATGAAGATGGATGGTTGGATTATTAAGTTACGGCATTGCTTAGGCACTAGCTGATTTTTGGAGAGGAACCATTTGAATTTTTTGGGATGAATATGTTTAAATGTAAATTTAATTTTTGTGACTCATGTAATAATTTTTCTCTGTGTCTGACCAACAGTAGATCTGAAAAGTACAGTGCCTACCATTTGTATCATCATCATTATAGTGAATAACTACTTTTCCTTGTAGCTCAGGTTCCAGGACAGTCACCACTAAAACCGTTCAACTAAATAGTTATTTGAGTGAACTTTAAAATAAGTTTCCATTGAGTTGTTGAGTTTTAAATCTTTTTAAGTTGTGTCATACTGATCATATTCTGTAGTGAGTAAGAGGCTAACAGGAGAGCTCCTGTGTGAGTTTTTGTCACAACTCCTTTAGACAAACAATATTGTGTATATTTTAGGTGTGTCTGACTTTGAACAACGACTTCTTTAGCTATAAAGCTGTGTCTGGTGAAAATGATCTTTTGTAGTTGGCAGTTTTTTTATTTTTTACCGCTCGTCAGTCCTATATTTGTATTTATTCATTTTTCAACTTAATTTGTTCCTCATCATTTATGTTACCTTCCATATAAGGAAGCTGTTTAGCAGATCAAATAGCAGATCTGATTGGCCACAAGCTCTACGACTGCAGCTCAGAACACACAGAAATCGTTGTACAGAATAGTGATTCAGCATCATTCAACCTAAAAGACCATTTAGAACAGGGGTATCAAACATTTTCACCGAGGGCCACATGAGTATAATGGCTGTCCTCAAAGGGCCAGATGTAATTTATAAATGAAACTAAATGTAACTCAGTGTAATGTAACTAAATGTAACTACTCCTTAATGTTAAATAACTCTGAATTTATTACTTATTCAAGTTACTAACATTACAGTTACACAGAAAAAATATTTTTTTGTTTCTCTGTTATAACAAACTTTTAAATTTATGGTTATGATACCCACAGAGCTCCATCAATCAAGGATCAAACTATCCAAGAGAATAAAGAAATATAACATCAAACACAAGTTTTGACATTAGCTTTCTTCAAAACCTTAGTGTTAAAATGGAGTTAAGTACTTCATTGTGGGAAATGTAGTTTTTGCTGGGAGCACACTTTTGACCTGTTTATTTTTAGACACACTGACCTTTTATGCTCTTGCGGGCCACATAAAATGATGTGGCGGACCACATTTGGCCCCCGGGGCTTGAGTTTGACACATGATTAAGAACATATAGAGATAGATATTGTGTATTTTGCGTCACCATAACACTTTCTGTTGATGCACATTACTGGTCCATAAAAAAACACCCATGTCCACATAAAACACAGCAAGGTCACTGAGGGTCATTCCTCTAAACAGGTGTATGCTACTACTATCAGAGTCTACATCAATTTCAGGCAGACTGCCTTTTCTATCTGCATTTTTCTTTAAAATTTAAATACTTTTTTTTTTCCTTTTGGGGTGGGGAGGTAGGGTAAGGTTAGGGGGGGACACCAAAGACAGAAAATGATTTTATCCTTGTCTGTACATCATGGAGTTAGGGTTAGGTCTGTCCCCACCAAGAACCAGCTAACAGAATTTAAGATTCTTCAATTTGTTCACTTTTTAATTCTTAGACACAATTAAACCCGTCGTTTTTTCCTTCTGGTAGCCAGTGTTTGTTATTTATACTCTAAGGTATTGTGCATATAATGTGGAACAGATTCACTTTGGATCGAGCAAGTATAAATCTGCAGTTTCAGTCCAGAAGAAACAGCTAAGAGACTCATAGCATGTTTAAACTAACAATGATTTTGATATACCCTTGATAGCCACTGTTGTTAAAACAGCTGTGTTCTCTGGGACACTTAATTGTTGTGTTTTGGCCTGAGAGCTAGTCTGACGTGTGCTGAACCATCAGTTTGTCAAACCAGTTTCCTCTCCACAGGCGAGACGCATGTGCTCCAACCTGTTGTTTGGATTCAGCACTCTCTCCTCTTACACCATTCTTCCTTTTATAGGTAACCTTTTGTTTGAGGGCTTGTGAGTCAGCAAAGTTGGGTAAAGTGCAGTCAGAAATTATTTCTTAAGGTATGTTTTTATGGCGTTTCCTATTGTGTAATTATGGTTCATTGAAACTCTCATCGCTTCTAATGTGGCACAAGGTAATATCAGTGTTTTTGTGATCTATTTTGGTATGAACGTTTGTCAAAGTTAGTGATTCAAAGATCTCAGTTAATTTGACTGAGAATTTATTTTATAATTTGATGTGTAATTTTACATATATGGATGTCAAAAAATATATGGTTACAAACATTGTGTAATTACATATTTGAAGCTAATTTCCCTCTTTTGTTTTATTGTAATGTATTCGCTTCTCTCTGTCTTTGCTCCTCAGAGTTCTGGGGAGAGTGTTTCTCCCTCAGTGTCCTATGGCCACCCATCTTACTCCTTCAATCCAGGCATGACTGTCACCCCTCATAGCCACAGCATTCAGTCCAGTTCCTCTTACATCTACTCGATCCCTTCCGGATGCACATGGATGAGGTTGAAGGCCTGCGTTTGAAGCTCCCGTCTGAGGAGTCACTGAATTCCCTCTTGGCTGAGCCCATCAATCTAGAAGGTCAGCTAGTCAAGGACAGCAGGATAAAGAGATGCTGAAAGCTCCCTGTATCTTGGTCACAAGAGAATGACATAACTTCATAAAGAATTTCATCTTATGGGAACAGTTACAATTTAGATAGCAAAACATATCTTTTTTTATAATTGTGAAGTTTAGCCTTCGCCTCTGAACAGTGTGTGACCTTAAATGATACACATTATTGATCATTCAGTGCATTTTATTCCTCAGACCTTCATTTGTAAAAATATTTAAGAGTATTCATATTTCCAGGGAAATTTTACATTTTTATGCTGTGTGTTTGTGTCTTATTATCTGAAACAACTGGACATCTTTTTAGGGTTTGTAGACACTTCACCATGAGGTTTTTTCAGTGCTGACATGGAAATGAACAGGCTATTATCACTTCACTCAAAAAGCTCTGTTATACATCATTACAAACTTTAGAAAGACTGAAGAAGGAAGAGAGATGAAATGTCAAGCCCATCAAATTCAGCCTTGAAGGATTTTTAAAAAAAATCTACTTGAAGACAGTCATGGTAGAACCTCACTGTAGTTGATTTAAAACATAATGAAATGGCTATCATCAAATGTCCCAATTGATGAATAATCATTAAAATGAATGACTAATAACAAAAAATTAATTCATTAATCAAATATGTATACAGTGAGCCATCGTGCATTGGCGCATCAACGCTCGTGACTTCACCTCATCGCGGATTTTTGGTAGGTAGTCACGTGATACCGTACGCGCATTCTGTTGACCGACGGCATCCGGAAGTGCCCAAGCTCCGGGATCTCGGATTTAAGTGAGACACAAATGTGCTTTAAACAGTCAATAAGAGTATGGGGAAAAGTAATTCAGATAGAAAGTGGTTTAATATCAGTATGGGGAGGGTTCATAAACGTTTAAATTACAGTAAACAAGATAAATAGTTTGTCGCTCTATCGCGGAATTTGTTATTCGCGTGTGGTTCCTGGACGCATTAACCGCGAAGAACGAGTGCGCACTGTATACATGTATGTGTGTGATTGTGTATGCACACACAACACTGAACAGATGACAAGTCAGTTCAGTTTTAAGGTGGTGTAAATCACACAAGTAACCCTGTGAGTAAAATGTGCAGCCCTAATAAAGAGTGACTTATGGTGAGCAAAAACCTGGTAAATGATATTCCATATCACAAAAGTAAAAATAATGAGAACTGCTGGCCTAATTATATTTTTTGCTTATGTTTTGATGAGAAAATGATGAATGGGTGCAGCAGTGGTTTAACATTTGAAGTTGAAAATCGACACACAGTGTTATTATCATAGTTTATCAGCCTTTGGATGTATTTTCTATGTGAAAAGATATGTTTAATTCCATATAAAAACATCCTTATCACAAAATTTACACACTGAAAAGGATTAAAAATAACCTGAACCTGACCAATAATAAATCATTGAAATTGACACAGCACAAGGCGTGTTTGGGTCACATTCCAATGACTTTTGATGTGTCATTCAGATTCCCATTATGCTGCGCTTCGAACTGAACTTGAGTTCAGTGCCCAGAACCTCGAGGCGGATTCATGGAGTGTCACTGTGGACCAGAACTACCTTAAGGCCCTGAACAAAGAGGCTGCTGAAAGACAGGATGTCATCTATGGTAGGTTTAGTTTGTCTTAAAAGGATAATTGTATTTATCTGTATTTACTGTATGTTAGTGGTGGATGATTCAAATCAAAGAGTTTTGATTGTTAACAGATCTTATTTGAATGATTTATGGGCCTGTACATTTTCAGCAGCATTTCTATTTGTGGTGCCAGGACACCAGATTTCCTTTGTCCAGTTAAGTAGTAGATAACTTGGTCATGGTATATCATTAGTTGTTGTTGAGCGTGTTATGGAATTAGTGAGGGGTACAGTTGTTTTTGTGTCATTCACGAATTACTTGATGTGTTTCTAAGACCTATTTCAGACTTCATACTGTATATCCCTCTTCATCCAGAGTTTATCCAGACGGAGATGCACCATGTACGCACCTTAAAAATCCTTCTCCATGTGTACATGTATGAGTTGAAGCAGTGTCTGTTGATTGAGGAGGCCAAGCTGGAGCGTCTCTTCCTTGGTGTGGAAGCCCTGCTCAACCTTCACAGCCACTTCCTTAACTGCATGAAATTGCGCCAAAAAATAAGTCAACATGATGGATCCCCAAACTACCAGATCACCCATTTTGGAGATATTATCCTCTCTCAGGTAGAGCAAGGATTTATTTATTAAATTAATTTCTTTATTTACCCACCCTCATGCTGTTTTTCTGTCACTACCTAAACACTGTAAAGTAGCATTTGAATGGATTTGTTCCGTTTAAGTTTTTTGGTGATTTTGTGAACCGTGTGGACATTTCAGTTCTGCCTTGTTATTATGTAACCCCCATTGCGGTGTTAGTTTTCAGGTGTACGGGGACAAAGGCTGATTGAGTGGTACAGTGCTTTCTGCAGTCATTACAATGAAGCCATGAGCTTCTATAAAGAGCATCTGCAGAACAATAAGAAAGTGCAGATACTTCTGAGGGTAAGTAAGCTGAAGTCATTGGTTAAATTATGTACCGTAATTTCCGGTCTATTGAGCGCACCTGAATATAAGCCACACCAACTAAATTTTAAATGTAAAAAATTTGTAGATATAACACATATAAACCACAGATGTTCAAGTGTTGTAACATGAGAAGTTTATGCAAAAATATTTTTAAAAATTTTAATTACAGCGTCTCCAAGGTCTCACCATTGATTGATGCCAAGTTAACATGCAGCAGCTCTGTTTCCTATTTTGACAGCCAGATTACTTGCCTTTGACTTAAATGGTGTATCATATGGCTTTCTTCACATTTTTTCCATCATAATGGGTGTGCATGATGTACAAATGGTCTAATCAAACTACGGTAGTGTCTTCCTGGTTGCATTATCTCCTCCACCTGTCAAGTACTTCCTGCTATTGCGCCCCCTGGAGGCTTTTAGCCCGTAAAGATCTAGAGAACAGCCGCTTCATTGTTTAAGCTGCAGGGTTCAAAGTGTGTGGAGGGAAAAAAAGTAGTGGCATATGGCCCTAAAAATTGTGGTATATGATTGTGATTTTCTTCATGACATACTGAGGCCAGTAGTTATGCTTTAAAACTGGGAAAGTGGATTATCTCAACCATCAGTAGCAGCATATAAGAGATAGGCCTTTTCATACCTACCAATGATGTACAATGATTGACTACTAGAAGAGACTTGCAGGGATAACGCATGAGTCTCCAAAAAACAAAGCTTTACTTTTTATGACAGAAAATAGGTCAGCTGCCTCTTGTGCGAAGGTTGGGAATCCCAGAATGTTTTATGTTGGTAACTCAACGCATCACCAAGTATCCTATTCTGGTGGAGAGAATCATACAGAGCACAGAAGGTAAACTCTCACCTCTTACCTGCAAATTAATCCACATGATGAATAGTCTTGTCCGGAATAGTGTTTTCATTTATATAGATAGGTTGATGTGATGTTCTTCACTTTTCAGCTGATACGGATGAATACAATTCTCTGGTACAAAGTTTGGTGCTTATTAAAGACGGCATCTCTCAGGTGAACGATCTGGTCAATCAGTATGAGAAAGCTGCTCGTCTGAGAGAAATCTGCCAACGTCTGGAGCCCAAATCTCTGGGCCGGATGATGAATGGGCAGCTGTTTCGCAGGGAGGATCTCATCCAGGGGAATAGGACACTGCTGCACGAAGGCACTGTCGTTTGGAGGTCCTCTGGAAGACAAAAAGGTTTGTTTACTGTGCATTTTTCCTAATCAGTTTTTTGTGTATTCATGAATTTTTTTATAAAAATGTTGCTGTTATATTCTTAATATTAGGGGGAATATTTTTTGATAAGTATTCTCATTACTTTGAAATTGATAGGACTCTAATTATCAGTATTAAAGTCCAAGGGTTTTTTTTTTTTTTTGATGCAGTGAATAAATATGATGCTTTTTCTTCATCCGGCATTTCTTGGTTTGAGTAGACTTTTTTGTCCATCATATGTCAGTTAAATCATCTATTCATCTACATCTTTATCACAGTGCAAGAACGCAGAAGAAGACATACTGTCCGTATCTCTGGTTGTAAATTTGACTCAGGGTTTCTTTGTCCGGTCTTGGGCCATAATGCTCCACTTCAGAACAAGTGCAATGTCCCTCTTGAGCACTGTAGGATGTTATGTGAATGTCCATTATGTATGCTTTTAGTGAGATAACTCCAAAAACCTGATTTTGATGATATTTCATTGAAAAGTAGATTTTGGGCTGAGAAAGACTGTTTTGTTTGTCTACTTGTGATTTACATGTATTTATGTATGGGTTTTGGTCTACATTTATGGAGATAAGTAATTCATAGATCATTGTTATAGCAAAAACATAATCTTTGTTTTTTTTCGAAGAAAGGTTGAACTTTGGGTTTAATAGTTATTATGGAACCTGAAAGAAGTCATGCAACAGTATACTATGTCACTAAGTCTGCATGACTGGCAGTCATTTGATTCTGAGCAGCATTCATCTCCCTGCAGACATCCATGCTGTACTGCTGTCAGATGTTCTCCTCCTCCTACAAGAGAAAGATCAGAAGCTAGTGTTCGCTGCTGTGGTGAGTTCTTTTTCCAGTTTTTTTTTTTCTTTTTTTTTCATGAGCAATTTAAGTGTATGGTGCTGACTTCTCTTCAAAACACTTCATCAAGATGTCATTATGTCTGATGTATCTGTATACTGTATATCGTGACAATAATTTGAACAAAAATTAATACCTGCTGTTTTGTCATGCAGGATAACAAACCACCAGTTATCTCCCTTCAAAAGCTGATAATTCGGGAAGTTGCTCATGAAGACAAAGCCATGTACCTTATTTCTACATGCACCACTAACATGCCAGAGATGTATGAGATCCACACAGGCTCCAGAGAAGAGTGCATCACATGGACTAGTCTGATATGGGAAGCAATTAACCGGTAAGCCTAGGAAGAGATGTGAACAAAAGAGGGATATTCAGAAACTAAATGTTTATTTTGTTATTATTAGGGCAGCAAGTATTTGGTAAAAATGACTGAAATGATTCATTTTGACATTGGTCTATTTTTTTGTTGTGGTACTGGCACATGGCAATTATGTTATTAGGTACGTAAGTGCCTTGTGTGCAAAGCTAATTTTATATGTGTGTGTGTATGTGTGATGCAGATACAGATGCAGTATTTGCTTTGAGGATGTTGATAGAGAAGAACAGAGAAGGCCAGAAGGAGTTGCATTGTGTTTTTGTAGATCTGGAGAATCTACAAAAACACAACAATACCACAGTTCCAGAGAGGAACTGTGGTATTGTTTGAGGATGTCTGGAGTGGCACACATGTTAGAGCGGTACAGGACATGTATGAGGACTGTAAGACAATGGTGAGGTGTGCTGTAGGTGTGACAGAGGAGTTCAAGGGATCAGCTCTGAGCCCATTTTTGTTCACTATGGTGATGGACAAGCTTGCAGATGAGGTTAGACAGGAATCTCCATGGACTATGATGTTTGCAGATGACATTGTGATCTGTAGTGAGAGCAGGGAACAGGTGGAGGAAAAGCAAGAGAGGTGGAGGTTTGTTCTAGAAAGGAGAGGCATGAAGGTTAGCCGCAGTAAGACAGAGTACATGTGTTTGAATGAGAGGGACCCAAGTAGAAGAGTGAGGTTAAGAAAAGATCAAGAAGGTGGAGGATTTTAAGTACTTGGGGTCAACAGTCCAGGCCAATGGAGAGTGTGGAAAAGAGGTGAAGAGGTGTGTACGGGCAGAATGGAACGAGTGGAGAAAAGTGTCAGGTGTGATGTGTGATAGAAGAGTTTCTGCTAAAATGAAAGGTGTACAAAACTGTGGTGAGACCAGCGATGTTGTTTGGCCTAGAGACAATGTCACTGAGGAAAAGACAGGAGACAGAGCTGGAGGTAGCAGAGATGAAGATGCTGAGGTTCTCTTTGGGAGTGACCAGGATGGATAGGATCAGGAATGAGTACATCAGAGGGACAGCACATGTTAGAGGTTTTGGAGATAAAGTCAGAGAGGCCAGACTGAGATGGTTTGGACATGTCCAGAGGAGAGATAGTGAATATATTGTTAGAAGGATGCCGAGTTTTGAACTGCCAGGCAGGAGGCCTAGAGAAAGACCAAAGAGGAGGTTTATGGATGTAGTGAAAGAGGACATGAAGGTAGTTGGTGTGAGAGAAGAGGATGCAGAAGACAGGGTTAGATGGAGGCAACTGATTCGATGTACAGTCCCTGAAGGGAAAAGAAGAAGGAAGAGTGTGTGTCGGTGTGAATTAGTATATATGTATATATTAATATATATTAATATATATACTGTATGTATACACACATTATTACCTGAATATGACAATTATGAAAAACTTTTCTGTGTAATTCAGTGGTCCAGAAGAGGAGCTGCTCTGTCAACTGACAACTGCACTGCAACAATTCCAAGGTATGGCAGTCAAGATCAAACTACTAAAGCACACAGAGAAGCTTAGCAGTCGTCAAAGCTTATATAATAATAAATAATAATAACAAGGCAGTCACAGACTGCAACATCCCGCGACACCCCTAAATTCAAAATTTTACCCTGACCTACTTGCATAGGTCAAAGATCAAAGCTAGTGCTCTGACCTACTGTCATTTATCGAAGCACTAGCTTTGATCTATGGTCTTACACTAGCATTCTCTCTCGTCTTTTTATCTTATCTGATTCCTGAGTGTACAAAAGTTGAAATTTGACCTTGACCTTTTTCTCAAGGTCAAGGTCATCATCTTATTTTCATTCCCTTTGCCGCCTGAGTAATGTGCTTTTTGTTTATTCTTTCTATCTATAACAGTTGCGAAGATATTTGGTGGACTAACTAACGAACGAACGAACACACCAACACTGATAATCACAATACATCACTGCTTTGAAGCGGTATGTATTAATAACTAGGAAATAAGCAATCACATACTGCAACATCCCGCGACACGCCTGAATTCAAAATTTTACCCTGACCTACTTTCATAGGTCATTTAATGAAAGACCCATGATCCAACTAGTGCATAGACTAGTCCATATGGAGGCCAGTGTGACTAAGACCGTATGTCAAAGCTAGTGCATAGGTAGATCAAAGCATTAGCTTTGATCTAGGGTCTTACTCACAGTGGCCTTTTCCCTCGTCTTTCTATCCTGTCCAGTTCCTGACTGCGTGTACAAAAGTTTAAATTTGACCGTGACCTACTTTTCTCAAGGTCAAGGTCATCATCTCACTTTCATCCCCTTTGCCGCCCAAGTAATGTAAACAGCACGTTACTTTGTTCATCTTTCTATCTTTCTATCTATCTGGTTCATCTTTCTATCTGCAAAGATATTTGGTTGACGAACGGACGGACGAACACACAAACACTGACAATCGCAATACATCGCCTCTTTGAAGCGGGATGTAATTATAATAATATTCTTTTCCTTTCGGCTTTTCCCTTCAGGGGTCGCCACAGCGAATCAGTTGCCTCCATCTAACCTTGTCTTCTGCATCCTCTCACACCAACTACCTTCATGTCCTCTTTCACTACATCCATAAACCTCTTCCTCTAGGCCTCCGACCTGACAGCTCAAAACTCAGCATCTTTCTACCAATATATTCACAATCTCTCCTTTGGAAATGTCCAAACCATCTCAATCTGGCCTCTCTGACTTTATCTACAATACCTCTAACATGTGCTGTCCCTCTGATGTACTAATTCCTGATCCTATCCTTCCTGGTCACTCCCAAAAAGAACCTCAGCATCTTCATCTCTGCTACCTCCAGCTCTGTCTCCTGTCTTTTCCTCAGTGACACTGTCTCTAGACCAAACAACATCGCTGCTCTCACCACAGTTTTGTACACCTTTCCTTTCATTTTAGCTGAAACTCTTCTATCACACTTCACACCTGACACTTTTCTCCACCCGTTCCACTCTGCCTGTACACGCCTCTTCACCTCTTTTCCACACCCTCCATTGCTCTGGACTGTTGACCGTAAGTACTTAAAATCCTCCACCTTTTTGATCTCTTCTCCCTGTAACCTCACTCTTCCACTTGGGTCCCACTCATTCACACACATGTACTCTGTCTTACTGCGGCTAACCTTCATGCCTCTCCTTTTCAGGAAAAACAGATCACAATGTCATCTGCAAACATCGTAGTCCATGGAGATTCCTGTCTAACCTCATCTGTTAGCTTGTCCATCACCATAGTGAACAAAAATGGGCTCAGTGCTGATCCCTTGAACTCCTCTGTCACACCTACAGCACACCTCACCACTGTCTAACAGTCCTCATACATGTCCTGTACCGCTCTAACATACTTCTCTGCCACTACAGACTTCCTCATACAATACCACAGTTCCTCTGTGGGCACCCCGTCATAAGCTTTCTCCAGATCTACAAAAACATAATGCAGCTCTCTCTGGCCTTGTCTGTACTTCTCTATCAACATCCTCAAAGCAAATACTGCATCTGTAGTACTCTTTTTGTGGCAAGAAACCATACTGCTGCTCACAAATACTCACTTCTGCGCTTACTCTAGCTTCAACTACTCTTTCCCATAACTTCATTGTATGGCTCATCAGCTTTACCTCTCTAGTTGCCACAACTCTGCGCGTCTCCCTTGTTCTTAAAAATGGGCACCTTTCTCCTCCGTTCCTCAGGTATCTTCTCACTATCTAAGATCCTGTTGAACAATCCAGTCAGAAACTGCCACCTCTCCTCGACACTTCCGTACCGCAACAGATATACTGTATCATCAGTACCGAGACACTTTTCACTCTTCATTCTCTTCAATGCCCTCCTCACTTCATCCTGACTAATCTTTGCTACATCCTGGTTCACAACAGCAACCTCGTATAGTCTTTTTTCTCTCTCATTTTCTTTGTTCATCAACTCTTCAAAGTACTCTTTCCATCTTCCCATCACACTACTGGCACCTGTCAACAGACTTCCATCCCTATCCTTAATCACCCTAACCTGCTGCAGGTCCTTCCCATCTCTGTCTCTGTCTTGCCAACCTGTATAGATCAGTCTCTCCCTCCTTACTGTCCAACCTAGCATACAAGTCATCATAAGCCCCTTGTTTGGTCTTTCACCTTACGCTGCATCTCCCTCACTCCTGTCTATTCTCCTCAGTCCTCTCAGGGTCCCACTTCGTCTTAGCTAACCTCTTTCTCTGTAAACACTCCTGTACCTCCTCATTCCACCATCAAGTCTCCTTATCTACTTTCCTTCCAGATGACACACCAAGTATTCTCCTACCTGTCTCCCTGATCACATTAGCTGTAGTTGTCCAGTCATTTGGAAGCACCTGACCACCCAGAGTCTGTCTTAACTCCTTCCTTAAAGTCATGCAACACTCTTCCTTTTTCAGCTCCCACCATTTTGTCCTCTGCTCTGCCTTTGCTCTCTTCATCTTCCTCACTACCAGAGTCATCTTACACACCACCATCCTATGCTTTTTGGATACACTGTTGACTACCACTACTTTGCAGTCACTGATCTCCTTCAGATTACACCGTTTACACAAGATGTAGTCTACCTGTGTGCTCCTACCTCCACTCTTACCGGTCACCCTATGTTCTTGACTCTTCTGGAAGAAAGTATTCACTATAGCCGTTTCCATCCTTTTTACAAAGTCAACCACCATTTGTCGTTCTGCATTCCTCTGCTGGATACCAAACCTGCCCATCACCTCCTCATCACCTCTGCTTCCTGCACCAACATGTCCATTGAAGTCTGCACCAATGACAGCTTTCCCACTTCTCGGTACGCTCTGCATCACTTCATCAAAGTCCAACCACAATTTCTCCTCCTCCAGCTCCCATTCTACCTGTGGAGCATACCCACTAACATTGACCATCACACCTTCGATTTCTAGCTTCAGACTCATCACTCGATTTGACACTCTTTTTACCTCCAGGACATTCCTAACAAACTCCTTCTTCAACACCACTCCTACTCCATTTCTCTTCTTGTCTAGATCATATTAGAATAACTTGAAACCTGCTCCTAAACGTCTAGCCTTGCTACGTTTCCACCTGGTCTCCTAGACAGACAGTACGTTTACCTTCCTCCTCTGCATCATGTCAACTAGCTCTCTACCTTTTCCTGTCATAGTTCCAACATTCAACGTCCCTACTCTCAGTCCTATACTCTTGGCGTTTCTCTTCTCCCTCTCTCCTATGAACACACTTTCCTTTTCTCCTTCGACCAACAGTAGTCGAATTTCCACAGGCACCCTGTAGGTGAACAGCACCGATGGCGGTCGTTGTTAACCCGGGCCTCGACCAATCCGGTATGGAAGTCATACCGGATCATAGATTTGATTTGCATGTTTGATTTGGCAAAAGTTTTACGTCAGATGCCCTTCCTAACTATATCAACAATCATAATGAATTCCATTTATATAGCTCTTTTCTAGACACCCAAAGACACAGTGGAACCATTATTCACTCTGACCTTTTATGTTCTCGCAGGCCACATAAAATGATGTGGCGGGCCACATTTGGCCCCCAGGCCTTGAGTTTGACACATGTGGCCTAAAGGATGAGTGAAGATTGTGGACTCCTTCTTCAGTTAAGGGGAGCTGAGTGGGTGGAGTTCTGACAATAATTCCCATCACTTTTTAAATACACTGCTCATATTATAAGCTGAATTGTATTGTTTACACGTAGATCAGTTCCTAAACAGATTAATAAGAAAATGTTTATCATAATACTTTGGAAATGAGGATTTACTGCATGAAATTTTGTTTTTTTTTTTAAGATTATAGGGTTATTTGGTATTTAATTTCACACTTGGTTTGCCATTTCAAACACAAGCTAGTGCTGATGTCAAAACATTTATATTCATATGAAGTAACAGTTTGTCATATGTATATGTCATATACATATATATATATGTATTTGTCATATATATATAAATATTTGTGTAATATGTGTGTGTATATATATATATATATTTGTGTATATATGTATATATATATATATATATATATATATATTTGTGTATATGTATATATTAATGTATGTATAAAAAAAGATGTTCTGTAGGAGATGCCAGTGTGGAAGTATTGATTATAATGTAGGGATGGGACTTTATAGGATAAGGGGTCTCCACATGTAGGTCCAAATGTTGATTGTTAGGGGCAACAGTGACTCATGGTAGAGCAGGTTTGATTTCTGCTCCTGCTCTCCTAGTCACCCGTCGTTGTGTCCTAGGGCAAGACCCTTTATCTTCCTTGCCTCCTGTGAAGGACTTGCTGGTGTGTGAATGTGTGTGATTGTTCTGGTGGTGGTCGGAAAGGACGTTGGCGCGGATTGGCTGCCACGTTTCCGTCAGTCTGCCCCAGGGCTACACATGTAGTCCACCATCACTAAGTATGAATGATAGATTGATAGATATATAGATAGATACTTTAATAATCCCGGAGAATGAAGAGTGAATGAATAATGTATCCACTGTAAAGCGACTTTCAGTGCCTAGAAAAGATCTATATAAATGTAATCCATTATTATCCATGTAATAAAATCACTGAAAGAGGTGAGGTCAGTCAACTTGCTGCTTTATGTCCACTTTATGCACAAATCTAACTTGTTTGTTCTATACTGTTGCTTTTTAGATGAACTGAAGGTACGAGATGACCGTATAATTAAAAGTCTGACAGAAAAGCAGCAGATCTTTGCTGATCTCTATAAAACTATGATGGGGCAAGAAAGCCCACACAATGGTCTCCTGCTCCGAGGAGACACCACTGACCTCCAACAGGGGGAGATGCTGCTTAATGGAGCAATTGTTGAAGGTAAGAAGCAGCTAGTTTGTGATAGATAGATATATACTTTATTAATGACTTGAAAAAAGAGGCAATATTCAGTATTTACAGTTTTTTCTCCATTGGGGTTGGTCATGAAAACAAAATGAACATTGCATATGTGAATTAGTTTCATTTTCTATCATACAGCCAAGTAGTGACTAAAAGTGTGCTTATGCTGACTTTCAAGGAGGAGATTAAGGACTTTTTTATTTGCAGTTGAAAACCTGCAGAACCTGCTCTTAATGATAAAAGAACCAAACAATCCTAAGGATGAGAATAAGATGCATGAGGCACAGTGCAGGAGCACAGAGACTTGTGGAGTGGCAGACAGTAACCCTGCTGGAAGCACTGTAAAAGGTAAGCAGACATAAATGACATCATGACATCACTTCTTCTCATGCACATCAGTGTCACTGTGTTGACAGAAAAGGAGTTCCAGTCAAACACAGATAATATTTCACAAACCTTTGAGTTTCTTACAGGGTCAGTATTGCAACATTTCTGACTTGCATTTTCATTGAGATACTCGAAGGATTTGAGCAAGTGTTTCTGAATTCTTTCATCATTGAGAAAAATGTGCATAGTTTCCACTTAGACATTACTGTACATTTAATATTTGTGTTAAACATCTCCATTGTCTGCAAATCCTACCAACCTGCAGTTGGTACAGTTGTGCATTCTGTCCCAGCAACAATGATGAAACTATAGTCATAGCGAATATGTTACGGTATTTATTACATCCCGCGAAGCGGTGATGTAATTGTCAGTGTTTGTGTGTTTGTATGTTCGTCCACCAAATATCTTCGCAACAGTTGCAGATAGAAAGATGAAACAAAAAACACATTACTCAGGCGGAAAACGGGATAAAAATAAAATGATGACCCTGACCTTGAGAAAACTAGGACAAGGTCAAATTTCAACTTTTGTACACTCAGGAACTGGATAAAATAGAAAGACAAGGGAGAAGGCCAGTGTGAGTAAGACAGTATCTATTTTCTATCCTGAGATATTTTTGCAAATATCTTAGGAACCGGATAAGAATGAAAGACGAAACAAAAGCCGTTGTATTAAGGGAAGCAAGGGGATGAAAATTAGACCACAACCTTGACCTTGAAAAACTTGATCAAGGTCGCATTTTCCCTTGTAAACCTTTTGTAGGTACATATCTCTGAAACCTCATGACAAATAGAATGTACTAGTCACATGTTGTATAATGGGTCTTTTATTAAATGATCCTGACCTATGAAAGTAGGTCAGGGTAAAATTTTGAATTCAGGGGTGTTGCTGGATGTTGTAGTCTCTGACTGCCTAGTTTGCTTTGAATGTGTGTGCTTTAATTAGACGGCGATGGAGCTGAGAGCCCAGATGACAGCAGCGAGTATTTAGTGGACTGTGTCAACACCACCAAAGACCCTCAGCACTGGGAAATGTACAGCTCAGAGAGCCTGGAAGAATCTGTGAGTGACAAATGGAAAGAATATAAAGTTGATTCTGGTGATGACAGTTGTTGAGGCATTATCATGGTATGTGTTAATTTGCTTCAAGGCCGATGACACAAAACTGGAAATTGGCAATTTAACCACCAGTCATTTCCTCGATCTAGAGGTAACTCTATCAGATATTCTTATCTTACTGCCTTTTCCATTTCATGTTAATACTTTCCATTGTGGTTGTTCTTTTCTATAGGTGTGTGACAGGATAATTCTGCTAGCACAGAGACTATACAGCTTACAAGTAAGATGGCTTTGATTATTCTGACATTTATTTTATTCACTAGACCTAATTTCTAAAAGTTTTTGGAAAATTGTTTGAGCTGAATGTGCATGGAAATAAAATGTGTTTGCCGTTGGTAGATTGTTGTGAATTGTCACATGTTTATGTCAAATCTTTCACTGTGCAGGCAATCATTGTTCAGCAGGACAGCCTGATTGAGCTGCAACACAATTTTCAGTCCAAGAGTAAACAGAATGCCCGTCATTACAGCAGCGTGCTACTTGAGCAGGAGAGGCAACGCCACTTGGAAAAGCATAAGCAGGAACTTGCCAATTTGCACAAGTTGCAGGCCCAGCATCGAGATGAACAGCAGCACTGGGAGAAGGAACGCGAACGGCAGAGGATGCAGATCAAGGCTCTGGAAGCACAGCTGCAGAGGAGGGAGGATGAATGCCAAAAGTGGGAGGAGGAGCTCAATGAGGAGAAGAACGAGCTGAAGATCCAGAGGGAAAATTATCAGCAAGACCTGGAGAGGCTGAGGGAATCTGCAAAGGCGGTAGATAAGGAGAAGGAGCGTGTTTCTCAGGAGAAGGAGCTTGTTGATCTGGAGAAGGAGCGTCTGCAGGAGAAAAGAAAGAAGCTCTTCCCCAACCAAGGATCCTCCACTTATGATGATCCTGCACAAGTAAGCAATTGGATAGGAACTTACAGTTATCAACATTTTGTGTTCATCTATTCTTGTACTTTGAATGCTGGCTTAAATTTAAAATACATTTTGGCAAATATGGTCACACTAATTTCTATTATATAAGTTAGTCAGGGAATATCCAGCTCGCACAATCTACGGAACAACTATGGTTTAAAAGCTTCAGAAGCAAGATAAACCAAATAAATGAGCCAAAATTGGTTGAAAGTTTTGATCGATGACTTGATGATGTTTCACATCCAGTTTATTGGAGTCAAGGAATTGCAGTGGAGAGGTTTGTATTTTGAAACCATCAAAATTCCACTCTGCCTTGAGGTCAAACATGAAAGGTGACAATCAGTCCAATTTGGGTTTCCCATACTGCATAAATGTGAACATGGTAGGTATAGGAGCCAAATGATGCTTTGGGTCTCCTCCTGTCTCCTGATAATTGGGCAACAGGTATAAATAGGAACCAATTGGTGGCAGGGTGGGGTTTCTCCAACCGGAAGCATAAATAGTTTTTGACCGTTGATAGTGTAATTCTGAATGCCGAATATTGGGATGTTTCGATGTGAACTAACTATTGGACAAGTTAAATGGAACATTCAAGAAAAAAGAAAGCTTGTCGGATTTAATTGGGGAAGCGCATTAACTACTCGAGCAGCGGAAACCTCAGTGGCTTCAAGCATGGCTTAGCCTCTACAGTAGGTTCTGTGAAAGGGAACCCACTGTTGCTGTTGATATGAATTTGATATGAATGCTTAAGTGAGGAAATGACAACTTTTCCTATTTTCCTATTATATAATCAGCTGATTATGTACTGATGACAATATCGTTACGAATATTGGAAGTGCTGCCTGAAAATGATCACTTTCACTGAAAGTGGCAAATTAATTTACAATATAAAATGATACACTGGAATCAGTGTGTCCCCATGATCTTCACAGGTGGAAGACCAGTCTGTAAAGCTCCCTGAAATAAATTTGAGAATAGCATCTCCACTTTCTCCTTAGTTTTGGAGTCATTCCACTTACCAGTCATTCCAAGGAATCACAATAAATGGAGGTGGAAATCTCTCCTTGTCGACCACGTTGGATCCCTCAGAAATTCCTCCAAGGGTTCCACCACGCAAGGAAAGCATCAGCCCCCAACCGACCAAGCCTGAATTACCCATCCAACTGGTCAGCACCACCAACGAGGTGAACAAACCTGCACCTGTACAACAGCAGATCCCTACCAAGCTGGCTGCTCTGTCCAAGGGAAAGGAGAAAGGCAATAAATCTAAGGGGGCTCACCAGAGAACACACAGTGCAGGTCAGGACATAAGACTCTTCATTTGAGCCTTTCACTGAAACATGCAATTGTAATTAAGTTTTATTTTTATTTTGTAATAATTAATCACAGTTGTTATAAACTTTTCATTTACACTTAAGAAAAGACTTTGAGACTTCAAAACACCAGCTGTTAAATATACATAGAGAAATATTTGCAAAGTCACCAAATTATTTGAAACATTTAGCTGCTGCTGAACTGTTTCCCTGTCTGATAGATTTACACTAAGAACAACACAAGTTAAATCAGCATTCATGTTCGAATGCCTTTAAGATTTGTTTGATGTGTCATATTCACTTCTGTCCTTTGACATTCAGCCTCTATAGATGTGAGTCAGGTGGTACCCATCAGAGCAACCGACAAAGAAGGAGGCAGTCTCAGAGCCAAAAGGAACAACAGTCCTCAAAGAATCCACCAGTTCGGGACCTTCAATTCACTAGGATCTGCTCACAGTGTGAAAGCATCTCAGTCCTTCAGCACGTACAAGGGTAGAGGTGATACTCCTCCACCAGTACCTCCTCCATTTCCCAAAGAAGTTCTTGAAAAAGGCAAAGAGAAGGTAATATATCTTTAATGCAGAACAAGAGATGGATTCTCACAGAAAGACTATGGACCTTTTTTTTAAAGGCATCGGAGCTGACTTTTCGAGATGTACATGTGCTTTTAGTAAAGGTTTAAGGCACCTTTCATAGAATGTAATCACTGGAAAATCATCTGTTTGCTTCCAAATTGGCTGACATGAAAGGAAAAACGGGTTGGTCAAAAATGTCAAATCCTGCCTCATCAAACAATATCATTTGTAAGATATTGTTTGATGGAAAAGCAAAAACAGAGTTTGCCAAAGACTTTTTTAAGAAACTTTTTGAATCAATTTTAAATAAATATAGGTTGTCTTGAACCATTCAATGGCCATGTTTTAAGTTAACTGTTGATAAATAGTGTTGCATAAGATATGGATTTGTAAAGTTTACACTTTTTTAGATACCAGTTGCCAAAAATCAGTAGGATATGGGGAAGAAACTACGTGCGTATAGTATCAAGTGTTCTCAACAGTCCATGGCGCTGTACCAGCAGGGTTATTTCAGACAACTGTTGGACACATTTGTAACAATGTCAGACAACTATTGTCATTTATTCATTGATAATGTCGCGAACTAACTTAAAATTTAGCATTATATTGATGATTATCTCTGATAATGACATTTTGACTGCTATGATCTATTGATGTTAAGTTTATCCCAAATTCCAACTAATGGGTCATGGAATTAAAACATGTCGTTATTCACATTCAATTTTTTTATGGATTTATTTCATGTGTCAGGATGATTTCTAGTTCTAGCCTGTGGCTTTTTTAGGTGATTTGTTTGTTTTTAACCACTGTCTCTCAGTTTGTCAACAGTGTTTAAAAAAATACCAAATCTGACTTGATTTGATAAACCAAACTTAAACTTTATCATAGTTAATAATAAGTGATAAGTGATTCACATGTGCAGATATTCCTTGACTGTTAATCAACACTTTTCTCTGGTATTTGTGCATCAAAATTGCCTTTTTTCAAACAAAAGTTAATTTCATAAAAGTATAACATGAATATATTTATAGTTGTATTGTTAAGAACAATGCATTGATTGAAACCTGAATTTTTTTCAGTGGAGATAAGACCTGAAAGTCATATATGTAGAAGACCTTAAGTCGTACAGCCCAATGGGGTTGAAGGCAATAATGTTTAGTGTTTGGCATGCTGGTGGGGCTGGACAGAGGTGATACTGATGATCATTTTAGGTTGCATGTTAGATTTTCTTTAGGTATCTCTCAAGGCTTCTGTTTTCTCAAAGAAAGGAATCTCTCAATCTCCCCCAATTCTCATACCAAAGAAATCCATTACAACAGAAATATTGTGGTGTGCACCATTGCTGAGGAAAAGGGAGAACTTAACAAAAAACTCATCAGTAAATAATTTGTGATGATAGAAATGATCTAATTCAGAAATCATTTAAGAATAAAATGTAATGCACCAGGATTATGTGGAGTGAAGACATGAAGATTTGCAACCTACAGTATACCTTCATAATCATTGGCATTGTGTGTTCTGGTAATTTAAGGTCTTTTTTCATGTAATTACAGCAGCATGAAGGTTTGCCGTAACTTTTTTATTTAAAAGAAAAAAAAAAGAAAAACTTCAATTGTTATACTCATGGCAGAAAAAAATGTATTCATTTTTGTCACAGTGAACACGAAATTGAAGCATCATGTCACCCACCCATCGTCTTGTGCTTTCAAGTTAGCCTCCCTGATTCTAGATGTATTGTGAGATGCAACTAGCTATAACTGTCCTCAAAAGATGAAACTCGGTTGGTTCTACAGCTCACTGAGTTATAAGTAGTGTTGGGTAGATGAGGCATCAAAAAGTGTTTTGACGCATTGCCAAACTGTATTGGAACTGTTGATGCTGTGAAACTGCATACTGACACCTCCTGGACCTTAAAAATCCCTACAGGCAACCTAGTTGACAGACTAAACTAGGGGTGTCAAACTCATCTTCACCGAGGGCCACATCAGCATAATGGCTGTAATCAAAGGGCCAGATGTAACTTAAAAATGTAATTAAATGCAATTCATTGTAATGTTAAATAAATGTAACTACTCCTTAATGTTAGATAACCCTGAATTTATTACTTATTCAAGTCACAAAAATTATATTGGCACAGAACAAATATTTTTGTTTGTTGCTCTGTTACAATATAAATCCTTTTGTCAGGTTATGAAACCCACATAACTCCATGAATCAAGGATCAAACTATCCAAGAGAATTAAAATGAAAGAACATAAAACACAAAAATGACATGAAACACATCAAAAGTTAGGACATTAAACTTTGTTCAAAATGTTTTTGTAAATATTAAATGGTCTTGATTACTGCATTGTGAGAAATACAGTTTCTGGTCTAAGCACATTTTTGACCTATTTATTTTTAGATACTGACATTAAAATGATGTGGCAGGCCACATTTGGCCATGAGTTTGACACATTTGGACTAAAGTGACACTGATTTGATAGCCTAGTGTGTACTGTACAATAATATAATTTAAGTCATTGTATCTTATGCAACAGTATTCCATTCCTTCATTTAAATGTCAAATATCTGTGTTTTTAGATACAAGCAATGAATAATGTGATTGTGTATCATAACGCGAAAATCTAACTATGCTTGTGGATTGTGGATTTTTTTTTACGACTTTTATTTTTTGAAAAAGAAGTTGCTTCCAGCTTTTTGAAGTTGAATCTGTTGCGCTTTTTTGATGCAACTTCTCCAGCTTTCCGAAAACAGCCGCTCATACGGGATAGATGAGGCTGTGGTGCGCTGAAGTTTGTGACGTCAGTGTCAGTTCGAAACGGTTCCTGTATCGGTCACGTGACTTTCTTAAAGCGATACGCGCACCGACACGGGGTTTCGCTATTGAGCTGTACGCATGCGCTGACATATCGGCGCTGCCGGACCCATCACTAGTTAATAGGTCTAAGCGCAGCATACCAGTAGACATGTTTTTGTAGCTTTGTTTAAAATTCAGCTAATTTAATTTCCCATGTGAAATAGATGTGTGCAAACCTATCCACTAAACATGATCAGATAGTGTAGCGTGCTCTTAATGCTGATCACTGACTGAATGAGCCAATAACAGGGATTAAAATGTATGTCTGGAGGCATTACCATGAGACACATTCAAACCACTTAAAGGGTTTGAGTTTATGTTCAGTACCAAAACATCCATGAGCTAACAGACACTGAGAGAAGTGGCTGAGAAAAAACAAATCTCATCAATCATCAGATCCAACTTTTTATTATATGCATTCCTGAAAGTTATTAAAAACCACTTGGTGACAACAATTTCAAATGGTGAATGAATGAGGTCATCTTGAAATCTGCATGTCCACACAACATACCAAATATTCTGACCAAATGATCTCACATTTGACCTCAACATCTACACAGAAATACTGAACTTTATTAACAAGTATTGTAAATGGTGGACAACCAGCAATGTATTTATATCAGTGTGAAGGATGAAGCAACCGCTGGCTCTGCTGTTTCAGTTGTGGTCAACCCAAAATCAAAATAAATACAGGGTGGATGGACTGGTTTGTCTATCTTTAAATCTTTATGAGAATACATGAACACATACAAACCAAAGCTTCTGTTGGCTTATGGATTCACAGCAAATCTGCTGTGGCCAACAGCACCACCAGTACTGTATAAAGAGTCTGCACAATAGATTACACATTTGTTTCATGGGGAAAAAAAATCTAACATGCAAAACTAAAATATCAAACAAAGATGTGAAATGCTTTCATTAAAAAAAGCCCCCTGAATTGCTTAACGTAATATTTTGACTATAGCGCTGTTAATAACTTCATGAGTAGATGATCAGCTTATGATGTAGTTTGTTTTTAAAGATAAGGATCTTGGTATGTTCCTATGTAGCAGCACCTCAAACCTTCTTCTAACATTCTGTCAGGAACTATGCGTTCAGGTTTTTTTTACGCTCACCATGCAGATCTAAGTTTTACAACAAATGCCTGGAGAGCATGCCTGAAAAGTTTACCTCCATCTGTTTCTGTATAACCTTGCTTGTACTCGCCATCTCTTGCAACTACTGGGAGCACCTAAAAAATCATTTGCCTTCTAATGTGGTTAGATGACACTTGTACAAGGATGTAAATTTTAAACATAGACTCCGTTAAGGACCTGAGAGAAAGGCTCCATATAATACTTAGTTTTTGAGGCGTGGTGACTTTGCCTATTTGCAGGTTGAGCTGACAATGGGGGGCTGGTAAGCTCACCACTGACACATTCACAATTGATCTCTAGATGTATATAGACTGTTAAATCAGAGTAAATTTTGACTTTTAAAATCTGGGATGAGTGTTCACTGCTCACTAGTTCTTCCACAATACATTTTGCATTGTACTTAATGATTTAATATAAAATGTTCATTGTGTTTCAATACTTTGATTCACTACTTGCTGAGGTTTTCCATGTGAATTCATCTACCTTACGTGTTCAGTCCCTTTGCCTAGTTGAGTCAGCCATTTAGAAAACCAGTAATTCAGCACAAGAGAGCTCCTCTGGGCTTCCCTTCACACCAAGAACAAAAAATGTCTATACAACAAAAAAAAAAAACTACATATGAACATAATGTAGAAAAAACTTGATTTAAATATTAAATGAAATGTTAAATGTTGTACTAGATGTCTGCTCAGTCAGATTTCTTTTCCTCTTCATCTCTCTCCCCTGGGCTTGTTTCCTGAAGTGGGTGCTGAGGCGATCCATTACTCTGCCTGGTGGTTTCTGTGGTTTGCGCCTCCGGTTTCGTTGAGGACCCGTCAATCTGTGGCGCTGCTGTTTGTGTACAGTTGATAGGTGCGAGGACTAGGGCAGGCTGCAGGGGACAAAAGCAAGTGTCTATATAAGGTGGCTGAAATGTGTTGGGTAAAAACCAAAAGGTATTGATGGTAACAGAAGACAGAATATATAAGACAAGAAACCAAAGAATATACATTCATTCCAGTCCACAGGTAGATTTAAAGCAAAAGGGACTTTTCTGTTTTATCACGGCCATCTTTACCAGTTAAATCACAATTAACAGAGGCTGAACACACGCTGACAATTACATCAATGCTTTGAAGCGGGATGTAATGATACAACCAGCATAAAAACTGGTACTTTGCTGCTTGCCTTCTCGTCGAAGTCGTAGGTTCTCCGTCTGTCTCCTCACTGGCTCTTTCCAAAGATGTCTGTATTTGTTGGCTTTGCTATCATGATAAGTGTCGAGACTCATCGATAGATGTAGTGGAGAGAATCTGGTAATTTCATTCATTCATCTTCCGAACCACTTTATCCGCCGTAGTGGGTCACAGGGAGCTGGAGCCTATCCGAGCTGGAGCCTATCCCAGCTGTCTTAGGGCGTGAGGCGGGGCAAACACAACCATGCACGCTCAAACTCACACACTATGGGAAATTTGGAACAGCCAATTAACCTGAAGCACATGTTTTTGGAGTTGGGAGGAAGCCGGAGAACCCACGTAGACACGAGCAGAACATGCACACTCCACACAGAGCGGGACTTGAACACGGAAACACCTTGCTGTGCGGCGACAATGCTATCCACTGCTCCACCGTGCCACTGATTTGGTCATTTTCCAAAACAAAATGTTCAGAATAAGATAATAAATAAAATGGAAATAATGTCAGTTATGTATCCTTTCAGTTCGGCCCGGTAGCAGTTAGGGACGACTGACAATGAATATCTTTGACATGTCAACTAATACTGGCAAAATGCTCGAGGTGATCTACATCACCAAGATCACCATCAATCATGGCTTCACAAAAAGGAACCTTAAACAAGACGAGGATGTTTTAATGTAAAGCAGCAAGCCTACACAGAATACCTGCAGTGACATTCAAAGGCAGCTGAACACAGAACACCCATTGTAAAATAAAGGGAATGTGCAGCAATGGGAGAGAGGAGGGAGACAGTAAAACAGAAAGAAGTAGGAATGGTTGGAATTCTAAGTAAAGCGGTTACTCAACTTAAAATTCTACTTTACGCTGTGTGTTATTAAACAAGATGTTTTTTGTCACTTGATTTTTTGTTTTGTTTTTTGTCTTTTTGTTCTTTGGTGGGAGGCAGTCATATCAAACTGGTATTCACCACAAATCCACTTCCAGTCCAGAACTGGGGCAACTCCCTGCGCCACAGTGCTACAGTGAGGGTAGTGAACAGAGTACAAGGCACCAGGTAGAGCAAGGCCGGCTGACCCATCTGCATTACAGCCAGGGCTACGAAGGTGATGAGTAGGCCAACTCCGTATGCTAACAGAAAACAGAGGGAAGAAACACACCGGGTCAACAATCATGTAAAAAAGAAAAACGAACTCATGCAAAGCCAACACTTAACAGTATGCAGTTATTTCATTTACATTAAAAAGTTACCTGCATCGCTCAGTGATTGTTAATCCTGTCTGGAGCTCTATGTGGGTAACCGTTCACCTTGCACCAGAAACAATTCTCAAGAGATACTACCTTGGATTTAGAAAGGAATTTCTGCAAACTATTCCTTCTACATTTCTTCTTTTTCTTGTTATTTTACTTTTGGTAATATTAAAGCAGGAGAGGAACACCCCGCGAAAACTTGGAATGGGTTATAACCATTACAGATACTGGTGAACTCGACTGGATGGATTGTATCTATTCCCACTACAGACCACATCTTGTATTATTTTTTCCTTCGTCTTTAATTTTAAAGCCATCTGAACACTGCAGCAACACCATGTGATTGCCACTTTATAAATGTACATACCGATTGTGCAGGCCACAAAGTAGATCCTGGAGGACTGTGTTAAAATGTCAAATCTGTGACAGTACACCACCAGCAGACCTGACACAGGAAAGAGCAACCATTCAGCCGACAAGAGTCACTGTGTGTCATCAGATAAGGTCTTCAATTATTTGCATAATGTTTCCCTGCAGTTTACGACAATGAAACAACACTGAATTTGTTTGAACCAAATATTATAAGACATGGAATAATACAGCAGCCCTAAAACTAAGCAACAAATAGTAAACAGAATCACTGTGATTATCGCTTTACATTTTCTCTGTTTGGGACAGCAACAAAAACACATCATGAGCTTTAAGTCGTTTCAGTTCCCCATGGAATCTGAGACACTTGATCACCTGGAACCAAGATATCACCAAAACCCAGGAGGGAGAAGGGCCGGTCACAAAGAGCCAGAGGAGAGGAGTTCAATCTTGGCACCTTGAGCACCATGGGAAGCTGGAAGAAACAACATAAAGAGAGAGTTACTTTTCCTATTTGCTGATGGGAGATGTGGACCTCAGTAAATGAGCTCACCTTTTCATGCGTGGAGGAGTCAGAGGGACCAGCCGCTACCTCCACCATTATACTCTCCCCACTCTGTGAAGAAAAAGCCGATGGTAACCCACGTATGACACGCTGTAACAAACTGTATGTTTTTTAATAAGATGAAAACAAACTTGACGTACACTTGTTAAGTAGGGTGTAATAAATACAAAGAAAACATCATAGACAAAAAGGACCGTCAGTAGTAAGGTGCAAGCCTGCAGAGAAGAGACAAACACATTAGCTAAGTTTAGATCTAGCACAGTGCGTGGGAAAAATATTGATTTAAACAACCTCATAACAATTTTCTGTTCTAGTTTGGTAATGACCCACCTTAAACGTGGGGAGTCTGACAGTTTTGAGCATGTAGAGACAGAAGGCGATCCCCAGCGTATCCTGTAGCACCCATGCCCACCTGGAGAGTACATAACAGGGCTGTGACTCAGTTCTCAACACCACAGTTGTCGTCGTCATCATCATCATGTCATTACGGCATGTTATCAAGAAAGGATAAAACAAAACAATATTACATCGAAAACACCTATATGTCTGTGCACGTTGGTGATGTCATTTCTTACTTACTGGTCTTCATTGCGAAAAACCATCCAGGTGATGCTGACACTAATGCAGAAGGCCGACAGCAACAACATGCAGATCTGAGGACGTTTGTGCAAGTATGGCAAGTTGTTCTCCGGCACCCTGCGTTTATTGGATGGTCCACAAATCAATATGGAAAACGACAATAACTATGATAAGTTCTATGATAGGATGAAGTTTCTTTCGTATCGAAATTCAATTTGCAACAATTACATGCCCAACATTATACAAGCTCAACTCAGAAAATAAGCATTTGTAATTACGGCAGATTTGTCAGTCTTTGCCGACATCATGTATGTACTGTATGAGAAGGAGAACATGTGGTCTTCTTTAGGAGAGGTATCACCTCACCCCGACTGCAATCCTGGAGATTTTGACCGGACAGGTTCCCAAACCAGTTTGCAAGTCAAAAGAAAACAGTTTCATCACGTTCTAAACCAAATGGTCACCTGGAGTGGCTGTAATTTAATAGAAGCAGCACTCTGACTCCAGATCAGTTTATAGGTGTAAAAACTATAGATTAGATCAGACATTTGGTTAAATGTGAAATCAAGCACTTCCTTAACTAAATGATCAGATGACACTTCAAATGTGGATGGATTTTGACAGCTGAGATGTATTGTTTTTTGTTTTTTGTATTTAGCATTGGGTAAATTATGTTAAATATGAGTTAATCGTCATCTTTTAGTTTTTTTCATGCATTTGATTCAAACCATTTGGGTTTTTTTTCTTTTTAATTTCTTTAATCACTTACTGATACAGATAAGTTTCCTACCTACCTAACCATGACTATGAAATTAATTTGGGTTAACTTTGCAAATTAAGAGCACAATTAAAACGTGATATCAGATTTTTGTTGAGTAAAATTCTGAAACATACTGTATCTTACCGGCACTTGCAGAAAGGGAGTCTCCTGACAAAAGGCCACAGACAGCTGTGGAGGCCGACAGAGGAGGCCAAACAGAAGATGGCTATCACCCAAATAGCTAAAAAGTAAGGAAAGAGGGAGGCATAAGATTAGTGCTATTTTTCACATGACTCATACCTGTATTACATCCCGCTTCAAAACGGTGATGTAATTGTCAGTGTTCGTGCGTTCGTCAGTCCGTTTGTTGGCTAGTATGTACATTGTACACCAAATATCTTTGTAACCGTTGCAGATAGAAAGATGAAACAAAAAGCACATTACGCAGGCAGCAAAGGGGATGAAAATGAGACGATGACCTCGACCTTGAGAAAACTAGGTCATGGTCAAATTTAAACTTTTTTACACTCAGGAACCGGATAAGATAGAAAGGCGGGGAAGAAGGCCAGAGTGAGTAGACCGTACATCAAAGCTACTGCTTTGATCTTGAACAGTAGGTCAAAGCACTAGGTTTGATCTTTGACCTATGCAAGTAGGTCAGGGTAAAATTTCAAATTCTGGGGTGTCGCGAGATGTTGCAGTCTGTGACTGCATTGGTTCTAGTTAGAGGAATGTTTGCTGAGTCATTACATGTCATTTAATCTGAAAACTCAAGAGGGTCACAGATGAACATCTCTAAAGTGGATCTGCTACAGCCTCATAATGCTGTACAGAGAGCAGTTCATCCAGAGGAAATGGGGATACGGCATCGACTGTATCCTGATTAACTCAGATGAAAGCTAAATGGATGAATCATAAAATCAATTTTTTGCCAAAACTTGCTTTGACGATCTGTTTATTTTCATTTGTTTTAAAAATCAGACAAAAAGCAGATGACAGTCTTGGAGGATAATAAAAAAACAGCATGAGAACATGAGATTGTCATAAGAAGAGCATTGTTGCTATGTTCATAGTCTACAACCCAAAAACAAAGTGTATGCTTTGTAAGTCAGGTGAGACTACAAGCAATAGGAAAAATATTACTGACTAGTATTGAGAAGCAAACCTTACCTCATCCACCAATAAATATTAGTCAGTCAGACTGAAACCATTATTAACAAGGCAGTCAGAGACTGCAACCTCCCGCGACTTACCCTGAAAGTAGTACCTGACTAGTTCATAGACTAGTGCATATGGAGAAGGCCAGTGTGAGTAAGACCCTAGATCTATCCTATCCGGCTCCTGAGTGTACAAAAGTTGAAATTAGATCGTAACCTACTTTTCTCAAGGTCATCATCTGACTTTTTTCCTCTTTGCTGCCTGTGTAATGCGTTTTTTGTTTCATCTTTCTATCTGCAATGGTTGAGAAGATATTTGGTGGACAAACGAACGAACGGACGGACGAACACTGACGATCGCAATACATCACCGCTTTGAAGCGGGATGTAATCACTTGGTCATGTAAAAATTAATCAAAAAATGGAAGAGTAGCTTTTATCCTCAGAAGCATATTTACTATGTACAGTGATATGAAAAAGTTTGGGCACCCCTGATAATTTTCCAGATTTTCCTTTATAAAACACTGGTTGTTTGGATCAACAATTTCAGTTAAATATATAATATAGCAGACAAACAGTAATATTTGAGTGGGTTCTCTCCGGGTTCTCCGGCTTCCTCCCACCTCCAAAAAGCATGCGCTTCAGGTTGATTGGCCGGTCCCAAATTGCTCGTAGGAGTGAGTGTGTGTGCGCGTGTTTTTATGTGGCTCCGCGGTACACTGGCGTCGTGCCCGGAGTGTCCCCCGCCTCACGCCCTGTGCCAGCTGGGATAGGCTCCGGCTTCCCGTGACCCGCTATGGTGGATACAGTGGCGATACATGACAATGAAAAAAAAGAAAAAAAAGTCAAATGAAGTTTATAGAATTTACACAAAGTGTGCAGTAATTATTTAAAAACAAGTAGGCAGGTGCATAAATTTGGGCACCCTTGTTGTTTTATTGAGTTGAATACCTTGAGCGCTAATTATTGCAACACAAATTTATTTAGTAAGCTCATTGACCCTTGACCTACATACCAAGGTGAAGCCAATCGTAAGAAAGGGTATTTACGGTGGCCAATTGTAAGTTGTTGTCCTCTTTGCATTTTCTATGAAGACTGGCAACAAGGGAGCCTCAAAACAACTGTCAAATGACCAGAAAACAAAGACTGTTCAACATCATGGTTTAGGGGAAGGATACAAAAAGCTGTCTCAAAGATTTCAGCTGTCAGTTTCCACTGTAAGGAACGTAGTGAGGAAATGGAAGAACACAGGCACAGTTTTAGTTAAAGCCCGAAGTGACAAGCCCAGACAAATGTCAGATAAGCGGAGGCAACGGATAGTGAAACAGTCAAAGTCATCCCACAGATCAGCTCCAAAGACCGACAACATTATCTTGCTGCAGATGGAGTCACTGTGCATCATTTAACTATTCAGCATACTTTGCACAAAGGGGTACTCTATGGAAGAGAGATGCGGAAGAAGCTTTGTCTGCGCACATGCCACAAACAGAGTCACTTGAGGTATGCTAAAGCACATTTGGACAAGCCAGCTTCATTTTGGAATGAGATGCTCTGGACTGGTGAAACTAAAATTGAGTTATGTGGACATAACAAGGGGTGGTACGCATGGCAGATGAAGAAAACAGTAATCCAAATCAAACACATGCTTCCCACAGTAAAATTTGGTGGTGGTTCCATCATGCTGTGGGGCTGTGTGTCCAGTGCAGGTACTGGCAATCTTGTTAAAAGTTTAAGGCTGCATGGATTCCAGTACCTATCAGCAGATTCTTGCAAACAATGTTTAAGAATCAGAGACAACGCTGAATTTATGCGGGGCTGCATACATCAACAAGACAGCGACCCTAAACACTGTTCAAATTTTATTAAGGCATTCCTGTAGAGGAACAAGTACAATGTTCTCACTCACTCCCGGACTTGAATACTGTCAAAAACTTGTGGTGTGATTTAAAGCGGGCTGACCATGATGGCAACCATCAAACTAACCGAACTGGAGAAGTGTTGTGAAGACAAGTAATTTGGACATGTCCAAATTACTTGGTTTGGACATGTCCAAAGGTTTGGACATGTCCAAGGTTTGGACATGTCCAAGGTTTGGACATGTCCAGAGGAGAGATAGTGAATATATTGGCAGAAGGATGCTGAGTTTTTAACTACCAGGCAGGAGGCCTAGAGGAAGACCAAAGAGGAGGTTTATGGATGTAGTGAAAGAGGACATGAAGGTAGTTGGTGTGAGAGAAGAGGATGCAAAGAACAGGGTTAGATGGAGGCAATTGATTCGCTGTGGCGACCCCTGAAGGGAAAAGCCAAAAGGAAAAGAAGATTCATTGAAGGTGCACCTTTTAATCAGGTGCACCTTATAATCCAGTACGCCTCATATATGAAAAAGTTTTAAGATAGGCCACTCATTGAAGGTGCACCTTATAGTCCAGTGCACCTTATATTGCAGAAAATACTGTAGTCAAACCATCTCTGGTTGGTTAAACCAGAGTCCAGACCCTCATTGGAAGCTATAGAAAACATTTAGAGGCTGTTATTTCGCAAAAACAGGCTCCAATAAATATTTCTGTAATTTTTGTGTAGAGGTGCCCAAATTTATGCACCTGCTTACTTTTGTTTAAATAATTATTGCACTTCATCTTCTCCTTTTGGCTTTTCCCTTCAGGGGTCGCCACAGAAAATCATTTGCCTCCATCTAACCCTGTCTTCTGCCTCCTGTTCGCTCACACCAACTACCTTCATGTCTTCCCTCATTACATTCATAAACCTCCTCTTTGGTCTTCCTTTAGGTCTCCTGCCTGGCTGTTCAAAACTCAGCATCCTTCTACCAATATATTCACTATCTCTCCTCTGGACATGTCCAAACCATTTCAGTCTGGCCTCTCATGACTTTATCTCCAAAAACTCTTAACATGTGCTGTCCCTCTGATGCACTCATTCCTGATCCTATAATTATTGCACACTTTCTGTAAATCCTATAAACTTCATTTCACTTCTCGAACACCACTGTGATCATCTGCTGTATGACATATTTAACTAAAATTGTTTATCCGAACAACCAGTGATTTATAAAGGAAAATCTGGGAAATCCTCAGGGGTGCCCAAACTTTTTCATACCACTGTATGTTGTATGTTACATGGGTGTGTATGTTGTACCCAGGCGGTCATAGAAAAAGTAGAGTAGCACCAGCATGCTGCAGCACATGACCACAAAAACGCAGATCATGATGGGGGTGACATCAACTGTTTCCTCATCCTGCTTCTCCAGACCATCGTCCCGTTTATGCTTCATGTAGCGTCTGCGGAGAGACAAAAAATTGCAAGAGGTATGATGACCTGAAGATACTCTTGTGGGATGTTCGCTATCTGACACTGACCCCACAGATTAAAGATCAGTGTCTTTTCACTCTCATCCATTCCTTACATTATTTGGCAACAGAGTATTTTGAGATCATGTTAGCCAGACTCTTGGGTTTTCTTTCACTTTTGTTAAAGGGTCTGCTCTGATGGTTGGTGACTACAAAACAGTCAGCATGATCATCCCATTGTTTACAGTGTATATTTTTTACAATCACTCGCCCACCTGGCAGTCACTTCCTGAGTCCACAGCTTACACTCCAAAACGTTTTTTTTATATCCGGCTTCAAAGCGGTAATGTATTGTAATTGTCAGTGTTCATGTGTTCATTCGTCTGTCCGTCCGTTAATATGTGCACCAAATATATTTGCAACCGTTGCAGAGAGAAAGATGAAAAAAAAAAGCACATTACTCGGGTGGCAAAGAGGATGGAAATGAGATGATGACCTTGAGAAAACTAGGTCAAGGTCAAATTTCAACTTTTTTTACACTCAGGAACCGGATAAGATAGAAAGATGAGGGGGAAGACCAATGTGAGTCAGACCATAGAGTAGTGCTTTGATCAATGACAGCAGGTCAGAGCACAAGCTTTGATCTTTGACCTGTGTAAGTAAGTCAAGTTAAAATTTTGAATTCTGGGGTGTCACGGGATGTTGCAGTCTGTGACTGCATTGGTTCTAGTTGTTTTTGGTTTTTTGCCTGTGGTCCTGTGTGTCAGAGGCCCCATCTGTCTGTGTCCTCAATCACCTTGGCAACTCAGTTAGGAAGGATTGCTGGGATTGGCGGCTGAGTAACATGAATAACATAGAGTAACATAGATAACATGGCCCTTTGATGAATTTGGTGCAGTTTAAAAGGCAGGATGTTTGGTATTAAAAGAGAAGATAAAAATCCTACTGAGAAGACTGAACATATTGGTCAAGAAAACAACTTACATTAGATTGCCAAAAATTTTCGTTTATCTATCCACATAATGAGAATCAGGTGTTTCCATCACTTCCATGGCTACAGGTGTATAAAATCAAGCATGCTAGGCATGCAGACTGCTTTTACACACATTTGTGAAAGAACAGGTCACTTTCAGGAGCTCACTGAATTCCAGCATGGAACTGTGGTCAAATGCCTGGAACAACAGCAACTCAGCCATGAAGTGATAGACAATGTAAATTGACGGAGTGGAGTCAGCGGATGCTGAGAGGGAATAGTGCAAAGAGGTCGCTAACTTTCTCCAGAGTCAATTGCTACAGCAATTGCTACCGAGCAGCTGCATCCAAGCCATACATCATCAAGTGCAACGCAAAGCGTTGGATGCAGTGGTGTAAAGCACGCTGCCACTGCACTCTAGAGCAGTGGTGACGCGTTCTCTGGAGTGACGAGTGGTGCTTCTCTGACAATCTAATGAACGAGTCTGGGTTTGGCGCTTACCAGGAGAATGATGCTTGTCGAACTGCACTGTGCCAGGTGTAAAGTTTGGTGGAGGAGGGTTTGCGGTGTGGGGTTGTTTTTGAGGAGCTGGGCTCGGCCTCTTAGTTCCAGTGAAAGAAAGTCTGAATGCTTCAGCACACCAAGACATTTTGGACAATTCCAAGCTCCCAACTTTGTAGGGACAGTTTGCAGCTGGTCCCTTCCTGTTCCAACATGACTGTGCACCAGAGCACAAAGCGAGGTCCATGAAGACATGGATGACACTCTGGTGTGGGTGAACATGACTAGCCTGCACAAAATCTTGACTTCAACCCGATAAAACCAAGAAAACACTTTGGGATGAAATTGAACGGAGACTGAGAGCCAGGCCTTCTCGTCCAACATCAGTGTGTGACCTCACAAATGCGCTCCCGGAATAATGGTCACCAATTCCCATAAACGCACTTCTGAACCTTGTGGACAGCCTTCCTGGAAGAGTTGAAGCTGTTATTGCTACAAAGGGCGAACTGATGTCATATTAAACCCAATGGATAAGAAATTTATATACGTGTCAAGGCAGGTGAGCGAGTACATTTGGCAATATAGTGTATGTTAACCTATTTCCCCTCAAATATGATCAGATTGTACTGATAAAATATTTGTAACTCAAAAAACATTTAATTTCTTTTATGCAATTAAGAGTTTTCAGGGAATTTACTCTCTAAAACATCACAGTCTGTAGTGACTTTCTTCACATACTGGTCATCAAACTATGCAATCAAACAATGCATTCGCAACCATGTCAAATGTTCATTACATGTCAGTATCCAACTCTGTCCTTCCATCATATCCACTCACTTCTTGTTGTCTCTGCTGCCAGCCCAATAACCTCCAACGGCAACCGTTCCTACTGCCATCAGAAAGATGATCACCATGTTGTAGTCCAACACCGGCTCATTTGGCGCATACATTGCAACCAGTCTTAATTTACCAAAGGTCTGCAGGAGTGAGACGAAGCATCAAATGAGGTGAAAGTCTATGATATTACCCATCAAGCATCCATTATTGTATATTCAGCCAAACTTTCATTAATTTACCACTAACTGAAATACTAATATGTATGGCTATATTGTCTGATTGTATGTTTGCAATTACTTAAGTGTACCGAGTGATCAGCAAACAAACTGATAGAATAAGAGACAGCCAGAGGGTTTGTCACTAGCGGCTACCCTCACCTTGCTTATGTCCAGCATATCGGAGTAGCTGAGCAGTGCAACAGGAATGTCAATCTCCTCATACTGAGTCCTGTTTCCTGCAGGTGGTGTCTGCAATAGAAAAAAGAAACATACATTTCTGCTTTCTGGGGAGCCTTCCTCAATCTAATATTAATGCACAGACACTGGATAAGAAAGCCTCAATGTATTTTAAGACCTAAGGGGCTTTGCATATTCAGTTTAATTGGCCGGTCCTAAATTGACTGTAGGTGTGAGCGTGTGCGTGCTTGGCTGTCTGTGTCTCTGTGTGCCTCCGCAGAGGACTGGCGTCGCACCCAGAGTTTCCCCCACCTCATGCCCTCAGCTGGGATAGGATCCGCCGCAGCGGATGAAGCGGTTGACAATGAATGAATGAATGAATTTATTTGTCATTGTCGGTATTCAATGAGAATTTGTTGGATTACTTCACATCAATGATCGAACACAAGAATACAGTAAATCAAAATAACAAACAAAATCGATGTGATGAAATAGAGTCTTCTAAGAGTTTTTGATGAATAAGGTTTGACAGTGTAAAATATGCAGCATAAAATGAACCGCTTATCACTTGAGCATACATGAGCAACTGTTAGCACCAAACTGCAATGTCGTCATGCACCAATGTGATACATATGCATTTGGGGTTCCAAGTAGTGTTACCAGTCTGTCCTTGCTGACAATGAGCAGGCCCTTTGCGCCATTTATCTGGGCCAGTCGGACTTTTTCATAGAAAGTGCAGTTGCCTCTCATCACCATGGGGATGCGATTTGGGAAGCCTCCCTCTGGGACATCAGAGGGTGAGCAGAGGACTGATGTTGTCAGGTCATAGATCTGCAGATGTGACTTTAAGACAAAATATTGGAAATGTTAATCAGGTGAACATTCTGTTGTAGTTCCACACTTTACATGAATAAAAATAGATTTCTTATCAATAGGATACTTTGTGGACAGACTGACTAAAAGATGTGGTCGATACTAAAAGCCTGAAATTGTTTAAAATAGAATATTACTTTATTTCTTCCCCTAAGGGGGTATGTGCTTTGCTACAGCACCATAAGAGAACATCTGATGGATAACACACACTACACAACACACACTTGCATAAAATGTTTTATAAAATAATAAGTCTATATCCAGAAATGAAAGTGTTATGTGATCATGGTAAAGAAACTGGGCTTTGAACATGAGATCCAGAACCGATTCCTGTAAGTCATTATATTACATAAAGCTAATTGTCTTTACTGGCAGCTCAGAGAGAAGCTGCCAGTACTGTCAGGCACAAAGACTAGAGATCAGATGTCAGTATCTTCTCAGAGGCATCCTGAAAAACACTTTATTAATCAAAAACATACATGTGCACACTGTATTTTTCCTCACTATTCTGTGTGGCTGTGAGGCATTTTGGATAAAAGTGTCATCACTATTGCTTACACAGTCTTTCCTACACCTCATTTCTGACTTACTGCCTTACTGAGGTCTTGAGGTAGACGCGCCCACTGTGAGTTGAAGAATATGCAGTAATCCTTTCCTTTGCTCTTGTCCTTGTCACTGAAATGGGCCATGCCATACTCTCCCAGCACCTGTCAAACAAGACAAAAAAGTCTGACTCACATGAAATGTTTTGATATTGATTTGGTGGTTATTTCCAGCTGCACAGTAAGTGTGCATTTTGTTCCTCCATTAGTCCTGTCAGAAGACAAAAAGCTCTAAGCATTGATTAAAAAGCAGTATGGATCAGTGCATACAAAAATAAGAGTAGAAGACATCCCGCGAAGGGTAGGTCGGGGTACCCTGAAAGTTGTACCTGACAAGTGCATAGTTTTGACCTTTCAGGATAGGTCAAAGCTATGCACTAGCTTTGACCATAGAGCAAAGCTGTGTGGTCTTACTCACACAGGCCTTCTCCATCTTCTTTCTATCTTATCCGGTTCCTGATTGTACAAAAGTTGAAATTTGACCTAGACTTAGTTTTTTCACGGTCAAGTTCATTATCTCATTTGCATCCCCTTTTCCGCCCAAGCAATGTGTTTTTTGTTTCATCTTTCTATCTGTAGCGGTTGCGAAGATATTTGGTGGACATTTGAACGAACAAACGAATGGACAAACACACAAACACTGACAATTTCAATACATCACTGCTTTGAAGTGGGATGTAATAATAGTAGAATGATGGCTAAATTAAAATCAAACTGACAATAAACAAATCTAACCAACAATAAACAAATCATGACTTGTTTATAGAGGAGACATATTTGGAAAACATTACTAGCATTTATCCCTTATGTTAATTTAACATTTTTTATTAAATATATGAACTATTTGCACAATTTCACATTTAAAAATCAGACATTTCAAACTAGAATGAAAACAAAACATATTCGTTTTAACGGAACGGATAAGTGTTTATCCTGTATCTACTTATTTTTTCGGATTTATATTACATGTAAACTGTATATTAAATCATGTGTTGTGGAGCATGAAAACGTTATTTCCACTGGGAAAAAAAGAGATAATTCGTTCAAAACCAATACATACATTATGATGAGGACAGCATCAAAGTGAGGTGTCTTCAGCATTTTCAGTTTATGGTCACCCAGAAAATTTTACCATTAACTCGCAATTTTCAGACACTTTACCACAGATAAAAAGACTGTAAACTGATGTGAGTAGCTTACTTTTACCGATAAAAAAAATGGCCAATCGGGTCTAAAATGCAGTCTGTCATAAGCCTTGCAGTAATTTCCACATAGCAATGAGTCAGATTTTAATCCTCCGTTCGTGTTATAATCAAAAAGAAGTGATGTGTGGGGCTCTATGGCCCACAGTGATATCCGCAAGCTAACAGCTAAGGAGACATAGCATCCGAGATATTCCTTGATAATCATGTCGTACGGCTAGCAAAGACAGTCTGTTCTGTCAGTCACGTGTCTTTATGGTAAGTAAATGCCTAGAGAAACATTTTTTAAGAAATAAAATCGGTCTCTCACCTTCTGGATAATGAAAGCGGCCCAAATCAGTGTTTCGGTGACCCTCATAACGCCTAGCTTGTTGTTTCGTCCATCCACCAACCACGGTTCGGCTCGAGCCTCTCACACTGGCCCTCACCAGCTGTTCCAACAGGCCACGCCCATTTCCTTTGAAATTATCGTCATGAGCGACGAAACGTTCCGATAATAGAATGAAGAATAAACGATTTTTAACTTTTTGATTCAATATGTACAGGTATTTGGCTTTATTAAACGTGTCACTTCATGTTTAGTTGTGTATTAAAGAAATCTTTTAAAAATATTCTTTCACCCCACCTGAGTTTTTCGACTCAGCCAAACTGTAAAAAGGGTTGCTAAGCCTTCATCAAATTTTCATCAAAATGACTGCTAATAAACTTATTGCACATTGTACAGTAAGTTTTGTTATGATATTATTTTTTACAAATCCTGATGTACGTGACAGAGAAAGCACCTGCACTTAAAAAATGGAGTCAGTCAACTCTTTTGAGAATTAAACTTGAGCAATAAAGATCAGTTGTGAATTTTGGATAAGTTATAGTTTTGAAGTGGCTCTACTGTTTTTGAGCATATGAAACTCATCTTCTATAATTATCAAGCTACTTGTGGTTCATGCAAAGATCCAAATGTGTGTTTAGTTGGCTTATAACTATTTACATTCATGGGACAGTTTAGTACTTCATGATCAAACAGAAAAATTTTTATTAATCAATTAATTAAAGAACTAACTATTTTTTTATTTCTATATAACTATACTGTATATACTGTATATCTATAAATACACACAACTAAGTTAATGTCGAGTTTGTACCTCACCTGTAGCATCAGTGAACCTGAAGCCTGAATGAACCCAGTTTCTATTCTTTACATGCTTGATCTTGTTAT
>CM023619.1:9422193-9487193 GCA_013358685.1 Antennarius maculatus | reverse complement strand
CCAAACACCTTGATCAGGTTTCCTGCACTGCAAAATTACTCCCTCAATAATAAATAGTTGTTAAAACCAGCTGGAACATCATTAATGTCGGGCTCCGAGCCAGAGGAAAGTTGTTTCAAGTGTGTGTGTATGTGTGTGTGTGTGTGTGTGTGTGTGTGTGTGTGTGTGTGTGTGTGTGTGTGTGTGTGTGTTTGTGTGTGTGTGTGTGTGTGTGTGTCTGTGTGTGTGTGTGTGTGTGTGTGTGCATCGTTTGGCATCCTGCTAATGAGATGCCTGTGTTTCTCTCCATTAGTAGTTTATTAGATAGCACGGGTCGCTGAGGTTTCTAAAATACTGTAAGCTTAATTTAGCCCGTTTGGCACTATGGGGGCAGAAGGGACTTCAGGGGGCATCAGGCCATGGACCGCTGCCATGGTTGGGGATGTAAATTAGAGATGCCTGCAATAATAGGTGTGCCATCATGTCCTTCAACCAAGCATTTACTTATTGAACTTTGTAATAGTTGCTGACTGGATATAATTAAGTGGTACTGGGATTTGGACCATGCGACAAAGCCTGATTAATTTTATGAGGCTTCTTTAAAGGCGCTAATCAGCTTCTTTTTAAAGTCTGGGCTGCAGCAGGAGATTCTTTTGCAATCAGAAGCCATCAGATTCAGACTCAAAATGGACGAGGAGAATGCTTATGAATGTTTTGCCGACAGAGGCAGAGTGAATGGAAGACGGCCAAATGCATCAAAGTTATTTATCTTTACAAATAACCTGCAGAAATGTCCAAAATTTGTGGGAATATCTGATCAATATAGATATAGAAAAATGGCTATTTACGCGTGTTTGCCTGCTATTCTCGAGCAGGTTTGGACAAAGAACATGTATTATTTTTAACCTATTCTGTTCTGTCCTGTCAATGAGGTCACATTTGTTGCTAGTTAGTAATGGCACCAATAACACATTTGTCTAGACTGATATGAAGGACGCCTGAGCGAACATCTAATCTGATTCCCTGCTGTGGAACCTGACTGCTCATTTGTTTGTTAATGAATAAACGTCTGTGATAATAATTTAAACATATCTACTGATCACATGACGGAGGTGCGTTCTCTTTCCTAAATAAAAATCCGGCCTTATTTATTTTAAAGTGGTGCATCGTCTGCTATTTCACCCAGCCCATAACCTGCTTACTGACTGTTTATTTGACACACCCCTGAGATGCATCATTCTGCAGCCTCTGCAGCATGTCTGGCTGAGCTGATGTGTGGATGATGGAATCCTCTGCGTCCTTCTGTGAGCACGAAGCAGATTGTGACCGAGGACAATGTGTTGTTAAAATTCTGTGTGTAAAAGAATCTTGTTTTCTTTGTTTATTCAACATCTAAAAAACACACACACACACACACACACACACACACACACACACACACACACACACACACACACACACACACACACACACACACACACACACAAACATAATTTATAGCTAGTCATTTAGTGACAGATAGACCTATTTTCTCCACCGTTCATGTAACCTTTTCTGTCTGGGGCGATCAAAGGTCACTCCGTCAGGCCTGATTTACAGTAGGAGAGCTGCTGTGTCTATTTTTTCTCTCTATTTCGGACCCCCCCCCCACACACACACACACACACAGACAAACACAAACACACACACTCTGCACATAGTCCATCAATAATATGTTCAAGTTCTTTGACAGAAGGACGTGTTAGTGAAACTACAGGGGTGGAAACAGCTAAAGTAGAGAGGCCACTTGGGTGTGTGAATGTGTTTGTGTGTGTTTGTGTGTGTGTCTGTGTGTGTGTGTGTGTGTGTGTAAGGTTCTAGAACAGGGCCACATCAGCATATTGGCTGTCCTCAAAGGGCCAGATGTAATTTTTAAATGTAACTAAATGTAACTCAGCTTAATGTAAAATAAATGTAACTACTCCTTAATGTTACATAACTCTGAATGTATTACTTATCCAAGTTACAAACATCACAGTTCTAGTCAAACATCATAGTATACAGAAAAAATGTATGATTATTGCCCTGTTATAACATAAATCCTCTCAATTTATCATCTTGTGAAACCCACATAACTCCTTCAATGAAGGACTAAACTATGCAATGAATTAAAAATAACGTCAAACATCAGTTAGGACACTAACTTTGTTCTCAACATTTTTGTCAGATTTAAAATGGCTTGAATACTGCATTGTGGGAAATGTAGTTTCTGGTCTTTTCTGGTTTCTTTCTTTTGTCCTACTTATTTTTAGACACTCTGACCTTTTCATGCTCTTGGAGGCCGCATAAATAATGTGGCGGGCCAAATTTGGCCCCCGGGGCCTTGAGTTTGACACATGTTCTGGAACATATATGTTACACTATGTGACATGTTATTGTGCCTTTAATGAAAGGAAGACCAGTAAAGCTCAGTCATGCATAATGTGTGTGTGTGTGCGTGTGTGTGTGTGTGTGTGTGTGTGTGTGTGTGTGTGTGTGTGTGTGTGTGTGTGACGTGATGTGTCAGATGCTATTAAATACCCTTTTCTACTGACAAAGCTTCAACACTATATCTTTATAAGTGACCAGCGGAAATGCAAAAATTCCATCTAGTAATGACGGACGTCTGTTTGGAGGATGGAGGGAAGGTGGATGGAGTCGATGGAGGGCATAAAGGAATGCATTTAACATTACTCACTGATGCCGTCACCGACGCATCTCTCTTTGGCATCGCCCTCGCTGATGTCATGCCTCTTTACATCTCATCTGCATCCTCTGGCGTCCCGTTTGTCTCTTTGACTTCTCGCTCACGTTTGCAGGTGTCTTGTGTCCTTGGATTTTTCTTCTTTATTATCTCATTGCATCATATTCTGTTTTATATTTTTAAAGAAAAAAATGGTTTGCATGCTTGATGTGGAGCTTTTGAAAATCCAAGATGAAAGTGAAGTATTCTAAGATTACCTGCAAGAGGGAAATTATTGTTTCCCCTTGTGTTCTGACTCGATTTATCCTCTGATGTTCCTGATGTTACTGTCAGAACCAGAACCATCTCTATCAGCTTTTGTCACAGTAAATAATCTTCTTTTATCCCGAATAAACTTTTTTAAAGAATCTCTTTACGTTATTCTAACTTTGTTCACACGTTGGTTTTTCTGTTATAATTTGGCTAAATCATGGCTAAACATGGGAGGTGGGGGGGCAACACCTGTTAAAATGTGATATTTATATTTTTACTACCTCATCTTTATGAAACTGTCATCCGTCAATTTTCCCAAGGTATGTCTGTGGCCTGGGGGTGGAGAGGGTTTAATCTCCTTAATGAACTTCTCTCCTTCCTCCAACGGTTGCTCGTGAGATTCCTTTTTTATTTTATTTTGTTATTGCGTCACATTAAAATTCTTCCCCAAGCTTTACTGTTCACACAGCGTATTGATTGATTAGAATCTTTGTTCGCCAACTCTGCTTTTATGGTTGTTGTGTAGGCAGTTTCCTCTGTGGGCCTGTGTGTGTGTGTGTGTGTGTCTGTGTGTGCTTGTGTATGTCTGAGTGTGTGTGTGCAGTCATGTCAGGATCTTTTGAAGTTCCTCATGCCGTGTGGCTTTTGTAGAGAACAATAGAGGGTATTAGATCGTCTTGTCAACCCTCCACGGAACAAACAAAAACAACAACAGAGACATTGTTCGGTCTCTTCCTCCCATGAAGTTCCACCACAAAGAAAAACACACTTTCCTGCACATGTCCTCCATTGTGTCTTAATGAAATTTGTATGTCTTGTGTTTTATGAGAACATTTCAGTGATTGTTGGTTTGTACGTGTGTGTGTGTGTGTGTGTGTGTGTGTGTGTAGTCTGTTCTCTGGACTGTTGTTCATTAAAAGAGGATGCATGTGACATTTATAAAGACCCAAACTACTTAACAAGCAGCTATGCTCAAACCCCCTCCCCCCCTTATTCCCATGAGTTATTATTGCTAATAGGCTGAAGTAAGTCTGTGAAAAGGCAATATTGCCTAAACGTTATATTACACCATTTGGACTTGATACATTTATGCCTAATCTATGTGACTTTAATGTGAGACCTGTCTCATAAATAACTATCAATACTTCTGTTCGCTGAAATTACTATTGCAGAGTGTTTCTCGTCAGCAGGTTGCCTTTGCCAAGGCGGTCCACGAGCCAGGAAAGGGTAATGTGTCTCTACTTTATCGTTGGTTCTTTGGAGATTTTGTGAAATGAGCACAATGTCCTAAAATGCAAATATGTGCTTCAGGTAAAAAACGCAATTTGGCCTCCTTGAAACCAGAGGAAATCTGGGGGTGTTTTTCCTCACATTTACCTTCAGTGCTGGCTGCTGGGGGTTCACACATTATGTGTTTAAGTTTTTGCTCATCTTTCACTCTTTGTTTGATGACTTTCTGTTCTTCTAACAGTGTCTGAGGTTAGAACCTACACAGACATCTTGCTCCAACAACACATCCAACCGTTGAAGATACATCAGATGGCGATCGGACATGCATGTCTGTACTGCTGGGCGTTAAAATCATTTTTTAAGACTTTTCATTGTTCATTGTGGAGAGATTGAAACTGTTCAAATACAGACAAATACTGAAAAAATTAACAAAGGTCAAAGAATGAATCGAGATTGTTTGTACAGTCATTGAAGGATTCCATTAATTTCTCGGTTTGTGTTGTAATTCAGCATTAAGTATTCTTTTTAACAAGATCATTGAGATCACAGTAAGTAGAGACTTTTGAAAGGAATTCTTTTTGATGTCGATGTTTTTGTTTTGTTCAAGAGTCAATTTCTGTTACAGGAGCTGTAAAACTCATTTAAAAGAAGCTGAATTGGCTGAGTTGAAAGAATAATAATAACACACACACACGCGCGCACACACACACACACACACAAAAAAAAGGATTACTAAAAAACTAGATGCTTGAGGTATGAATTGAAGGCATTTTGGAGTCTTCTTAAAGATAAAGTTGCATTGTGGGATATGTAGGATCCATTTTGTTTGCCTGAATTGTATTTGAGAGTGATCAGGTCAAATCTGTGTGTTCAGACATCATTAATTCATCATTTGGGTTGCTCTCTCATTACATCCCTTCAGCAATGCAGCTTTCCAGCATGGAAGCATGAGCAATAGAGATACCTCCTTCTGAAGTTGAAATCATGTGACATCACAACGCCAACATTTTATTTCACTGTCCACTGTAGTGAAACCTCAAACAGGTCCATTCAGTTATCAGCTGTTCCCGCCAGCTGATCTCATTTCTCATTTCTCATTTTCACTAAAAGAAAGATCCTCAGAGATGATGCTCCATGTTCGTTCACCAGAATCTCTTCCAAGGGCCCGCTTACAGGTGCTCTGAGGGAGCAGCACCACCCTGGCTTCTATCACCACATAAGCAAATGGGCCGTCTGCAGATGAGAAATTAAAGATTAAGATTAAAGATTAAACACACTTTCCACACAAACGGGGAAATTATCTTTACACTCCTTGTTGTACATGCATATACATATATACGTGTTACTAGCACAGCACACACAAACACTGTATACAGGCCCCTGTAAACACAACACACTAGGGGCCCACCGGCATGCAGTTAATCACACATGACTAATAATCACACATGACTGGGGCAGGCGGAGTGATGGGTCTCGACTTCGGGGTGCACCCCAATGAGCAGCTTGTGGGGGGACGGCACCTTCCTCAAGGGCGCCTCGGCAGTGGCTGGGAGGTGAGCTGAAGCCCCCACTGTCAGCTCACACTCCAAAGATGTCTGGCGGGAACGGGATTCGAACCACCGATGGCTGGGCGATTTTTGGTACTAAGACGTTTGCTCTACCGCTGAGCCACTGCCGCCCCCCACACACAATATTGATAGGTGCAGGAATTTAGATGAATCCACAGCAGCAGGTAAAAAAAAGACTGAAAGGAAACTCTGCTATAAATATGTCTGAAGTGAAATCTCTTTCAGTTATCATCCACTCACTCAGAAACACGCAGCCACAGCTGACATGAACTGCCAGTGGGGGGTTCTGTGACTGAAGAGAGACACACCAGGGTAACACGTTTGGATAGGATCACTGGGGATGTCAGCTCCATCAGGGCTATATTTTCACATTGAACTACAGGAAGGAAGGGGAGAAGGTTTTGATTTAACAAAACTGAAAAACCAATATAACTGATTTGATTCAACGATCCTGGTTCCACAATCAGACAGAGCTTCAGGAAAGAAAAGCAAGCAGACGTCAGACGAGTCTGGTAAGAAGAAGGGATACGCTGAGATACACAACCCATACATCTGTTTAGATCAAGTACCATGAGGACAGATTGAATCATCTTGTCCTGTGCTCATACTGGTCCTTTCAGAACAAGATCATCATTGGCAACAGGTTGGGGGAAGCCTGCACATAAACAGACTAATGGTGAGACCTCTGAAGACCCACATCAATCACGCTGTCGATCAGGTTTTCCCTTTCTTTGCTGCATCACAGGACAAAAAATTTGCTGATTGACGACTATTAGAGGCCAGGGCTGAGCTGGGAGAGGCCAGCAGGGCAGGAACGGGCCATCGGACCACTGATGGCGGCTGGGAACCCTAGTCTCTTCTGCTAATACTTCAAACACACACTGCCATCACCAGAAGGTCTTTGAAGCTCTGATCTACTCAGTTCTTCATCCAGAGAGAGCCAGAGACCCCTCCCCGTTCTGTTCTACAGCAGGACTCAAAGTCCCTCTGCAGCAGTGTCCAAAAAAATGGTGTCAAAGGAGGCAAAACATAAAATAAAAAAGTGGATTCCCTCTGCTTTCTTTCTCTCTCCATGTCGCTGTTTTGTATCCCATCTCCCGATGGTCTCGTTCAACTAAGTCGTGGATGTAGGATCCAATGTGACCAAGTCCATCTCATCAAATGCCTGAGAGTTCCCCACCCCTAGATTGGGGGTCTGTACCAGACCTGCTTAAGTGGTTGTCCTTGATTAAGCGACTTTCGGGCATGCACCATATGTGACTCCTCAACATCAGCTCCTTCAGCTACCATCCGTCGATAATGATTTTCTGCTTCTTCGTCAGCACTCAAATTGGACCCAGTAATATTGACAAGCCACTGGCGTCATGCCTCACCATTACTGGTGGTGTTTGTGACTGGACTCCAGTTGGGTTTCAGATACTCCTGCACATCTTGGCCCAGAGACAATGTTGGCACCAAGGTATTCACTTTCTTTAATTCACTGAACCCCACTACATAGTCTGCTGTTGAAGTACTGTTTTCCATACCTGGTGTGTGTGTGTGTGTGTGTGTGTGTGTGTGTGTGTGTGTGTGTGTGTGTGTCTGTGTGTGTGTGCGTGTGCGTGTGTGTGTGTGTTCGATACAGGTAAAGTGTTGCTCACTCAGCAATGCCTGCCCCTTGAGCATTACCACATGCCCGCCTGCCTGCCTCCTGTCCAGCCACAATCAATTTCACAGACACATACCCACCCACCCACCAACGCACACACACACACACACACACACACACACACACACACACACACACACACACACACACACACACACACACACACACACACACACACACAGATTACCAATTAGTGGCAGAAATCTATTTTTAAAATCCTGTAAAAATATGCAACAGATGTCTCCATTTCATTTTCCGAGTGATGAATGTGTCCAGACCGAACAGACAAAATAACCCTGCACCTAGATCCTGATACAGATCCACACCCAAATGTGAGTTAACGCTTTGGTGCATGGACATTTAAAAAAAAACCTCGGAGTGTTTTTTTGCCTTTTCTACCCTTATAAGATGTGCAAGCCTGTTTCCAAAAGCGGTGGGATGAATGAAGCGGCGATGCAACAGATCAGTAAACACAACCCTGTTCCAGCTTTTGAGAAATGTGTTCTCAAATCCTAAACGAGGATATAATTTCTTAAACGGTTGAATTGTTTTGTTTGAAATGCTTTTGTGCTGTTTTCAGTTACATATGAGTTTTCAATGATTTGCAAACCTTCTAATTTACATTTATTAAGTATGTGCATTCTTTAACCTCTACTCACTATAATATTGCTCTCAAGCGGACAGACAGAAGCAATAAGACCTACAGTTATTGACAATGTTATTGGAGTCATCAGAGCCCAACACCACCACACTGACAATGCCCTGACAAAGACAGGGCAAAAGAAAAGAACCTTAAGGAAGTTCTGCAATCCTGTGGCCACCTTAACTCAACGGCGCAGTATCCAACACAGAGATTATGGACCGGGTCAGAAACACTGACATACCATGTTCTACTCTGGTATCTGAGAAACTAAGAAGGATTTTCTTAGAACTGTGTAACAACAATCCTAAAACAACCTTCTCCCTTATTGAATGAGCAATCCAAAGACCACCTCAGCATTGATGTTTTAGTAGTTCAATGCAGCACAGATTACCCTGATCCATAAGAACAAGAAACTGAACATCGACTGCACAAGGGGGGATCTCACTAAGACCTATAGATGCTATTCTGGATGTGACTGTGTGCAACTTATTGGGACGAGATCTGGACAGGGTTAGATGGATACCAGGACACTAACTGTGACTGCTAATCCAAGAGGAAGTTACTGCTCAGTTCTGTTGGACATTAATCGGACATTCCATAATACATGTTGACAAAAATTCTTCTCATAGAAAAAGCAGCAAGAAATGACCAGTTGATTTTGATTTTGCTTAAGAGGGGCTTGAGTGTTAGCGGCTAATGTCTTATATAACTCTGCTGAAGACGTATCACATTAGTGTTGCTGAATGAATTTCATTTATCATACTGTTTGCTTTAGTTTGACCCCCTGGCCCCATCTGACTCTGATTTAAATGCTCTCATTTATCGAGCGTCACATAGTGTCAGGAGCTGCAGACTGGAGGTTATGCACAAATACACATTCTACACACACTGATGAATTTTGCAGTTAACGTCTGATTCCACTGTTTGTTTGTGTGAGTGTGGAAGTGTATGCAGCGAGACAGCTGCAGCGGCTCTGCTCTGATTTTATGATTACCACATTTCATGTTTCCTGACCGTAATTGTAGACTCCGTCTTTGCTTTTCTATATTGGTCTAAGAGTGCACTCAGTTGGCGCTCGCTCTAGTCTGTGATTTCATTGTAGACGGATCTTCGTCACATGTAAGAGAAGAGGAGGCTGATGAAGAGACAAACCAATAGGAAGAGGCCCCACTGAGCTCTGACGACCACGGCCAGGTGTTGAGGGAGAGTAAAGTGGAAAGAGATGAGAGGATGCGTGTGTGTGTGTGTGGGGGGGGGCATTCATCAGGCACCTGGTCCTGACAGGCCCTCATTTAAATCAAATTCAGATTCAGACCCCCCATGTAGTTTCGAAGAGCTCGTGACAGCTCCCTCTTGCTCTCTCCTCTCCTCTCCTCTCCTCTCCTCTCCTCTCCTCTCCTCTCCTCTCCTCTCCTCTCCTCTCCTCTCCTCTCCTCTCCTCTCCTCTCCTCTCCTCTCCTCTCCTCTCCTCTCCTCTCCTCTCCTCTCCTCTCCTCTCCTCTCCACTCCACTCCTCTCCTCTCCTCCCCTCCCCTCCCCTCCCCTCCCCTCTCCTCTCCTCTCCTCAACTCTGATCGAGGGTCCCCATCATTACCTGCTGATTACAGACCTGTCCTCTCTTGAACATGACACATTGATTGGCAGGAGTGTGTTTGTTCTTGCCCGTGTGTTTTCTCCTTGTAGCCTTTCTTCTGCTTTCTCTTCTCTAATGTGTGTGTTTCTGTGTGGACACCTATGTGTCCGTGGAGGCTTTTTTTTGTGCAGCCATCCCTTACTCTGATTATGATTGCAGTGTGAAGGAGTACTGGAGTTCTGTTGGAGGACGCAGGAGGAGAGTGGGGTGAAGCTTTTGCTATTAGCAGAGCAAACCGTTGGGAATAAAAAAAAGTCTTTCACATCAGCACATAATGAATTTTAACTGGACTACTTCACTCTTTAATTGCTCTACGTTATGTGTTGTTCAAGGTTCCGGATAGCATGATGAATCTGAAGCAACCAAAGGTACCTGGTGCTACTTTTGTGGTTCCTCCTCTGTTGCAGTTCCAGGTGAGCTGAAGGTGATAAAAGTTTCTGTGAGTCAGACAAAATCATTTCTGCACCATTGCAGAATTTCAACACTGTGACATAAAGCACACATGAGATGTCCAGGTCATTAGTAAATGTTTTTTTGTCAATATTCCCTTGTTTTCTGCTGTTAAATGTTTCTGTCATATGAAGTTGTATCTTTGATGCATTGTAAAGTGTTGTGTTCTTACTAAGAAGCTCAGGTTCTTGCATTTTGTAGTGAATTTAAATGCGATCTTTCTTCAAAGTCTGAATTTCAATATTTCTGTTTGCTGAAAAGAGATACAAGATTTAAGTGAATAAAGTTTATGACAGTTGTACTGGTTCTGAGTTAAAAGGTGCCCTCTATTGAGCTAGTTTGAAAATCCAACGTTGAACTGCAGCATTTTGGAATTTAGATTGCTTTCAGCACCTAGACTATTCCTGCTTCAAAGCTGTCTGGATTTCTCTTTGGCTCTCAAATCTTAGAAATGCTTCCTTGTAAAAGAGGAATAAAAATGGGATATCAGATTGGAATCGGGGATGATAATAACCTGAAACCAGAGGAAAAGATGAGAAAGAAGAGGATAGCCAGAGAAATCAATGACATAAGTCAGAAGGCTTGAGGGTGCCTGGGTTGCTGAAGATGACAAAGTCTTAAAGGAAATAGAGGAAGCATTGGACAACGCGAAAACATAAAAATGGTGAATGAGATGAGGACAGTCGAAACGACACACCCGGAGGAGCAGACAAGGTAATGGTGAACATGTTGCGCTTCAGTGAGTAAGGATAAAAGAAAGATGAGGGTTAAAGGCTTGGATCAAAACATCTAAAGGAAGAAAATACATCTCAACCTTCCAAAACATTTGAGGATTTCATAAAACAGAGAAACAAAACAGCTGAATCTTCAAAGAAATTCAGTTTTCATGTGATACTGGGTGACATTCTGGTCTCCAACAGTGTCACTGTACCGTCGCCATAATTACCATCTAAGAGCTCCTACTTAAACGTGTCCATGACAAACACCATCACCACTGACACCGCCATCACCAGGGTGACTCGCAGACACCCCACGGTGGTGATTCAACATCATTAGCGAACATGAATGACTGTGTGCATTAGGACCGCAACATTACACCACACCATGCAGCGAGCTAATGTTATGGAAAACTAGATACCATCTCTTCACGTGTCATCCTTCACTTGCCAAAATCTCTGGGAGAAGAAGTTGGAATCTGGCAGGAAAACAGTATCCAGAAGAAAGAGAACGGTTTTCTACAAAAGATCTGAGGTCGATGTGTTTATGTGCACACAAGAAGAGAATGAAAAGCAGCACGGAAGTAATACATGAATGCATTCAGGCACAACAGTTTGCTTATGATTACTCAAGATCTATTTTTTGTAATCTGGTCCTCCACCCTCCGTCACACACTACGCATATGTCACCTGTTAGATTTGCCTTTAATGCTGCTCTTTCCTGTCATAAGATGCAACATCAACACAATATGGCAAAGGCTCTTCAGTATGTGTGTTCATCATCAACTCAAGGCATCAGCTTTGGGCATCATATGTGAGTGATCTTTTTTGGCCACTCTTGAATGTTTCTGGATATGTAGGTAATTTAATTCCCAACTGCTTTATTTCTTCCTGTAGCCTTTGCAGATCTGTTGTGTAGGACTAGATGTTCATATTCCTCAATAGATTGATACTTACTGCACAGATGAGACTCTGTGGAGTTCAAATGAGTGATAGCATCCTTTGGGTTGTCAAGTAGGAGCACTCTTTCATGGATGTTTCGCTGATCAGCCCACAACACCTTCAGAGGGCTCAGCAGCGGGCCCCTGCTTCCCAGGTTCACTAGATGCCATCGGCTGACATGAAAGCCCAGGTTTGATCCTTTCTTTTCATCCACAGCCACTGGCTCCCCCTCTCAGAAGCCCTGGAAGGGCCCCTGACCACATCCTGTGGGCCTTCCTTGGCACTCCCATCTCCCTGAGGAGCCTGGATGTTGAGGTGGCTACAAATCCTGTGCAGCATACCTCCACTGGGCGTACTGTCACTTTCCCGCCTTATTGTTGGGCATCGTGATCTGTATAATGTAAATGAGCTTGAGTGAGGGTGACCACAGAACAATGTCTGGTCACAGATTGGTGGATACGATCTCAGTTGGGAAGCAAAGTTTCTTGCCCAGGTCTGCCAGCATCTTCCAGTCCTGTGCTCTGCCCAACTGGCCAGTGTCAGTTCTTATGGTGGCGAGGCTGGGTTGACTCTCTCTGACAAATGGTGTTGGCTGCCAATGGGATGACAGGAGAGGAAGGGCATTCATGCCTGTCTGTTGACTTTCCAGCACGGATGCAAGACACTTGCATCCGTGCTGGAAAGTCAACCGGGTTGTGCCGCCAGATGTAACGGCCTTGGGTAAGGCTGGTCTTGCACCCCACTAAGATGTGCTTCAGTGTTGCTGTACTTGGACATAGACGGCACGTGGGACTTTGCCATACCACTGATTTAAGTTTGAAAGAGAGGGAAACACATCATACGGAGCCATGATGTAAAGCTTGCCCTGAATACCTCCATCTCCAGGTGTGTAGATAGTGCAGCTGGCCATCAACCTTAATTCCAATTGTTGCCATTCTGTGGTGTAGTCTGCTTCTGGATGTCCCAGAAGTACGCCTTGACAAGATTTGAAAAAGCTGGTGGTAGGCGAAAGCTGTCCACAGGAGGTTGTGAGTGACCAAGCCAAAGATGTTTGCGAGGTCCAGGAACACCATGTGGAGATCTTTACACTCCTTCTTGGTGACCTGGATTTGATGCCACATGATACTAACATGTTCCACACATCCTGGGATGCGTTCTGGATTGACATGTCAATCTGATTAACGATGCACAAATTGGTTTTGTTCAAAAGTTGTCTATCCAAATCTGCATGTACATACAACCACCCACCTGCTACACACAAGAAGAAGAAGAAGTATACTTTATTGATCCCCCAGGGGGAAATTGCAAAGTCACTCTGTTAGTTTTTGACAAATATACAGGGCCCCTGAACACACAAGCACACAGGGGGGCCTGTAAGCATGCAGTTAGTAATTTGGGCGGCTTGTAGGGGGGACAGCGCCTTGCTCAGGGGCGCCTCGCTCAGGGGCGCCTCGGCAGTGGTTGGGAGGTGAGCTGGCACCTCCCACTGTCAGTTCACGCTCCTGGTGGCATCGTGGAGGGAGCGGGACTCGATCCGCCGAAGGCTGGGGTGATCCGTCTAGGAGGCATCTGCTCTACCGCTGAGCCACTGCCGCCCCAGTGCCAGAGAGAGAGAGAGACCAGTGCCAGCGTGGATATCTTTCTCTCCACCTCCACTCCTTCCCTCCCTGGGGTTTTATCGTTTCTTAGACCTCTGATACAAAACAATACCCATCCATCTGTCTGTTCAGGCAAACCCATCCTTCTCCAACTACAAGTTAAAATACTTTATTATTTACTGACATGGAAGGCATTTCAAAGGACGTATGTGGATGATACCTTGTTATTTCATGTACTTAGTAACTACTTGTAAATAACTGTTTATTTCCATATTTTTAGTTGACAGTTTAAACAATAGATGTTTTTTTTTTCTTAAAGTTCAACCTTTTTATTCTTTAGCAATAAGAGACAAGCAAATTAAAACAATGACAAATGGAGAAAAATTGGAGGGGAGACAGTTATTATGTGGAAACCATTTGGTTTTTATTTCTACATCATTTCAATTAAAAAGCAGTAGACACTGACATGGCGAGGCCATGACATCAGGCTCTTAGCATAGCTTTTCATTTCCATCACATTTTTATTCCACTAGAAAACACATGCATTGCTGTTATGCACACCATTTGTGCCTAAAACCCAGTCTGAGATGGCTGAGAAATGGAGCTCAGACAATTAGAGACACCATCTGCCTCGTCTTCCCCCCGTCCGCTGTGAGAGGAGTAAATACCATCCAAGTACATAAATGTCACTGACCCACTGGGTTGTGTGTTGAGTGATCATCTGCATGTTAATATTGTGTTTTCTACAACTTTAATGTGATGTTAGATTTTGGACCAAACATTCTGGTTGTGTACTTGTTGCGTGAAGTGTTTGTAGTCTTACAAGTCATCAATATGTCCATCTGTAATCATGTTTTCCACTTCATACACACTAGTTTTATCAAACTTAACACCTTTTTTAACCAGGATGAATATTTAAATATTTTATCGTTGATGCAAACATTTTTTTTTCCCATAAAAAAAGATTTTAACGACTCTAACAGTTATGGCGACAACTCAGGAAAAAAATGGAGGATGTGTGCCCGTTTGTCATCCTATTGAGTTGTGTGCAGGGATATGTCATTTGACTCATTTCTCTATTCCTCCATTATGGATTTGTCAGTATACTGTAACATGAAATGGCATTAAGTGTTTAAAACCAGTCGATTGTCTTTCAATAGCATCTGATGACATGAATCTTCTGGCAAGCGTCACATGCTGCATGCAGTCACTGTTTATTGAGCTTCTGGATTTCCTTTGCTCGATTTACAAAAACAAACTTCTACATGTCGATTTCATCTCATTCTCTGTATTTATTGTCTCTCCTCTATTGATTCCCCTGCTATGTCTTTATTTCTCCATTTATTGTTGCCCTATTAGTCATCGTAAGTACAGCTGCACCTCTTCTTCTGGTGTTGCTTTTTTTTCTGCCTTCTCTTTTACTTCCCTCTCTCCCGACACCACGGCAAGCTGGATTGGGATGAATTAACCTTTCTGAGGAACAATGCATTACACGCATGGAGGCATACGTGTGTTCATGTGTACCACGTACCAACCACACACAAATGCTTCCTGAGGGAAAAGGAGGATGGCGCCCTTTGTTTCTGCCCCTGTTTCAGATTACAGTGTGTTTCATCAATGCTATGGTAACATGTTTCTCCTCCTTCTTTTGTCTCTACGCCTCACAGAAGAGCTCCAGAGTCCCTGCACCACTCAGCCAACTACACTAGTGTGGATCTTTCATGAATGCTTCTGGAGGTAAGTGACTGGTGAGGAATTGCAATGCACAATATGATCAAAACAAAGAACTGTAAATGCACCAGCCCCATTGGACCAAGTATGACCAGCCCCCCCCCCCCCCCTTTTTTTTTTTTTTTTACCTGGATGAGGGTTAAACACGAAATACCTGCAGCTCAACCTGCTGCAGAATAAGCTAGGAAAAAGTTTCTCACACACACACACACACACACACACACACACACACACACACACACACACACACACACACACACACACACACACACACACGTGCATGGATTACCACAAACCTGGACTCATGCTGTTTTCCACAGTTTGCACATGCATACGTAAAAAAGGCTGCTTATTCATCTCCCTCCATTCGCCCTTCTCATTTCTTTTCCTTTCTCCATCTATTCTTCATTTCCACTCACCTGCAGGAGACAGCCTATTGATTATGATGAACTGGCAAGAAGATGTGTTTAGCCTGCTGAGAAGCTGTGTGTGTGTGTGTGTGTGTGTGTGTGTGTGTGTGTGTGTGTGTGTGTGTGTGTGTGTGTGTGTGTGTGTGTGTGTGTGTGCATACAGTAGCTGTCTCTTGAAGCTCGGGTTTTCCAGACCTCTTGCCCTTTCTTTCTCTTCTCTTGTCCATATGTTTTATTCTTTGTGAGGCCCCGTCCACACAATACCGGAACTTTTTGAAAACGCAACTTTTTTTACCCGGCATTGAAAACGATTCACGTCTACACGAGAGCGTTTTCAAAAAAAAAAAAAAATCTCCGTCCACACGTAAACGCATCAGTGCGTTTATCAACATGTGTATAAGCAGAGCAACTCCGAGAACGACAGGAGAGAGGACCGGGACATGTGGAAATTCACGCCGTTCCTCCTGGAGGACGACCTCCATCAAAGTTCTCCCACCAACAGGCAGCGCATCCCAGTCTGACCCAGAACTGGCATCAGCGTCTTTGGCGAGGAACGTGAATGAATGAATGAATGAATGAGTAAATAAATATATAAACTTTATGACACATAAATAAAGAAACAGACGAACAAATATTTAAGTGCAAAGCATTTTTATCAACGCATCTTCGATGTGGCGCTGTTATACATCAGCTGTTCTCCTTTTCCTTCCAAACCAAGTTGCAGGTTTAAACAATTAGCACTGAGCTCTGCGGACACCTCATCAATGCAAATTGAATCTCCTCCAACCATCACTTTCTCTCACTTCTTTTGTCCCCCACTTTTCACTCCATTTCAGGGATTATGTGGTAATGAGAGCGTCTTGCTTGCACAGCCAGACCTTCCTCACCTTGCTTTGTGCTCTGTCTTTTTCTTTCTCTTGTTGTCTCTCCCTCTCGTGCTGTTCTTCTCCTCACCTCTAGCTCTTATTACATTAATGAGGAGTATGTGTGGGGCAGAGATGACCTGTGTGTTAATGTGAGGAAGGAAAGAGAAACACCACATTGTGCTACACTGGTTTTTCACGTGTCTCTGCGTGTTATAGTGCGCCTTTAATATACAAACATAATAATTTTTTTCAAATTTCTACACTTATGTGCCCAGGCTTAAGTCAGTTGGGAACGGTGCATCTGTCATTGCCCTCATACAGTAATATCTCAAGATATGGGTTTTGGAGATTTTGAGTGCCGTCGTGCTGTCCATATTTTTGTTCCACATAGGAGCAAAATCCAAGATACAAGTTGTGCTTTGGGACACCACCACTGGTTGATGGATGGATAAAACATCAGCTGAGGCTGTATCTCGTTCTTTCCCAGGTGTTGGCGAATGAATACAGCATCAGTTAAGACCGGATCTCGTTCTCATTTCAAAGCAAAGACGTAGCTCGTGTCTTGTCATTGTTTACATGGTATATATAATTAATTATGCACATGAAGAGTATGCATGTCAATTGGTTGGTGAAAAACATTTTTTTGTCATGAATTTAGGGGGTTGGGGGCTTTTTTTTACGAGGCTGGAATAGATTAAATTGTTTTGTTATTTTAAGTAGGGAAAATTTGACTTACGAGCTCAGTGACAGAACAAATAAACATCGTATCTCAAGATACTACTGTATTTCCATGTAGAGTAGGTAGAGTAAAGTATAACTTTATTTATCCCTTAAAGAGGTTCCGTCAGGGAAATTAATTTCTCTGTCGCACACAGCACAGTAAGTACACAAAACACAGAAAAGGCACACAGAAAGCACCAGCACATAGAAAGTAGTACAACACCAAATAGAAAGAGTAATAAATAACCTATCAAGAATATATAAATATAAAATCATAAATAGGCATAGGAATATAAAATAAACAGGCCTGGTTATGTGTCTTTTATTTTGTCACTGAAATGCTCACAAGAGGGTGGACTTTACAACAAATATTTCGACAGTTAGGCAGGGTTTTGATAAAGTAACTTCTAAACACGCAAAACTGGAGCTATTTAGTACATCAATATGTACTAAATAGACATTTTCTCATCTTCACTGTTTCCATACATTTTCATTAAGCAACACTGCGATCAATCATTTATGGTGGTATTGTTCCGTTTCATCTGCACATGCGGATATGTAGGAAATTAATGTAGAGTATATAAGGAAAGACTTTATTCATATACGTTTTAAATGTGGAGCTGAAGAAGTTAGTTGCTTACTTTTATTTTTCAAAGTTGCACAATGCATTCCTTCGTGGAGGCTGTAGTCTTGTTTCCACCCGCAAATAGAGGTTTTTCTTATCTGCGATTTCTGATTTCCTGATTTTGACATGTGTGAAAGAGTTTTGCATCCTTTTATTCACCTCTCTTCTCTTTTACATAAAATATAGATGGAATTCAACAGAGCGGCAGAAAGACTTCCTCAGGTATTTTCTTTTTGAGTGCAGACAACAGTAAATGGTCATCTTTCAGTTACACTCCATTATCATGCATTTGAATCCCCAACAAGGGGCTGGCCCAGCGAGTTAGAAAATGTCACCTGTCACATTAGATGATAATTGCAATGAGATGAAGGCAGTGGAGGCAGAGCTCCTGCGTAGCTATTCTGCTCTTGTCTCCAACCCTGCATTAAAAATGCATACATGGGATGAAGGATTTTGAAAATGGCTTCCCACATAGAACATGATACCATACTTTGACGCGTGTTCTTCATGGGGAAGGATTTGCTGTTCCATGTATGTAGAAGACAGAAGAAAAGAATGACAGCAATGTTCTGCGGCTGTCCAATACAACAATCCACAATGCCCTTTCACTGTGGAGCCAAGGAGTCCCTTGATGCTCAGGGTCACCTCACGGTCGCTGACTTCAGGTGACAGATGACTATCAAGTGTGTAAATGTGTGTGCATGTGGGTGTACATGTTCAGTTAATTCAAGTCATAACCATCTTTAGAAAAGCTGTCACAACACAAATTGCAAAGAGAATAATGACTCTATACAAATGCAGGCTTCTCTGTGCACATTAGTATTTGAACATGTCTCCCTTCTCTTCTTACATGCATGAGTACACAACATGCATAATAATTTACACCACATCCAAATCAAGAATCCTGACTTACGCTATATTTTTTATTCACTGAGGATCGGCTGTAACATGCTAACCTCTGCTAATTGCCTCTGGGTTTGTGTTCAGAAAAACACATGGCCCATGAGAGGTGTAGCGTGTGGGCATGTGGATGTATATACAGCTGCAAGAACATTCTGCTACGGCTAGTCATGACCATATCTTCATTAAGCAATCCCACTGAGGTCATCACCTACCGTCTCTAGGAAATTTTTTGGATACAGTATCTTCGACACGGCAGGCTGATGTGATTATAGCTCTCCACTTGTTGTTGGAAGGTAAGGGAAGAATCAGGTTCAGTCAGGCCGGCCAAAAAAGGACAATCGACTCTTATGGTCCTTCCATCAGATCTACTCAGGTAAAGAAAGGAATAGAGCTGTTAACTGGTAACCACTTGTGGATGCTTTGGTTTAGATAACTGAGGAAGCTGCTGAACCAACCAAACGTATTGAGAACTGGGATTGCGTAGCAGAAGTCTTACATGGATGAAGGTTGTAATCAATATATTACTGCTTGTACACCAGTCTGAACCTCTTGCCAAGTCAAAGTCATCCCTGTTTCTAAAAACGTATTTGTCTGTGCGTTTGTTGGTCTGGCTCATCTATAAACTGTATTTGTTTAACTGGGATCAGTCTTATAATACTTGTGGCAAATGAAATATTATTTGGAAACACACTCTTTCAGTCAATCCAAAATCTCCAGCTGCATAGTCTTGGCAGAATACTTTGTCCCAAACAGTTTTTGAGACGGAGCTTAAAATGATTACTACCACATTGACTTCCCTGACTTGATGAATCCCTCTTCATGATATTATGAACATGTTCCCTAACTAGACTTCCTGGATCAGTGGCAACCATGCTGGCATCTAGGCATTGTCATGCTGGTGCTCTTTTAAAGGAGTACTATTTTGGCCTGACACAGCAGGGGTCTTGCTGTTGAGCAGTTGAAGGGTTTACCCAACTGATGGAAAGCCCTGGAGCATTATTTCTGTACCTAGGAAGAGAAACATGAACAGGTAGGTGTTCAGATGTGTACAAACCATCACTGTGTTTCCGTGTTTACACTTGGACTGGGAAAATGGGAAAAGTGAAGTTTACAACTGACCCAGTTAGAAAGCAAGGAAGATACACCCTGTTTTTATAATGCGTCTGGCATGGTTCCTTTCTCAGCTCAAAACCAAAAGTGCTGAAAAAGCCTCACACACATGCACACACAGATACACACAGATACACACAGACACACACACACACACACACACACACACACACACACACACACACACACACACACACACACACACACACACACACCAAAATGGCCTTACATTATTACACTTTTAGATCATATTTAAGTCATGAGATTCCACTTCTCCTTTGCCAGCTCAACAAACACATCAGTTCTAAACCCATTTGAACACCTGCTCTCAGCCACAACCCGCGACACTACATCTAAAAATTGCACCTCATTATTTAGACGAAGGGTCACAAGTTTTAAACTTCCATCAGTTTAGCGTTTCAGTGTTTGGATTATTATTGATGTTGAAAGAATAAAGACTTTCAGATAGAATCCAAATGCAACTTGCAAACGTGTGCAGCCATATGTTGTTCGTAGTCAAAGCAACTTGTACTGAAGACCTAGATTAACCATAAGCCTTGTGGGTACTAAAGGCTTACACAGATATTGCAGCTCACAGAGGTTTTGTTTGTTCAGTTTTGATTGTATGCAGACTTATAAAGAGGTAAAAGTAATAAGCATTCCAGGTTAGGTTTAAATAGTGTACGCTTGAAGTTTAAATCATAGTTGAGTTTTTGATGACACACTGTCAGTTAGCAGAAAACGGGGTTGGATTACACTGATAGAGCTTTTCAAATACATCACTACTTTGCTAGTTGTCTACCTTCTTGTTGTAGTAGTCCTGTTGTCTATCTATCGTTGAAGCTAATATGTGTGTGTATATTTTCGTAGCATCCACTTATTCTCTCGCACTGACAATCAATGTGAAATAGTCTAATCTGGAACTTTGACTGATCTTGAAGTTTGCCCCTCTTCCCGATCTGCTCTTTGACAGTCAGGTTTGCCCTGACAAAGATTTACAAGTTTAAATCATTTCTGGATGATGTAAGTATTTTCCAAACTGGGTCACGGTGGCCAATGAGAGACATCCCAAAGCGGCTTACTGTGCAACCACGCAACAGTGAATGTTTGAGTCCTTTAGGCTAACGTTAACTAGAGTAGTACTGGTGACAGACAGTAAAATAACTATATAGTCTTATGCTGCTGGAGAACAGGCATTAAAAACGACCAGGAAACTAAACAGGAAACTAAACAATTAATACAGCCTGAAATACATAAAGACAAAATCAAAATAAAACAGAAAGTGAACTCTATTTTGTTCTTACATGCCACCACAGGTTTTTGGACGACAAATGATTGCTTGACAGATTTTAGGGAACCTGGATTGGATCCATTCTCTTTAATATTAGAAGACCGTTCTTTCCACCTCACTATTTCTATATTTCTTGCACAGGAACTACCTGATTGATTAATGCTGACATCTTGAATAGTGGTGTTCTCCAGAAACTTGGCATGGATGGAAACAAAAAGGACCCCTTGAGGCACTCTGCCTTTCAAGGAAATCACTTGTTTTGACTGTGATCCGTTTTGTTTGAATAAAACTAAATACTATAAAACCTCAAGACTTATTTCGTCTCTAGCTGGAGGATTTGTGCAAGAAATCACTGCCAGGTAAAAACGCACAGCCCTCAACATGAAATAGATAAAGTTACAGAAATTTGCTTGTATTCAGTTTTGCATTTGTGATACGAGTTCAGCTCTTGATCCGAATGAAAAGCACAACTCAGGAGCAGGAGAATGGATTCCAACAGTTTTCTTGAACAAAGACTGGTTACGGTTCTGATGGCTTGACTGTGAGACGAGTGGGTGATGAGGACGGATGTGGTTGATGATCCTGCAGGCCTGGTTTGGATAATCTGGGACAGATTATCCAAACCAGGATAATCTCACTAGTAATTCTCACTAGAATTACTAGTGAGATCAAGAGAGCACCAAAGAAATAGCAGATCAAGAAAATGGGTAATTGGCTGAAACATTCGTACCGCGTGGATGACTGGACGATCTAGTGATGAGTGGAGTGTTAGAGTTAAATGACGCGTGGCCCGACTGAAGAGAGCTTGGTGAACAGCTGGGTTAACAGGTGAACGCAGCAGTAGCAACACAAAGCCAGGGAGACGCAGACTATTGTGATGCACAGACTCAGACTCTTAGCGTAGCTCTTTAGCTCGGTGTACTGTAGTCAGCAAACTACCTCAGCAAGGTGCCTCATTAAACGGCCAGACTGCAGTTTGAGATGACACCTCAGTGACCCTCTGGGTCTTTACATTATAATGTATGAGTGGATTTACAACAGTTCTAGACTTAAACTTAGCTTTCGCAGTCACCATCAGAGATACTTCAGCTTGAAGGGGAACGACAGAGCAGAAAGGCCGGTGACGGGCCAATTGCTTGTCCTACATCAACTTTTACTGGCCCATCAGGACTTCAGTCGTGTTCCCCTCTGCAGGTGGAAAGAGTCTTTTGTTATTCTGCTTTTTCAAGGGCAAGTATTCATTTGCAGCTGTTATATAGTCTCATAGCGAAGTAGGAGATTAAGTCAGTACTCCCAGCCCACTCACCCAGGTTTAGAGGTATATGCCACATGCGCACCGCAACGACTGTTATTTTGAACCCACTCCTAAAGATAAAGAAAATAGAGGCTAAGAGGAGGCAAACAGAAAAATGAACGAGTCATCTCACTTTTGCTCTTTTTGCTTGGGGTGATTGAAGAGATGAACACTTCAATCTGGGGCTCCGCATGCCCTTGAACCACCCCGACCCCACCCCTACATTAGCTCGCCCCAGTCCCTCTAATGTTCACTGAATAACTGCTTTTACAGCTAGTTCAGGTGTGATACGGTGTGGAAGCGGAGAAGACCAGGAGGCAGGAGGTTCAGTCTCATGAATAATGGATGGAACAGAGGCGCCGTGTTGGGCTTGAATATGAATGGCTTCCCCTGCAGTCACCTGCCTTGATCGGGACTCATGCTCACACCTGTGTGTGCTCGGAATGTTAACTCTCTCTTTCTAGTGGGAAGTCATTACAGTGACTCTGATAACTTATTACAGGTCACTCAGCGGCTACTTCTAGTTGCTGTTCTAGTGAAAGAAGCACCTCTGACCGAACTATTATTGTTTAATACTAATACACTGGTGGAGAAGCAGCGTCTCACTACTGAATGAGAATTTACCCTCCGACCAGAAGGTCATGACTTCACTGTTGTTTGTTTTGATTAAATATTATAAAGGGGCAGATCCTTATTTATGTTACTTTTACAGTATTTTCCAGGTCAGCTGTTGGAACATGTTATAAAATCTAGTACACAAGACAGTGTGCTCTTGGTACCAGACCCAAGCTTTTATAAATAGGGAGGGTTGTACAAGGCTTAAGACCTGTGCCAGAACAATTCAGATGTTGCCCAATCAGAAGCAGCTAAACACTACCACGCACACTTTAAACCAGGGGTGTCAAACTCATTTTAACTGAAGGCCACATCAGCATAATGGCTGTCCTCAAAGGGCCAGATGTGACTTATAAATGTAACAAGATGTAACTCAATGTAGTGTAAAATAAATGTAACTTCTCTTTAATGTTAAATAACTCTGAATTTATTACAGTTTTTCAAATTACAAACATTACAGTTGCATAGAAAAAAGGTTTGCTTGTTGCTCTGTTATAACATAAATTCTTTTAATTTGTCAGGTTATGAAACCCAAACACTCCATCAATGTAGGACTAAACGATCCAAGTGAATGATGGAAAAGAACATTAAAACATAACGTAGGACATTAACTTTGCTCAAAATGCTTTTAAAATGGGCTTAATTACTGCATTGTGGGGAATGTAGTTTCTGGTCAAAACACGTTTTTGATCCATTTATGTTTAGACACTCTTTTTATGCTCTCGGGGGGCCACATAAAATGATATGGCGGGCCACATTTGGCCCCCGGGCCTTGAGTTTGGCACTTGTGCTTTAAACAATACTTTGCATAAATTACATATTTTCATTTTAGCCTAAATGTAATCTATAAACCAGATGCAAACACATGTCACAGATGTGTTTGACTTCCAGCCTTTAAAAGTCAAGCACACACAGGTGCACATAAATCCCTTCATCCATATCAATCGAAGGTGTCAAGTGATCTGAACTCACACCTGTGTCAGGCATAGTGAGGAAAAAGACGCAGCAGCTGGCTTAAAACCAACACACACACGCAAAGGGATTATGTTTTTGGTCAGAGGCCACTGACTACAATATGTTTACTACTCTGCAAGCCAACAGCAGAGGCCTTATCAAATGCATACATGCACACGCAGTTTTTGCGCTGCTTCGGAACTGCAGAGTTCTTATTAAAAATTGATCTGCAAGCTGTTGTCGTCGCTTCGCCAAGGAATTCATTACCTCTTAGCCGTGTGACGCTGTGCATGCAAACACACACAGGCGCAATTTATGCACGCAACATGCCTGCAAGCAATCTCGACCTGTCAAACAAAACAACGCCCTTTCATTTAGAGTATCTGAAATACAAACAAACGGATGCTCCGCTGGGAAAGAGAGAAAGAGGGAACGATTGGTAGAAAAGTAAAAAGAAAGATCGAAAAAGATAAGCTGGGAACGCAGGAAAAACAAATAGATGTCAGGAAGGTAGGACGGCGAGGATGAGGAGCGAGAGAAGAGCAGGAAGGAGTGGAAAGTGTCGCTCGGTATCAGATAATTGTTTGATGGTAGCTGTTTTAAAAGCGAGGATGGCGAGAGAGTCACGTCGTACGCACCTCCATCACCTCACCCCCACCTCCTTCTCCTACTCTTTCATCTCCAACCCTCCATTTCCACAAATCAGTCCTTCATCTTCCTCCGTCATTGTCCTCTGCCCCCCTCGCTATCGCCGTCTCAGTCCATTCTCCATCCTCTTCTCCGACGGCCTTCACTCTCCTCACCTCGCTCGCCTGTTTGGTAATTCGCTCCAGCTTTATTTTCCTCGCTTCAAACCTCTGATGATGTACACACAAGGCACCTGCGGCAGAAATTGAATTCTGGTTGAATGATTCACTAAGTCCGCACCCACAGTTCTTGTGTATTAACTAAGACAGTGCTGATTGAAATTCAGCCCCATACTTTGCAACCTGCCAAGTGTCCCTGAAAACCTTGTTCAGAGTGGAGTGCAGATGAAGACGTGGAGAGAGGAGAGATATGGGGAGCAAAATGAAGAGAGACCAGCTGATTTGTCTGCAGGTCTGTTCGTCTGTCTTCCTGTCTGTCTCCCTCGGCTTCAATAACCTCTTCACATGATCAATGCACCTCAGAGAATAGCCGATCAAACCCCTCCCGGCGCTGTCATTTTCTCTCCGTCTGTCACTTTAACTCCCTTTTCCTCCAGTCACTCCTCCATCTCTCTCTGTCTCTGCCTCTCGCTGTGATTTTGTGTTGTCCTTCAATGAGTCCCATCTATTACTCAATAAGCCACATTGCATCTCAGAGTCGCGGTAATTTCTCTCCATCTTTCTCTGTCTCTTTAATTTTGGCTCACATATCAGCTAATCTCCTCTCTGCCTTCTTGTGAAATAGACTTTTAAGAGTTTGTGAAAGATCCCGAACTTTTAAAGAACGATTTCTTTCGGGGGAACAAGTCTTATTGGATTTGTTTCTAAAAGTTACTAGATTAGTCCACGGCTGATTAGCTTAACCTAAAAAAACAACTGGAAAAATGGGGACACAACTGATTTAGCTGTAGAGATTCACCTAAATGCACTTAATAAAAAAATCATGTTGTTTTCATATAAGTAAAACTATGTTTAACCCCGTAAATCCTCAACCGCAAGGTAATTGCCTTTAAAAATCAAAATTTTGAGTGTTTATTGAATCTTGTGACAAATTTTTAAAAAATGTAAAAAATTAGGAAAAATACTGATGAAGGAATGAATGATGAAGACGTCATAGCATCTGACATACATTGGTTTTATAGTACATACCTGTATACCTGCAAAATGTTACTTAGTTTGCAGATGCTGATACGTTAATAAGTGCATTTCTAATAACAATAGAACAAAAGTACTTCAGTGAGTGTTCAGCCAGGAACCGACCGCTCAGCCCTCATTGTCTAAATGAACTCCGGGGCGTGTAGCCATGACTGAAACTCGGCTCCGAGATCTCCTTTAGCAATAATACGGCTTTGTAAATTCATTTTCTGCAAGATTAGCAAAAAATAATCTTGATCACAAGGATATTCTCACACTCCTACTGGATTTTCACGACATGCTTTTGATTTTGAGCTGATTAGGAGATTACCACGTGGAAGTTGAGGTTGGTTGCTGTGTATTATTGGCACGCATTGATTTGTAGTGCTGGCTGCATGCTGCATTAGACCCATTGTTTATCTGCAAAGCCAAAGGCATGGGAAAATCTGACAAGTCAACTTCCACCTGGATTTCTCACTGTATGATAGTGAAAGACTGATAGCAGATTCTTAGCCTCTGTCTTGATAACCCAGATTTAAGGGTTTCCCCTTGAAGCATCCTCCGTTACTTTCTAGATTCACCATTGTTATTGGGAATGAAATGCACATATTTTATGTGGTCAATTTTGTATAATAACCAAAGCCTGCTGGTGCTATTTGTCATTAAACTCCAACAAAAATGAGATTTCTGAGTCTCATTATTGATCATTAACAAAGGCTTTGTGTCAATCATGTCATTTCTTTTTTTGGGTTGATGCTATCGGGAGCAGAGCGCTTCAATGTCGCTGAAGAGGTCAAAGTGTACCATTGATTGAGTTCCTGCAGAACTGCGGGAAAATATTTAACGTTCATAATGTTAGCCTGACTTGATGTGACTCGTGAACTAGCTTCCTCACTGCGGATTTCATTTGGTATAAAGTTAGATTCTAGTGTTTGTGCATCACAGATGGTTAAACGTGATTATTCACAGTTTTCCCTCCAGGTAAGGAAACAAAGAGCCGCTAAACTTTTCTCATTTACGAGGGAGAAAACTCAACACTCCTGCTATTCTCGTGTCTCCGTGCCACCTTTGGTATGTTAGCCAAAAACGTTGGCATGCAAGTTTTATGGCAATGATGACACCCAAATTTCAAAGCAGTCGGCTCATAAATATTCCACACTCTCACTGATTTTAATTTCACAGTGTGCGAGGTGCCATTTAGCATTTTTTACACAGATGAAGGAGCACGATTTCTAATGTTTTGGAGAGTAAACAAAGCAGCTCTGAGTCCTACTCATTCTCTTACAGAGGGATGGAAATCACCCAGGGGAGAGGCCCTGGCATCCTCAGCTCGCTTCTGTGTTGGTCCTTTGGTCCCCACAAGAGCCAAACCTGCCACACTAAACACTCCTGCTATCTCCCCTCATGAAATATGGATTTGTGTACCGGCAGACGTAAATGCTAATTATTGTGTGTGCGTGTGTGTGTGTGTGTGTGGTCTTGTACTAAGTGTGTGTATGTGAACACGTATGCACATGTATGCGTGTGCTTCGACGGGCTGAATTAGATTTGGGTTCCAAGGCGAGGAAGGGGAGAGACGCATGGAAGAATTTAGCTTTGAGGCTCATAAATAGTTTAGCCACCCAGAGCAGATTCATCAAGTAGCGTAAAGGATAAATCATATTCCTCCCTTTCTTGTCTACTCCCTCCTCCCCCTTCCCTCACTTCTCTCTCCCTGGAAGAGAACGATTGAATCCTGGGAAATTAGAGAACCTCACACTTATCGACACTCGTGCCGCTCTGGTGTGAGATATGGTGTTAAATTTGACTCTCCATCCACGCTGAGATGAACACAAGCACATGTACAGTGTGTCATGGGAATGGATCAAACAACACTATCAGCATCATCATGTGGGATAATTACAGCATCTCTCCTCACACACACATTACAGCTTCACATTTCAACACCTCCTTCTGAGACACGTCACGTAAAGACTAGATAGTCCAATCAGTGGATACCCGTCCCCTGACGTGATGGATATCCACCAAGATGGCCACCAGCAACTCTTTCCCCCCAAATGAAAAGGCCCTGAGGCCCGTTGGGCAGCGGTGTTATTTGGCTGCTGTTTTCCCCCTCATGGCCGTTTTTGAAGGATGAACCTCTCTATGTATCATCTCTGCCTCTTTGGATGGAGCCCAAGCTCCATCACCATAGCAATGAGTGTTTAGCCTGCGCCCCAAGAGACATAGTCATTCCACAGATTGCCTGAAAGGAGGGGATTATGTGTGTGGCAGCGGAGTTTGATGCTTTCAGCATGTGTGTCTGTGTGTGCACGTGTGTGTGTGTGTGTGTGTGTGTGTGTGTGTGTGTACAGATGCGATCACATGTTCCTACTGGCGTTGCTTCCATTTGCCAGAATAAGTTATAGAGCAGGTTGTCCGTGGGGTTTATGATAAAGGCTGAAGAGGCTCCCAGTCCAAAACCTGAGTCCTCTCCTTTATTTTGAAGCTGTGAAATAACCAGTTTCCGAATAGTGTTCAGGTGACCCAGTGCTTTGGTTTCCATACAAAGAGTTATTTACCCACAATTCTTCAGATTCGCTGCATGCTATTATCTTGATATTCATCACAATCCATCTTTTCCCACCATCTCCAGCTTGTCCCCATGGCTGTTTAACTTCAATTCTCACTATTTTTTCAGGTTTTCGTTGCATAACAGAGGGATTTAAGCATTTAATTAACAGATAATTATCCCTACATCTACCCATGTACCAAAGATGAGCTGTTTAGGTTTTATAAGTTCCTACTTTTTAGGTAAAATTGGTTCTAATTTTATTTCTTGCTTTATTTTGAAAGTTTGTTTCACCATCATGTGTTTTCACGTCATACTTCCTGCCTTTGTTTTCCCTCCCTTTAAATTATTAATCGTTCTCACCTGTTCCCGATGCCACCTTGTTGAAAGTCTCTGTCGATGGATAACGTGTGATTATATTTTTCATATTTAAAAAAAAAAAAATTATGACCTGGTCTGGATTAAAATGACTTCCTTTACAAATCACACATCCAAAACACACTAAAGAATTGCCTTTTAAACTACAATGCATGGAATGGCCCATGAAAAGGGGGGAACTGTGAAGTGTTTCACTTTGTTGGGGCCTGGAGAATCAGCACGCCTCTGCAGGCTCCTGTTCTGTGAGGCTCTGAACCATTCGCTCCTTCATTACTTCATTGCTTCACTTTCTTGTTCCTCTCCGTCTCTCCGAGGAGCGCTGCAGTGGGTTTTCATTACTCAACAAGTCAATCTTGATCATCCTCTAACGCACACAGTCGCACACCAAGGCATATAGGCTTGCACCTCCTGCACCCCCGCCCCCCTACACTGAAACACATGCATGTGTGTGCTTATGCACTATTTTAATGACATTAACCTTTTGATGAGGTGCAGAGGAGCCGGCAAGAGGCACCGATTGATGAGGAGAAATTGCCTTTTCCAATCGGAACATCTTTAGAGAAGGTAGGGTTTTAAAAAACCGTGAGCAACAGCAAACATAATAGATTATATGCTAATGCGAAGCTGCTTGTCCCTTCCATGAAATGAATTGAGACGTAGATGCACATTTACCCACCTTCAGTCCTGTTTATCGGATCTGTGGACCTGTGGGAAAGTAAAGCGCCACTCGGAATATCAATAAGGACACATGCATGTTTCCACTCCTTCGCTTTCCTCTGCTGCACCATCATCTCACCGACTCGTTGGCGAATCGGGGAGCTTAATTCAAGGCTTGTATTATCAGACACGTATCACTCTGGGGTTGAGCTACCAGCAGAGAGTGTCTTTTATTTGAGTGTGTGTTTTGTGGGTCATTTCACGCCTGTGTGCGTTTGTTTGATAATGATTGAGAATGATTTTCTAAAGTCTACAAAGATATTCCTGATGGGAAAAACACACACACACACACTTCACAAAAAACAATTTTATCCCTTGGAGAGACTGGTTTGTTGTCCTAGTGGCCAGTCCTGGTACTGCATCCCCTCAGCGTCTCTACTGGGGTCGACGACTCACACGACTGCAGGCTGTTGGTTGGACACCTTGGTTCTCCCTGAGGAATTCAACTTCATCTCTTTCTTTCACCCGCTGGGTGAGGGCTCTCTCTCTCTGCTCCTCTGTGCTTCAGGGTCTCTCGCCCTGCTCTTCTAAGGGAGCAGGACGAGATGAAGTGCTGCAGCAGCAAAGCCAAACAAGCCGATGTCAGGGTAATCCATTTTATTTGTCTGACCTCATTATGTAGCTGTCAGAGGTGAGCAATTTGTGCATTTGGTAATGATCGAAATAAGACCCGGAATCCACCCACTTATCTCAAATTTAGGGTTTTGATCTGATTCACCACACCTTTCAGAATAGCAGAAAGTAATTTCACAACATCATCAGAAAAAGAGGAAAGAAAAAAAGATGACAGACAGAGAGATAAGGTCCCACGGAGAACGACCACACAGAGCTACGGGATCCCAGGAGGAACATAAAGAACCAACAACCCCATGTCTCTCTCACACACACGCACACACGCACGTACACACACACACACACACACACACACACACACATACACACACACAAACACACAGAGCAATTTAATGTCTCTTTGTAGAGGCTCTCTGGAGAAGCACCCAGCCAGTCGTTTACACCTGAGACAGATTCTTGTTTAGCATTTAGATTGGCTTGATCAACTACCACTTGTATGTGTGCGTGTGTGTGTGTGTGTGTGTGTGTGTGTGTGTATGTGTGTTTGTGTGTGCTGATATCTAAGAATATACACGTGAATGCCTTATTGAATGTGTGCCTGTCTGTAGTGCCAGTGCTTCAGCATGTGCATCACATGTACGATCACGTGTTGCTACTTAGATGTCCGGTCCTTTGAGCGTGAACACTTATGTGCACACGTGTGGTGAACAACAGCTGACACTTCATGTCTGAACAACAAGATGCTAAACAAGATTCAGAAAAACCATCTCCAGTAGCTCCGAACCATCTGGATGAGACACAGACATGTTGGGAAGCTGTTCTGTGGAGGGATGGAAATAAACTGTCACTTCTGGGACCTCTGGATCAGCTGTTTGTCTGGAGGAGAAAGGATGAAATGATGAAATGAACACCTATAGTGTAGAGTTGATGTGGTGCAGCTGGAAACCAGCAGTGCACCAGATGGATCCCATCAAGCTTTGGTATCCCAAACTGACCAGGAATCTCTAAAGTCCTGTACTGTATGTTCCTGTAAAGTCCAGAGGGACCATCCCAGTTACCAGATTTGAATCCTGTAGAAATGTTTGGGGGGATCTAAAGCAGGTGGTTGCAGCACACAAACCAGGAATAATCCAGAAGCAGAGGCCTTCATTCATCAGGAATTCGCCAAGATTCCTCAGGAACGACGCCAGAAGCCGACTTCTGGATATGCATCTTTTAGCAGCAGGTCTCCACAATGTACTAAAGGCGCTTGTTATTAAGAACTCAATTTAGAGACTGCAGTAAAAGTAGAATTTAGTGTTTCATTTGGTAAAGCACAACCACAATGATAGTGGTACTGAGCTATTTAACCTGTTCTGGTTGACTTGTTTTTCCTGCAAACTGCTGATAAATCTTTATTTAACCAATAAACCTAATAAAGAATGACAAAATAATTTCTATATAAGTATATCTTAGCTCAAATTTCATTAAAGTTCCAATTTGTCACACGCCACCAGTATTCCCAGTTTCCCAGTCTACTGTGTACCTCAGTGCTGGTGAAGCTTTATCCACCCATGCGAATGAGTGGTGGCGCCACTCACCTCTCATTTACCCCGAGTTCAAGCAGAGTTCAGTCTCCCTACAACACTTAATGTGTTTTGGGGAAGACACACACACACACACACACACACACACACACACACACACACACACACACACACACACACACACACACACACACACACACACACACTCTGTAAGTATGTGTGTGTCTGTAAGTGTGTGTGTGTGTGTCATCACTTCTCTGCCTGGAGTCTCCCCAAAAGCCACTTATGTTCTCTCAAAGTTATGACTGTGCAGAGGGAGACAATTAGTGTGTGTGTGTGTGTGTGTGTGTGTGTGTGTGTGTGTGTGTGTGTGTGTGTGTGTGTGTGTGTGTGTGTGCATGCATGTGTGTGTGTGTCCACATTTATGTCTCACCCTTGTGTGTGTTTGTTACTGATGTCCGGCCCCTGATGACTGGGGGCTCTGTGATGTTGTTGCCCCCCGGTCGTTTGTTTTATGGCCCGCCATGACATTACGGTTGCGGCTTTATTTGCCGCTGTTGCGCCGTTGAAGGATGTGATGTGTTTGATAAACTGCATTAGCTTCTTTTTGTGCCACCATCACATCCAACACGTAACCTGCTAACTATGACCAGCTAGCCGCCTTCTCTCCTGCTGGCGACGCGTTTCCGCCTCCGGCTCTGTGCAGGAGAAGGATGAGGGTGATAACATTTTCTGGCTGAGCGACATGGGAAAGGTGAGGATAATGCATTTACTCCGTGTGTGTTTGTGTGTGTGTGTGTGTGTGTGTGTGTGTGTCTGCGTGTGTGTCAGGTTTAAATAATTCAGTCCAGAGGCGATATGCAGTAATTTCGTGCCCCCAAAACAACGCACACACCTGTTGTGGTCTTCAGGGAGGCTGTGTTGATGTGTGTGTCGATGACAGCGGTGCAGATGTGACGCAGACCTAAAGCGGACCTGACGGGCCGTCCCAGGCACTAACTCCACAAATGGCTGCACAGATGGAAATATCTTCATCATCCCAAATAAATAGGATGTCACTCAGCCTTCCGGAGCTGCTGCCACTCCTGCTCTTTCTCTCTCTCTCTTTACTCGCACGGTTGGTTGATGTAAATTCTTCTTCTGGAGTGAGACGGAACATCACTCTATGAGTGAGAGAGAAGCTTGGCCTTTGTTTGAAATATGACGCCGCTCTCAGATGTGTAATATCACAGCAATAGAACAGCAGTCAGACGTTAATTGAATCTGGGTTATGACTTTTCTGTTTTTTTGCTCTGCTGTTCTCCCTCTCTGTCTTCCTCCCTCTTTTTTCCCCCCTCTGTGACTCAATTTTTTCTTCTTCCTGTATGCCTTTAATCCTCACCCGTTACCTCCCCCCCCGCTGTCCCTGCTCCTCCCCTTCCCATGTACAGTACATACTTTGTGTGGTACAGCGATTCCTCCCTGGTCAGGATCTCCCTCTCTGCACCGTGTACATCTCATTAAAAAAGCCCTCTGGGGAAATATCACCATGTTAACGCCAGCTTTCAGATGTAGAAACAGTGACGTGTGTGAGTGTGCATGGGTGTTCATGTGAGTGTTGTCTAAACATGGACCTGTGGGGTCCTTATTCTCAGCAGGACTAAGGAAAAATCGGAGGTTAAATCGTTAAATCAGGGGTTAAAATCAGATATGTACTGGGTAATAAGCATCTGCATAAACACAGTAAAGCTGTTTAAGACGCGCGTGTGTGTGTGTGTCCTAACTTCCCTCCTCGGTGTAATGGGAGACCATCAATCTAACCAGCCTGACCTTTTCCTTAACTGGTTGCTTTGGCTCCGTCTCTGCTGATGTTGGCGACATCGCTCTCCCTGAAATGACCGTCGACTCGGAAACTTCTCACTTTACGTGTGGCGGGCAACAATTGCTCACCCACCCACCCCCTTGGGGAATGCATGCATTAAAGCAGAGGTACAGAGACAAATACAACCTGTTGCCATAGAAACCATTGATGACATGCAAGGTCATATAATAAAAAGGACACACAGAGTATATTGGTGTTTATCCATGTGGCCGCTGTCCAGCTGGTCATAGAAATGATCTCAACGTTAGTTAGCCTTGTTAGCCTTAGACACATGTTCACGAGGTGGAAGTGACTTTTTATTTAAAGAAATAAAAAGACGTTTGTTGTTTTTTTTGTCCAACTTCAAAAGGCAGTAGAAGTAAAAAAACAATGGTCAGTTTGTCCCATTTCAAAGTTTTTTATTCCTTAAAAAATACTTGTGTGTATTTTGTGTGTGTGTGGAACAGAGGCTGGTATTACAATGATGTGCCATCATTTTAACAATGACTCGATGTTCTGTCCTTAGTTGCTTATATTCTTCATTTTCCTTTTTTTTTTTTTACAAGATTTGACTGGTTCAGTTTGATTACACTAAAGATAATGGATAAATTTGTTCGACAGATGGAACCTGGATGATCTGGATCTTTCAGGATTTTGGCTTTATGGCTTTGAAACTAAGGAAAGCACACAGCAAATAGAATAAACGTCCTCCACACGTAGGTCTGTTATGGCCTTGGTGCGCTTCTTCATTATTTAATGGATTTTTCCTCCTCTATGTTGTTGTTTCGTTTGTCTTCTCATCATCTAATGAAGTTAGCCTAAAACTACTGTTCTGTTTTAAACCAGCTACTCTTCAGTTCCCTCTTTTCTAACCCCATCAGCTGTGGCTCTGACGCGATGCCTCCGGCCGCCGGGCCACGGTGTTAGGGGCTGATTACCAGGTCCATTGACATTATAGGTGTTAATCACAGATGGAGTCTCTGCCAAAAACTGTAATCTAGTCTGGAATTAGAAGCATTTATTAGCATATATTACTTTGCCGGCTCAAACGAGAGCCATTCTGGTTTGAATGAATCACCTGCAAGTTTTTGATGTTGGGCTAAAAAAATGTGAATTTTGACATTTGACCTTAAGTGACTCAACTGAGGGCTGCGTTCTTTTTGAATCATCGACCTTAAAAACACGGCGGCTCACCTGAGCTGTGTTCAGCGTCTTGTCTCTCCTTCTTTGAGAGTCTAATTGTCATGTGGGCAGCCTCCGCCGCATAGATTTAGTGTCGCGCTCGTCTTAATTTAATTGAAAACCTGCAGAAAGGAAGGAGGAGGGAAAGGAAGGGAGGGAGGGGATGAAAAACAGATGAATAAAAAGTGGAACCAATCTTTGCCGGGTAGCGCTGGGCGGCAAAATGGCTGTGTGCGGTGAATAATGCATGTGGAAGACGGATACGTGGGTAAAAGCCAGGACTGCTGGCGCTTCATTACGGAGGTGTTTGTATGCTGATGCTGTGATGCTGGCTGCTGGAAGGGAGAGGTGGCTGCAGAGGTGGCACATCTCATATTTTGTTGCTCATTTTCTCTTTAAAAGCGCTCGCTTCCTCTCTTCTCTTGCTCATTTCACTGCTACAACCCCCAACACACTCTTTCCTCCTGTCTATATATATGTGTGTGTGTGTGTGTGTGTGTGTGTGTGTGTGTGTGTGTGTGTGTGTGTGTGTGTGTGTGTGTGTGTGTGTGTGTGTGTGTGTGTGTGTGAGCCATCTCTCCTCCATCAGGATGGAAAAGCACAAAGGCAGATGGTATTTAAGCTTTCCTGTTCTTCTGAGCATCACACACACACACACGTCTGCTTACAGGCAAGTGGTTTATGAGATGGATAACCTCTGAGACAGGAGACAACTTCTGTGCTTGACCTTTGACCTGTGCTGCACATGTAGTGTCTGTCTCCCAGCAGATGGATTTAGAATGCTGTCTAACCTTAATTCCTCACTTTCCTACAGAAAAAGCTCGATACTCTGTAGTTACTGCTGTTATATCTGGACTCAAAAACATAAATGTTAGATTTACATTAAACATTCAATGATTTTTGTCTTAATTTCATCAGTCTATAACCATCTATGTCTGACTGCTTCATTATCTCCACTAGAATCCCTCTGGCTGGATGACTGCCTTTATGGGAAAGCTACTGTATATCTCCTATAATCATTGCTCTTCTGAGCATCCTTTGTGGAACTCGTGTTTGTGTTTGCTTCTTTTGTATTTGCGTTAAGAATAAAGACATCGGTGGGGAACCCTTAAGGTGGAGGAGAGCAAACTGCAGCAGCTCATGACAAACAAAGAAAGAATCCTGCAGAGGTGGTTGATAGCTGGTGATCGGAGTTGTGTTAAAAACAGCTCACAGAACAGCCACTCCGGAGGATTTTGCATTTGAAAAAACACGGGTGATGAGAGCTTCTGCCATCATCATCATCAGCATCATCATTGTGGCGGTTTGAAGCTTCTCCCGCCGTACTTGTTTTGCTTACATGAAAGGGAACGCCAACGAGTCGAGTTTAGTGGAGAATGTCACATTACCTCCAACTCTCATCACAAGAAGTGCTGCTTTTAATTATCCTGGGTGGCAGATGAGCTTTTATAACTGTCAACAGTAGAAAAAAATATGCAAAAAAAAAAAAGTTCCCAGGAGGGGAGCGATGGTGCGATGCAATATACGAAGGAACAAATGTGCGAGTTGGAGGTTCAGGATCAGTGACGTTTGGTAGGAGAAGTCAATTCACCAGTGGGTCTCTGGGAAGGCCAGGTCTGCAGTGCGCCAGCATCCTGTAATGTATTCAATTTCATTAAATTCCACCTCCCAGCCTGCTCTCATCAGTGGATCAGGAGTGTACCATTTCACAGGCGCCGGGAAAAATAATTACTTTCTAACGCACCGAGAGCAGAGCGGCAAAGAGATGGAGAGAGGATGAAAGAAGGAAAAATGAGCTTTAATTATGCTTTATGGCAACAGTTCCAGAATGAAAACAGAAAGTCAGTCAGGCAGAAGCGTTGTCTCCTTTTTGTCTGAGGAGCTGGACGGCGCTCCACGGGGCCCGTGGCGAAATTTGCACAAGAAACAATCAAGAGGAAACAAAAAAAAAAAACGAGGGAAAATGAGCCCAAGTGACGAGGCGGCGACGGAACGCTTGTGATTTTCCCCCCATCGCGCACGACTAATTGTGATCTTTGCAAACGGTAATGGATCCCACTTGTTCTCCTTCCACCTCTATAATTGTGAATGCCTGGTTTTGCTCTCCTTTGTGATTGGAGGTCAGTGATGAGAAGATGGCGGATCTCCAGCGGCGCCGCACGAGGCTTCAGACGCAGTCATTCAGACATTTTGTTTTCCGTCGCTCAAGCGGAGACCGAACCTCATCGCTGGGATTAGCATTTTGATGATCAGGCCTCACTGACATCAACATGCACACACACACACACACACACACACACACGTACGCATGCACGCACATGCATGCACACACACACACACACTCACAAAACACTCAATCAAGAGCTAATTAAATGGAACAGACTAATTAGTGTCATTAAGGAAGGAAAAATAGACACGCTTGTTTAAAGGGATGTGTGTTTAGGCAGGATGTTGTTGTGTTTACACAACACACACACACACACACACACACTATCAAACACACGTATACACACACTCTTACTTTCAGAACTGGAACACAACTAGTCAATCAATGACCTTTATCACTAAATGTTTGATCAGTGTTTCACTTCATGCTCACTTTATGTTTTGTATCTATGTATGTATGAATGTTTGTGTATGTGTGTGTGTGTGTGTGTGTGTGTGTGTGCATGCATGTATGTATTTTTATTGTAATTATTATTATTATCATTATTATTATTATTATTATTATTATTATTATTATTATTATAAGAAAGTTGTGACTACAGGCATAGAAACTATGTACTCTCAACAACAGTTTATAGGATGCACACCAGGTGGGTGATTTGTCACGCTGAACAACAAAAGTGGACACAGATGAAACGCCACGAGCACAAAGCCCTGATGAACACCTTGGGTAGAACACAGGAACCAAGCAGCCAGCCTGCTGATTTAAAAACACATGATTACACACACACACACACACACACACGCACACACGCACGCACACACAAACACACACACACACACACACACACACACACACACACACACACACACACACACACACACACACACACACACACACACACACAGTGGCAGAGGTTACAACCAAAATTTGTAAAAAAGTAAGTCCTGGGATGCCCCATAGCCAAAAACCCTCTGAACACCTTCCTCTCCTTTCCTTCTTTAGTCCCCTTTCAAACAGCAAGCTATGGGAAAAACCTCACACACACACACACACACACACACACACACACACACACACACACACACACACACACACACACACACACACACACACACACACACCTGATTTCACGCTGGAGGCTGCATAAATATGAAACAGGGGTGACAATGGCGTGCCTAGTGGAGCCCTGTGCATCCTATTTTCATCACTTACCTCAGGCTGAATGGATTAGGAACACGGTGGGACGGCTCACCTCTCACACAGGTGTGCCTACTTAAATGTGATGAATGCTGCATCACAAAGCCCAACCTAACGCCCTGTCGTTTTATTCCCATTCTCTCTCTCTCTCTCCCCTGGCGAAGGGCGAGCGCGTAGAAGCTGCAAAAATCAACCGCTACCATAGAGAGGTAACGGAACAGCACTTCTACAACAGCAAAATGATGAAGAAAAGTATCTTGTCAAAAGGAGCATCGCGAGGGCCTCGAATGATAGTTTGACTCTACTCTCGTCTTGTGTCCTCCCTCTTGACCCTTGCTCCCTTACCACCCACCCATCCCCATCTCCCTCCTGATGACAACATGTTTATCCATTATTGATATTCCAACCGAACTTGCTTCCCGTTCCCGTCAGCCCACTTTCCTCCAAGCCTGCCCTACTTCACCATAACCCTACGTGTGTGTGTGTGTGTGTGTTCAAGTCAGTGAGACAGAAAAGAGGAAGACTAATTGAAAGTTCACGCAGCAAGAGAAAGGTCTCTAGATTGAAATCTGTGTAGGAGTCATTTCCTAGCATTCAACTGTGCAAACACAAGGATCCAAGTTTCAGTCTAGTTTTTCCATCGCGTTTGTTTCTTCAGCATCTCTTCATTATTTCATTATGAGTGTTCACTTTTATTATCTGTCATCCTCCTGTAAGTTTGTGTTCTCATGTTTGGTGCATGTCTGATCCCCCTTCTTCATGTTTGTGTGTGTGTTTGTTTGTTTTTTATTGTTCTGTGCTTCTGAGAGTGTATGTTCAGTTTTTACCAACTGATCTGGAAAATAATGGTTCTGGTGTCCCCCGTCTCCAGAACCACCGCCTGAATCTCCTCATAATTACCTCTGAGACCAGCAGCAATGAAAAAGGTGGAGAGAGAGTGAGAGAGAGGGACTGTAATATTTGATAGAGATGTGGTGCAAATATCCTCATTGCTGGCAAATGGCAGTTTTCTGGATTTGTAAAAGAGATGGCATGATATAGAATTTTTTTTCACCTCCTAAGGTTTTATTTATTATTTATTATTTTTGGAGTTTTCTGCCAAATAAATACAGTGATCACAAAAGTGCACCCATCCTCAGGTGATGGAGCAAAACTTAAAAACAGTTACTGGTGTTCACACTGACAAATCTATATAGAAGAGATACAGACTGGGAAAACATTGCAAAAGATTATTTAAAAAAAAAATCTACTTCAGGTTCTTAACCCAGCCTTGCATTTCAACCCACATCTCATCTGTTCGTCATCAGTAAAGTTACCTTATGTTCAAGATCCTACTTTTCCTGATCCGTGAAGGATCTAATCAATGGATCCTCCAGGGCTCATTGCTGATGACTGTTAATGTATGGGTTAGTTTCCTCCTCCATTTCTGGTTCAGCTGTGAAATTAAGATTTCGCTACAACCACTGATTATCACTAATCAACTTCAGTCGATCATGTTGCTAGGTGACAGACGGCCAAAAACAGGAAGTGCTGCTGAGATTGTCAAAATGTCTCATTTAGAGGCAGTTTTTGGGCTCAAAAACTGCCTTTTGAGCCCAAAAGGGCTTTTGAGCCCAAGGGGTTAACAAGGAGTTGTTAACCCCTTGTTCCCGTGGTATTCTTGGCATTCTGTTTGTGTGTTTGTGTGTGCATGCTGAAGGAAGATATAATTAAAACCTAACAATGCTCATGCAGAATAGAGATCAGATCCCAAACAGCCATGCTTTTACCAGGGATGTCGAGTATGAGGCTGCAGAACACCCCCCCCCCCTCCAGAGCACCAGTATAATCATTTCTCCTCTGCTGATTGTTATTTCTTTGTTCTTTTCAGCACGGCTTTCAAATCAGATTGATAAAGGGTGGGAACTGATCAAATATATCTGGCAAAGTGATGATGCTCATTCCAGGCATGGACACAAATACACTGTCACCTGTATACATTCAATAGGAAACACTGAGAGATGAACATCATCAGTAACTCCAGCAGAAGCAAATGGCTTTGTGTTTTCGTTTGTGTGTGTGTGTGTACGGTTTTTATTTTTTTTAAGGTATCATTTCTGTTTCTCTTTCGTTCCATATCCACAAAAAAAAAAAAAAGATTAGATCGGTAAGAGCACGGCGAGGTAGAAGCCGGGGAGCGAGGGAGTAGACGGGGAACGGGGAATGGAAACAGCGACGGCGCTGAAATGAAAACAGGAGATTACTGATCATCGGGTAACACAGGATGAATACTTGATTCAGTCTTTTGTGGTGTTCTCTTATCTGAGGATGCATAGTACTGTTTTATTGGTGTGTTAGAAACATGCAGCGCTGGGGTTCAATGCGGGAGCAACGGGATTACTTTTGGAACACAAAGCGATGGTGTCCGGTGGGAGAGGCTCCGTGGTGGAATCAGGGCCAAATGACTCTCCGTCTGACTAAGATCGTGCGTTTGTTGTCGTTTGACTCAAACGAAGACGTTTGACTCACTTGATGTTTGATATTTGAAATGATTACATTGTTGCTGGAGTTTTGTGCTATAAATCAAATGTGAGACATGCATAAATTGACAAAATAAACTTACAAATGACTGAATGGAACGTAAATATTTGTGTGTGTGTGTGTGTGTGTGTGTGTGTGCGTGTGTGTGTACATGTGTGTGTGTGTCCGTGCATGTGTTTAGATTACATTTGTGGATAAGGGTTATGTCCTTGTACAGGAGATCATCAGTAAGCGGCGGTGCATATCCGCAGGACGATAACATTTTAAACATTAATGCGACTTTGAAAATAATGCATTAGTGGTTTATTGGCTTTGAGAGGTAAATGCTGGCAGGTGTGTTTTGGTGCATGTGTCTTCACAGATGGACACACACACACACACACACACACACACACACACACACACACACACACACACACACACACTCACACACAGTGGATATGTCTGTACTTGTAATTGCTCCTCTGATTGCCCTCAGGCGGCGTGAGCCAGCATATAAGATATATAATAAAGCGTATTATCTTGGCTGGTAATGTATTTGTGCTCCTCCAGCCTGACGACTGATCCACATGGGGATCCATACTAAACTCCCGCCGACGGCGGCTTGGAGCGGCGTGGAGTTACGTTGACCTTCTCCTGACAATGAGTGTAATGAGATTTGGAATAGAAGAAGAAGAAGAAGAAAAGAAAGTTCCGGTTGGATGAACAGAAACACGTCACAATCCTCATGCACACAACGCTTACAAGATGCAAAAGTCACTTCAGCATCTTTCAATTCTTATTCTTCTTCACTCTGTTTTCACATCTTTTCCATCTGTAGACATTAAGAGAACTTTACTGATGCAGCAGCCAGGCGAACAAGCTAATCTGCCCCCACTTCACTCTGATCAGAAATGTCGCTGATCAACCCGTCAGGTTGTAAAGGGAGGGGAAAATGCTGTTTCCCGTCACTCACTCTCACACCTCCTCCACTCCCACCGAACACCTGTTCTCTGACAGAACACAGCGTTTTTCCTCTGAAGGAAAAATACCTGCAGATTTGGTGATTCTTTGATTCGAGTGATGCTGTCAGATGTGCCGCTGAGGTTTGGTAGTGTTATGACTGTGAGTCGTTAAACGGCAGCCAATGAGAGATGGTGCCTGAAATGACATACATGTCATGCATCTTTACGTGTTTGAAGCACTGAAATGGATAAAGTTTTGCATCCACTTCCTTCGTCTTTGACAATGGAGCATTGACAAGAACCGAACAGAACCGAACAGAACATGCTGGCCTGAGGAGCTAAACCAGCATCTGATGAAGGGATGACACACACAGAGCAGACTTCTCAGTTCTCAGACTTCCTCCCACCTCCAAAAACGTGCACCTTACGTGAATTGAGGGTACCAAGTTGCCCGTAGGTGCGAGTGTGTGCGTCCGTGGTTGTCTGCTCCTGTGTGGCTCAGCGGTGCACTGGCGTTTCACCCAAAGTGTACTCTGACTCACGCCGTCAATCAGCTGGGATAGGCTCCAGCACCCTGTAACAGTGGACAAATGAATGAATGAATGTATTCAATATGGAGACTTTTATAATAACATATAACTGTAATAAATAACGCTGATAAAAACGACTGTGTTATATTTTGTAGAAGGTGTGAAAGTGAGTGAATTAAGGCAGTTTGAGCAGATGGAGACTCGTGTAAACTCACGTGTGAACCAGAAGTGTAATAAAGAAGTTGTCGTTTTCAAAAAGCATTGACGACGGTTTGCACACAAAGAGGGGTGTGTGTGTGTGTGTGTGTGTGTGTGTGTGTGTGTGTGTGTGTGTGTGTGAGAGAGAGAGAGAGAGAGAGAGAACAGGGGTTACTTAATGATCAGAACAGTGTAATTACCTTCCAGTGAGGTTCCGCCTTTCAGACAGATGATTATTCAAGGAGAGAAATCTCATTTGCATCTCATGCAGTATAACATAAAAGTCTTCGCTCTGCACTAAATTAAATCAACACATTGATTTTTTTTCCCCCTTGCTTTGAGTAAATTTTTGTCCCCTTTTAGCAGAATTATAAATTTCAAAGAAAGTAAATGCATCTGCGGAGCATGAAAGAGCAGACGGCCTCTCCGTACGACTCTGGGGTTGGTGCAGATCATTAACTAGGTGTTAGACATCAGACTCATTATGCTCTACAAGCTTAATAAGCGTTTGTGAGGAGACGAGCCGTGGAGCGGATCGGCGTCAAGCTCTCGCTGTAGAACAAGGCAGCCAGCGTCGCCGTCTTGGTGAATATCTTCCTCTCTTTTGTGACTTCTTGTTCTTGGTGGGGGGGTGGGGGGCGCGCATAGCTGGCTATCCATATCTTCCAAGTATGAAATGAGGGACCCAGCTTTCACCTCCGATTGCGGTGGGAGTGAAACAACGTGGCGTGAGTGTAATGACAGCGGTGAGCGGTTGATCAGTTTGAACGAGCCCAATGTCGTGTTCGCTGCAAACCACCTGGAGAAAAATGGATGGGTGGAGGGAAATCAAGGGTGGGAGGGGGAAGAAGGATTGGGAGGGAATGGCGCGACGATGCTTTGGGTTTGTGGGGGAAGAGATAAGTAGATGAAGATGAAGAATGAAGGGATAAACAGAGAGGCGTGGTGTGAAGAACTAAAGAAAGGAAAGAGGACTGACTGAGAGGCATCTGTTGATCTTCATGCTTATTTTGGCTGCTTTCGCCCCCCCCACACACACACACGTCGGTCCCTGGTGTGGCTGACTTGGGGGGTCTGCTGTGACTGATAGCCGCTGCTCCTGTTTTTTAGCTGACAGATGGGTGCACAGAGCGACTCTGGTGCAGCCTGAAAACAGATTCTCCATGCCTCTGTGTGCTGCCACAGCCATTTTACTCAGCTGTCAGTCACAGACAGCATGGCTGACATTATCAGTTGTACCCAAGCTTAACAGTGGAGTTCTGCTCCGACCCGCTGCTGGGCGGCGGGGGGGGGGGGGCTGGAGAAGATAGAGGCCAAGAGAAAATTGATGGAAGCAGAAAGAGAGAGAGAGAGGGAGAGAGAGAATGTGAAATTGAGTCTGTGAAGGTGAGAAACACAAAGACAGAAGGAGTTGAATGAAAGAGAAGAGGAGGAAAGACACGGTTGAGATGAGTTCAGACTAATTAAAATGACATCAGATGGTCGGCCAGCTATCGCTGTCTGTTCCCATAGATGGCCTCATAATGAAGAGAGCTCCTCGGGCCTTTGGCTCGGCACCAAGAGCAATAGGCTATAGATGAAGTACAAGAGAATCAATTCTCGCCTCCCTTCTCTCCTCCTCCACTCCCGGAGAGATTTACAGGCCGAGTTATGACAGCACACAATAACAGCAGCCATATTTTACTCCTGCAGTCTGACAACAGCGACCGCAGTCAATCAAATATACCGCCGAACAAAGTTGTTATCTCCGCCGCGGGAGGCCGTGTTTGGGTGGTGAAAACCGCTTGTCACCGCTAAATGTGATTGTGCTACATTGAGCTGATCGCTTAAATTTATTGCTGTCAGAGATAAGGGATTTGGAGCAGGGTGAGGGAGACTTTTATGTGAAACACATTGGAAAAATAAGTACCCATAAAACTCTATTTTCAACCGTTCAGAGATGAATAGCGAGGCAATGCCATCAGGAAATATTGTATGTTTTGGAAGGTTCACCCGAGCCTAAAGAGGCACCGAGGGACACAAAGTAAGATGAACGTGACAAAGAGACAGAAATAACGGAGACGTGGCCTTAATGAAGAGAATACAAAGACGAACAGGATATAAAAGGAGGCAACCAGAGAGTTACTTAAAGCTGGATCAAAGTGTTCAGGGATCAATAGATATGGATATGAACAGGGAGACTTTTAAATAAGGCTCTCGTTTGTTTCCTCAGGTCCTGTTTCCAGAAACTAATCTCTAAAGATCGATAGTCGGCTTGTTTCACCAGCCGGTCCGGCTCAGCCCCGTAGGCGTCGGCACCGTCGGTACGCTTTAAATATACAGCCGTACAAATAGAGCCTTTATCCTGAAGCCTGGGTCGCCCTTCACATCCACACCCTCTCTCCGTTTCCTCAACATGGTAACCATCCTCTGATTTCCTGCTGAGCAATCTGCTTTTAAGTCAACGCCAGACGCCGTTTTAAAATGTGATGGAAATACAAAGCAAGTAAAACTTCTTCTACATCCAAAGATCAACATTTTCCCTAACTGAACAAAAACTGCTGAAGTCATTTCCTCAAGTCTTGATGGAAAAATGGACCATTTCATTTCTGACGATTGATCAGATATCGTTACTATTACCTACCTTTGTTCCTAAAGCTGTCAACTCCTAAACTCCTCCTGAAACTCTCTACAATTTCTGTGTTTACCTGTAACTGCATCCCTGTTTTATGTTTACACTGTTTATATTTACAGTGTTTATATTTACACTGTTTACACTGTTCATAACAACACACATAATGCCGCCGCAATATGAAGTGTTTCTGACAGATATCTTTATAGTTTTATAGTTTCCAATTTTCTACATTTTTTAAATAGATTTTTTATATTTATATATATATATTAGCTTTATATTGTACATTTCTCTTTGCTGTGTATTTTGTGCTTTCAATAGCCCCTTGGGGACAGTTTTTTGAACTTGAATTTACACATCTTTGCAAATAGCGTAATTTAACTCATATCTGAAATTCTTCAAGAAATTATTGTCATTTAATAATTACCCTACAGCTGTACTACTATTTGAAGATGACCATGATAAGTTTTATGAGTGTATTTAAAGCATGTTGGATCATTGAGGTTCAGGATGAAAGACACTGTGACATGAAGGACTCAATCTAATCGCCATATAACCTTTAGGAAATGCCACAGTGATAAGGTCAAAAACAATAATCAATAATGTGATGCAGGGAAGAAATTAACCAAATGCTCAACACAGACTTGAATGCATCCATATATAGACTTGTGCAAACAGACGCCCAGCTTTTAAAGCCGCAGGACACGCTGTTAGTAAGAATCAGACATGCCAATAGTTGATGTGGATGGAGGCTGTGCTCCACTGCGTCAGCATCAGGACCAGTGTGTGTGTGTGTGTGTGTGTGTGTGTGTGTGTGTGTGTGTGTGTGTGTGTGTGTGTGTCAATAAGCTGCATCACAGTTGTGTTTGACCAGAGACTGTTGTGTGTGTTTGTACGAACATAGTTGTGCGTGACCCTGTGTGTGTGTGTGTGTGTGTGTGTGTGTGTGTGTGTGTGTGTGTGTGTGTGTGTGTGTGTGTGTGTGTGTGTGTGTGTGTGTGTGTGTGTGTGTGTGTGTGATTCATGTGGATGTCCGGACCGCCGCTCACGTCCTCCGTGTTTTTTCATCATTACTCCGTGACGGTCGTTTTTCACAGTGCAGACGTCTTCTCCCTGAGATGTGACACGATTATAGACGGAAGTATTAGAGGCTGAAAAAAAAAAGACAAATGAAGTCGGTTGTACTCTTTTACCTGAGACAGGCGCGTTTGGTAAAACCTGACCTGTCATAACCTTTAATTCGTAAATTAGTTATTATGAATTGTGAGGTTAAAATATTCAACTTTCAGTGTTCTGTCCATTAAAACAACAGAAACACACAGTTGAGGACCAGCTGGTGAACCCAGTGGAACGTTAAACCGCTAACGACCCGGATAATTTTGTGCCGAGCTAAGTCCTCCCCCTAAGTCAACACAGGATGAACACCCGTATGGAGCCTTTAGCCGGGGGTTGATTTATCTTCTATTCTGAGCAATCAGCTCGTCTTCACATCGACTCGCACCATAGAGACGCCATCATCAAGGTCGTCCTCCGTTGTATAGAAATAACAGTTCATTCACGCACATAGCAGTTAGAGGTGACGTGTCCGGGGTCAAAGAGGAACATAAAAATAGACGACGAAAGAACAAACGCAACCACAAGCTTTTAATGGCGGGTCGACCTTTAACCTAAGAGGATCCGCCATGTTTAATCAGTGCTAAACACCGCCGTCGTCAGGTCCGGGTTAATTGCGTTTGTCAAAAAGCGTAATCCCTATGAGCACGTAGCGGCGTCTCTGACAAGAGGTTATCAGAGGGGATCAGAGGTGAATGAGAATGAGAGTGTATGGCGAAGGAGATAATGCCAAAGAAGTGTGTATGTGTGTGTGTGTGTGTGTGTGCTTGTGTGTGTGTGTGTGTGTGTGTCCTCTGCTGCGATTTGATGTGAGGCGTCAGCTGATCTGATGAGTTCTATTTTGACGTCTGTGTTTCCTGTGGAGTCGACTGGTGAAGGTGGAGGATCGGCGAATGGTGGTTATCAGCTGCTCTTCTTCTTCTTCTGTTCATTTCGTTTTGTTCTCTTCTTTCTTTGGTTTGGATTATCTGGTTGTTTGGATCTTTCATATTTCCTGCTGGATAAACCCATACTGGTGTTGGTTCTGAAGGAACGACTGACCCGGGAGCTGAAATGACTTTTACAAATAAACATGCGTAAGGGTTTATTCTAATTTTATTCTTACTTTTGTTTCTTATTCGATGATTATCATTGCTATTAGTTTTGCACACTAGCCTCTCAAAGTGTATTGGAATGTGTCCCAAATGTCAAACTTTTAATGATGACATCATCATTATCATCATCTTATTGTAGCTGTTTATATTCTTATTAAAGAAAATGTAAATATTTTCTTATATATTTTGACTCTAATAAATAAACAGAAAAAGTATGCAGGTATAAAATTATAGGTAAGGTCAAAGGATCAAATCTCAGTCAGGGCAAAGGTCATGCAGTAAGAGCCCCTAAGCAAGACCCTTAACTCTATACCAGTGTTATATATTTTGTGGAAATATCAACTTCATCATCTTCATCTGAGATAAATCACTGTGAGACAAACTTCAACTTGTAACCGTGACAACCCATCAAGTGCTCCATGCCAGTTCTTGGTTGTTGTGCGTTGAAAGTCGTATTGAAAAAGTACTTGAGAGCCGCTCTAGAAAAGACACTCCGAGAAGGAGCTGAAATCTAGTAACCATGGAAATGGATGTAGCAAAAAAAAAAGCAAACGGTGCCACTTATTATTATGATTGAAGTTTTGAGAAAGAAAATAAACACAAACCTGCACGCACACACACACACACACACACACACACACACACATACGCATACACGCATGCACGCACGCACGCACGCACGCACACACACACACACATACACACACACACACACAAAATAGCACGTAAAATAGTGAAATTCAATCAGATGTCCTCAAACCCAGCTCCGGCTGCAGGGCCTTAAAACCGGCACTAACCATCCATCATGCTTTATAGCACATCACACATTACTGCTTGACAACAGGCAGAGAGAAGGGGGAAAATTGTAAGACAGCTATAGAGGGAAGGAGCGTAATAAACAGCAAAACAGAGAGAGAGAGAGAAGGAGAGAGACGGAGAGAGAGAGAGAGATGGAGGTGTGTGAGGAAAAACAAGGGATGGGGAATCAACCATTTCTAATCAATATCCATTTCCCCTGGCTGTCGTGTTGTTGCGAGAGTGGCTGTTGCATTAGAGAATGTCTGTTCCTAAATAAAATATCACCTTCAATCCAAACCTTCCCATTCATCTTCATTTAACAATCGCTTAGCTTTTGGCAATACTTTTTATGCAACTTCTTCTCTAGCGTCAGAATGAATATGTCACCATGACAGGCCAGAGCGCCATCACACGGGAGCGTTTCTCCAACAGCGGCACTATTGTTGGTGCCACCGTTCCGATGGATCGTCCCACAGGGACGGACTGTGACGAGCAAATTAGTTCGCAATTTACGTCTCGCCGGCTTACAAGCAGAATGTGCGATTATAAAATCAACCCCAAAGAATGCAGCTCTTTCTTCTGTGGTTTTGAAATAAAATTGAAATGTATGTAAGACACACATGTACTGTATGTGTTTATTTATGTGTGTGCTTGCTGCAAGGGTTCTAATGGTGTAAAATTACTTTGTACGTATGGCAGCGTCGGCGTCCGTTTGTGCATATCCACTCGTTTAAGCAAGTCTGGACTGACAGCTGACCTTATCAGCAGATAGCAGGACCTGATTGGCGTGAGGATAAGAAATAAAAAAAACATGTGAATGCATAGATCTGTTTCCCTCTCTGTCTCTTTTTAACCCTTCCTGCTTTCTGTAGTTCCTCTTCTCTCTGTCACACGTCTGTGATCAGACGTAAATGAATCACACGTTTAATGCCCATTACACCCAGTTCTCACAGTCTCTATTTGTAAAGACTCCTCTCCTTGTCCATGTGTTAAAAATGCAGAGGAAAGGATATTTAGCCTTGGTTTGCCTGAGGGAATGTCCAGCAAACACCTCCCCTCCTCTCTCTCTCTATCTCTCTCTTTTGGCCTCCAGCCTGGACTGGATAAATCCCAAAACTCTGGCTTTGCATTTCAGAGTGGTTGAAAAAACTCTGGTGTTTGGTTAACAAAGATGATCCAGGTTTTGATTTATAGTCTGCATTTTCCATGAGCGCTGGCTGTTGGCTGGATTGCTGGACATTAAAAACCATCCAGCAGTTTCAAGCATGATTTTGTTTTTTTATTGAACTAACTGAAGCCATTCTAAAACATGTAGATCTTAGATCACTCTTCCAACTGGTATCCTGTGTCTGGGCAATGACATCAGATGGTACGAGGTGACCAGTCTGTCAGGAAGTCTTTGGTGTTTAGACACATACTGGGAACCTTTGATGGAAGATGGAGCGATCACATACTAGAGACAGATCTCCAGAACCAACAGACACCAAAACAACTGAGATGGACATAACACTACAGGAAAGAACAACATAGGCAGCTCTGATCGTGGATGAGTGTCCCTTTGTATACATTTAATGCCGTTGAATGGGGGTTGAACTGTGTCTATCCCACGCGTCACCAGGCAAGCACAGAAGGAGGTTGTGTTCAGGTGTCAACCGTTTACACTGATCTTTGCTCAGGTGTCACTGATCATTTACACAAAAAACCCAGCAATGCTTTTTGTCGATGGATATTTTCACACGGGCATTTACGCGTTCTGTTTGAACACAACCAGGGAAAAGAATGACAGAAAGGACAAAAAAAAAATGGACCGCTTGATGACAAAGGTCCTGTGTCATCTCTTTTGTCTGCCTGCGCCCTCTCCTCTCGTCTAATGGCGCTCTGACGCTCGCTGCTCTGATCTGCAGAGCCGTGACAGGAGTGTGTTCCGTCTCCACTTCAAATGTTGAAGCAAACGACCCGCCGCGGTGAGGGAAGGCTGGCACATATGCACACATGGGTAATCATGCACACACACACACACACACACTCGTACGCAGAAACGTATGAGTGCTTGGGATATCTTAACTTGTCCTTTGGGTCTGCCTGAGATGTCGTCTCCTCCAGCAGCTGCTAACAGTCCCTCTAACCCCGCCTGGGGGCAACGCCTCACAGTGGAGCACTAATGATCTCTCCTAGTCTGTCTGTCTCCATCTGTCCATCTCTAACACATTCATCACCTCTCTATTACTGCATCTCCCACGGTTCTGTCTAGAATCCATACCTGAACACGTTTAGCAAGTCTTCTGCGAACCAAGTGTCCATTAGCATTGTGTTTACTGTCTGTGTATCATTAAGAAGCGTGAACCTGTGTCCTAGTAAAAGAGAAGGACATAAACTGAAGTGATGCAGATGCGGTCAGACTCACATTATTCTTTGTTCTATTTTCATGGCTGCCTGGGAGCCTAAAAGCCTTCATAAATTACACTGTTATTTGGGTCAAACCTCTTTTAGTAAGCATGCGGCTGATTTAGACCCTCAAATGCCTGCCCTTGGTTGTGTATTTATTCTACTCCCAACCACACAAACAAACCAACGCTCTGTCGTAAATTCACCAAAGACAAACACTCCAGTGGAGCAGGATGTGACACGTAAAGTGAGATGGGCTTTTTTTTCTTCTAATGAGCCTTCTTGTGTGGCCAAACATCAACTATCACAGTGCGTGTGTGTGTGTGTGTGTGTGTGTGTGTGTGTGTGTGTGTGTGTGTGTGTGTGTGTGTGTGTGTGTGCATTGACTTGCATGTTGTGTATGTTTGCATGCATGTTCATGACTGTTTGCCTTCGGAGCTGCTGTTTATTTTCAGTGACATTTTACAAACTGTGATTGTGTTTGTAATCACAGTTTGGTTTTACACGACAAAATTCTACTGGCTGAAACTGTTCTTTTTTTTGCTTTTTGTGAACCTCCAACGACCTTCCAGACCAGACTGGCTGGTCCGTCTGTGCAGATAGTTCCTACACTGAAGCCTATCCCACCTGAGAGGTGCGAATTGAGTCGCAAACTCATCACAGATCACATAGAATAATGACAAATAACACTACCATGACCTGCAAACTAATATTACAGTAATCCCTCGTTACTCGCGGTTAATGCGTTCCAGGAACCATACTCGAATAACGATTTCCGCGATATAACAACAAACTATTAATCTTGTTATGTCTGGTAATTTAAACGTTTATGACCCTCCCCGTACTGATATTAAACCACCTTCTATCTGCATTACCTTTTCCCCACACTCTTATTGACTGTTTAAAACAATTTTGTGTCTCACGTAAGTCTGAGACTCACGGAACGGAGCTCACTTCCATATACCGTCAGCCAATAAAATGTGCGTATGATATCATGTGATTACCAAAAATCTGCAGTGAGGTGAAGTCGTGCGTGTTGATGCGCAAATGCGCGAGGGATTATTATACATGCTTTTAGTTGTGGGATGGGCCTGGAGAACCCAGAGGGAACCCATGCAGACATGGAGAGAACATCTTCAAGTGCTACCTGCGGCTTCTTCCTGCATATTGGAATCATTTAATTCCACTATGATCCATATGATATTTGGAAAACTTTCTAATCCTGTCATAACATGTCTTCATATCGGTGGTGTTTGTGCAACCCCCGGTGGCTGTGTTCTCTGTTTAGGATGTCTGGTGCAAAGAAATGTCTTGTGTTTGCACCAAACATGCTGTGAATTTCTCATGTGGCCTGATTATATACAAAGTCAAACCTGGGTGTGTTTGTGCGATTCAAAAATATTCATCTTGCTCTAAAACGTTTGAAGGAAACCCGCTGAGCTCCGGTGGAAGTGGGGGGCCGCTGGTAGGGCTGGGAGGAAGGACCGGATTCTGCACTGTCCTTTTGGGAACAGAAAAATGGATTTATCTCCACTTTAGTTTCAAACCTGTCTGCACCAGTCAGCCATGGTGGAAGCTACTATAATTAGTCTGGGTTGGCTGTTCATTGCTGACTGGAGGGGATGTGTTCATGAACATAGAGAGGGGAAAGGAGGAAGAAAGAGACTGGAGGGAAATAACTGGAACCTCTGGTGAGTGTTGAGTTCAGTGAGAGGCTGAATTGAACACAAACACACACACACACACACACACACACACACACACGCACACACACACACACACACAGATACATGCCGTGGCTTCCTGCTGTTGCTCAGTAGCTCACGGCTAATCTACAGTAAGGTACCCTGGAGTTTGGGGTGAGTTTATACAAATAATCTCATCGTCTATTTTGTGTTTTTAAGGCGTTCACAATCATCTTTGCTTTTGCAGATAATATTAGAAACACTGCAGCTGCGTCAGTGCAAGGGACCAGTTCCAGATACCCGTTCCAGCTTATCCTTAAAAAAAAAAGGGGATGTCATTTTGGAATAAAAATCTGCCCTAGAAACAACAAAACATAATTGCAGAAATCTGAATGATTGTGCCTCAGATGGTCCAAAGTCTAAAGTTATTGATCTCCGACCTTAAGAGTCCCCCCAATTCACACACACACACACACACACACACACACATACACACACACACACACACACACACACACACACACACACACACACACACACACACACACACACACACACACAGAAAATTCAGTTTGATCTACTTTCTTTCTGTATTTACCACAATGTGAACTTTTATTTCTAATCACCCATTGTTCCGATCCATTTCATGCCACTGACAATTAATGCCAAGTCAAAGTGCAAACAGTCAGGCTTAATTTTTATTCTAAACTAAATAAATAAATAATTTTTGCATGTACTCTTTATATATAAAGTAGATATTTAGCTGCAGGCCCTGAGCCTGCAGCTACACGTCAGTTTATTTAGTTTCCAATGCATCCACCATCTGAGCCCTGACAGGAGGACTCCTGCAGTTTGGGAGCCGTTTCCTGGAACATCAGAGCATGATTGATGGGACTCAGAGACCTGCGTTTGATTATACAGGATATGAAACACATACAAACACATGGCGTGTCTAAAGAAACACTTGTGACTCTCCGTAAATCAACAGATGTCTGCAGTGTGTTTACGTTCAAACACACAGACTTAGACACCGTATAGAGGCCTAGAGATACTGAGCTGTCCAGAGATAAGAAGCCTGTTTGTGTCATTTACAGCCCAACAGATGTGGTCCTGCTCCATTGGGGCTAAATTTAGATCTTGATCTTTTTTCCATCGATGGAGAGCACGATTCCAGCGCGCCTTTGGTTAGGATCCCTGTTGAGTCATCCAATAGCAGTTCAGCGTGTCATGTCTGCAAGGCATTAGAACCATTTCCACATCTGTGAAGGATTACGTGGTCAGTATTATCTCAGTCCAACCAAACTATTCCAAGTTTTTTTTTCCACTTTTTTCTCAACTCAAACACTATTTAATCTTGTTTTCTCTTATTCTGTTCATCCTCAGTCTGCTTCTGCTCAATTTCCACATCTGTTACTTGTTTTAGGTGACGACAGCTCCAATACAGGCCCAACTGGAGTTGAGTGTATTTTTTGATGTTGCTCATTTCACTTGTCAAGGGGTGTTTGGAAATACAATCAGATTTCGCTTTGCATGGTTATGATTCTAAACTCTAACTAATTCTTCTACATTCTGCTCTCAAGATTAGAATTAGATTCAAGTAAGGTTGCTGTGTTTTAATGAAATGTTATCTCACCCTTTGTTTTGGTGATGCCGTCATATAATAAAAGCAAACACAAGATTGGATTTTGAAATCTATCCATTCCATTGACAAAAACATTTCTCAGTCTATTTCAATAAATTATGTTTATCGCTGATTTGAGCCGCAGTGATGCAATGAAATCTGTGGTATCGAACCGACACTAAAACACAGTCCAAGAGCCGTTCCCCATTCAGTCAGACCCAGGTGTGTTATCTTTATTATTGCTTCATCTTTTTTTAACCCTGATTGTAAAAGATCTTCTTCCTCTGCATGTGCAGTAACACACACAAACATGGCGATGGGATGGACATACATCCAGGGTGGGGTTCCTGTGGCTGATGAGAACATGCATGATGGGAGTGAGGCATGTAATGTGATTTATAGAGCTGGGCTCACTTTTCAAATTCAATCAGGAACTTTGATTACTGATGAAAATTTGATACGGGAAATTGCTTTGATAGCAAACTAAATCCTCATGAGGCTGCAGAGCACTGACGTGTGCGTGAGCGATCGCCACGGCGATGCAATCAGGAGCAACAAACTTCAGGAACTTCAGCAGATTTAAAACAGTGACGGATGAAATGTGACCCCTGGTTCAGATTTTATCTCTTACTTTGACTCCTTTTTGATGCTAACATCTCTCTCTCTCTCTCTCTCTCTCTGGCACACACACACACACACACACACACACACACACACACACACACACACACACACACACAGACACACACCCGCATACACATCTGCTTTAGTCTCATGAACATTTTGGGGGCACAGATTTAACAGTCACACACACACACACACACTAGTGACCCTGCCGAGGTCACGGTGGGACTGTGGCTCCTCGGTCTCGTCTGTTATATTAATGTCTGCTGTTGCACATGAGGGGACACTCGAATGCACACCAGACACCATGACAGAGGGGCCCAATTACTATTCCCATGGGAGAGATGGTGTGTGTTTGTCAGTGTGTGTGTTGCAGAAAGAGATCAGGGATAGATCAGGGATAAGAGGACCACAGAGAAAGGCAGTGACATGAAGGGACAGACATGCTTTTGCATGTATGTGATGCAAGCATGACAGGCTCATCAGTCACCAGTGGCCTTTTAAAGTCTTCTCCATAGGGACACCTGACCTTTTCACATGATGCCAATAGCAGCTGCGTGATGAATCAATCGCATACGCCCGTGGCTCCCAGCAGACTCCATATTATCCAAAGTAAATATTTCAGATGGCATTCACTCCCATTGAGACACGTGGAGACAAAAGCCCCGAGTTATGGATTGGCCTTTAATAGCAAGACGAAACCCAGTGGTGGTGGCACCGAGACACAAATAGGCAATGGAGCCAAAAGACAGGGCTGCATGTGGAGAACAGTTTCGGATGGATGGATGTGTGGAGGGAGGAAGGTGAAATTTGAAAGATGTAAGAAGAGGGAAAAAGAAGGTGAGTAGAACCTCTGTCGGTATCTGCAGAGGGGGTGGACGGGAAATGCCGCCAGAAAGTGAGATTCACCAGGGCCAATGGGAAGATTAAGAGGAAGGCAGTTGGAGGTGATACTGAGGGAAAGAAGTGAAATGAACGGGTTGAATATTATTCATGTCTAGCCACGTGTGTGTGTGTGAGAGAGAGCAGGAGAGAGAGAGTGAGAATGCGATAGGGGAATAGGGGCCCTAATATGATGGACCAAATGAGGCGTAATGGCGGTAACATAGAGTGACAGCAACGGGGCCAGTGCATTAAGGGGTTAACTAAGGCCAGGAGTCACTGACCTCCTCCTTCCCAGGAGACGGAATAATCTCTCGGTAAGGAACACACACATACACACACACACACTGCACACCGATAATGATGTGGTTGCCATATTTTGCCGTTCAACTTATCTTATGATGGGAAATTCACCACCACTATCACCGTTACACGAGCGCTGGGCACAAATAACACTAGCTTTGAACTTCCCCAGCTAGGCAATGATTTTCTCCAAGACTGGTCCAACATTTGCCAAAAACAAAATTTTATTCATGCAGGCTTTAGAGGAAATAATTAGGCAAAGTTTTTATAACAATGCCATGTAAAAGAATGGTGGACTTCTACCAAAGGGGGAAGAGTGAAAGAACAACACTGCAGGCTTCAGGTGAGAAATTAGAAATATTAGCATATTTATTACAGCAACATGAAAGACATTAGAATGTCTACACCCTTTACATCAAGCAACGCAGAGGAGACTGGCATGGGGGTACATAAGCATTGAATGGTGGCCAAAGAAAGAGAGGAGAGGAACGGGAGAGAGTTGAAATTTTCAGAGTCACTCATGAACATTTACAATACAGACCTGGAGGAGAGTTGAGGACAAACACGATTTGAAGTTAATCAAGCCTCATGGCACATAGTTGAGGTGAAGAGTGGTACAAACCTGGCATTTAGAGTTCAGGCAAAGGTGACAGTATGACAATTATTAAAAGTATTGATAAACTTGTACATAGGGAGGATTATGTTGGAATGTACCCATGTATTTTTGTTTAGATTTGAATAGGTAAGAACAAATCCAAGCATTTTTCTATAATATTCATTCTAATTCTTTCAGAACAATATGATTTGGTTCTGTTCAGAAGAACCAAAGTGAAAGTGCTGTTAGAGGGCTTGTTACGAACCAGGGTGCTGATGTGAGGTCATTTAAAGAATACAAGATACTTTTACTTACACTTTACTGTTCATATCGCCTCTATAGGCAACAGAAAACAATATTAGCTCAGAAAATAAGGCATCTAAAACACCAGCGGTGGTCCACAAGAGTGAAATCATAGAGTAGTAGGAGTAGAATGTATTATTAATTGCTTTCTCTATTTTTGTCTGTGGCATTTTGTTAAAAAAAAAGGTAGTAGTTTGTGAAAAGTATTAATTTTAGGATTTTTTTGTTTTTGGCTGCACTTGTATTTGTATGCTCTCTCTGTTTAAAATGTTATTTTTTTTTATTTGGAAGAAATCAGTAGGAAAAAAAGTAAAAAATCGAATCTGCTGCCAGGATTGGTTGAAATTTCCACCTAACAAAGTAACACCTCACCTCAGCAAGTTATCCTGAAATGCTAAAAATTGCAGCAATACGCTTTTTTTTTTTTTTTTTTAACACTTTCAGTGTTGTAATTTTGGTTTAGGAAATGCTGAAAAGAAATTCACCATCAACTTTAACTTGAACTCCTAAAATGCCAAGTATCAAATTTACAACATGCTAACTATTTTAACTATTTTAAGCATGTGGGACCCATGTAAAGCTTGATAGGTGTGCTGTGCCCAATTATGGTCATCCATTAATGATTGGGCAGTTTCCAACTGGGGTAGGAATGCTTAGTAAATGTTAAAGTTGTGATAACAATGGATAGAAATTTTATCTGAGGACATTCCAACCTCCCTTCACCCTCGAACAAGCATTTTTTACAAGTGTTGTGGCTGACCCAGGCTTAAAAAGTGCGTGTAATTAATGTTAAATACTCAAATTAAGCCAGAGTCCCAATAAGGAAAGACCATTCTACTCATTCTGACACTATGGTAGAAACTGCAGTCACTGTCACCTGCCAATCAAAGCTGAAGCTTGGCGCCATGCTACATTCTGAAAGAATCTACCCTTCACTTTTCTCTTTTACGACCTGCCCCTGAATGAATATTTCAGAAATCTCTTTTTCACAATAAAAGTACATCATAGTCATCATCATCGTTATCAATACAAACATTCTAACATTGGAATTTCAACACTGTACATATTTTACACTATGATACAATCATATATACTGTAATTTTTTTTACCACTGTTGTCCTATAGAGTACCACATATGTTAAAACTGGGTTTGTGAACACACTAAAGCAGGTTCAGTGCCATTAATGCTGTGCACAAGAAGAGGGTCCCGTCATATCCAACCTTATTGTTCACTTGATAAGTAGCGTTTCATTCTGAGAAGGAAAAACCAACAAACAGATTTAGCTTTTTTCTGTAAACACTGTTTTGTTAATCTACCTTACTGATATTGGTTTGAAGCTCAGATTGCTTGAAATAGGTTGGCATGACAGTAATGAGAAGAGACACTAACATCCTCTTTTTTTTTTTCCCAAGCAAAACACAACTCGTCGCACAACTGATAATTAATTAACACTGTGCATGTTTCATCTTGCTGAAAAGACGGTCCACAGCGATGCTTTTCATCAAGCAAAATATTTGGACGCAACTCAGTTATTATTGTGATTGGCCTTGTGTTTCCATCAAGCTGTGTGAACTGATTATAGGAAAGAGTACACGGTATTATGTTGCCCTAGATGAGCATTTCAAGATGACTGTACATGGCACAACACTGGAAAAGCGAGTTAAGGCCAACATATGCGTCGTCTATGTCAGGAAAGACACAGTAGTACCCTGAGATATGAGCTGCTCGACATACAAGTTTCTTGAGATACGACTTGTCGCTCTGTCCAAATGTTTGTTTGACATACGAGTGAAAATCCGAGATACGAGCCGTGCTTCAACTGCCTGTTGGCGGATGGATACAACATCACCTGAGACCGGATCTCATTCTTTACCACTAGTTGGAGGATGGGTTCAACATCAGCTTAGACCGGATCTTGTTCTCTTTCGCTTAGTAAAGACGTAGGTCATGTGTTCTCGTGACTTTTGCACTTCTTTTCATTCTTTGGCATTGTTATGTAACTTATAGATAATTAATTATGCACATGTAAAGTATGCATGTCTATTGGTTGATTAAAAACGAGGGTTATTTTTGGGCCTTTTGGTGGGCTGGAACAGATTAAAACAATATTAGATTTTTTCTTAAATGGGGAAAATTTGTTTGAGTTATGAAGGAAACCATCATCTCAAGAGTCGTCTGTATGCCCTGATCATCTTAACGAACGCGCTGCGGAGCTAGTAGGTCAGACTCCGCTTCAGTTACCAGCTCAGTTATAGTACGAACTAAACTTGTATCTCAAGGTACTACTGTACATCTATCAGTCAAGGCCAACGTACTTCGGTACATACTTTATGATGACATGGAAAGAATGAAGGGCATGTAAGCAGATGGATTGATGAAGTTTCCACAAAAACAAACATGGTGACGGTATCTTGTCCATCTCATTCTTATCCTTCAGTTCTCTCCATAAGTGCCCAAATACGTACAAAATGAATGTGTGATGAGATGTACGGAAGGCTCTGTTCAGATCCATCTTTTATGCGCCGCATAAATTTGCCTTAACTTGTTTTCCTCCTTCACAATCTCTACATCACTGTCTACACTGTGCAAATGATGAGATATTCCCAACACTGTTGGGAATAGCCAGTCACAGAGGAGTAAGAGAGTCTCTGTGCTAACTGCTACCACTTTACGCTTCAGTGCCAGCGGACTATGCATTAGGTCTTGTTGCTATGGAAGTATGTCTGAGAGCAGTCACTAGGGAAGCCCTTGCCCTGATCAAATACACTTTTTAAATTAATACTTTCATCTGACACAAGCTAGCAAAATCTACATCCCACTCTATGTCTAAAGGTCCAGGTTTTCTGTCCCCCGATCCCACACATTCACGTCATCCTGAATCTCAGCTCGTTGAATGGCTTCTTGTGAGCACAGAGCAATGGAAGGCGCCTTCCGCGTGCAAGGTAACAACCCCTATTACACTTAAACCTCACCACCAATACAAACGTTAGGTCCATCTCTAGGGTTTCGGGACACACGGCCCATAGATATCTACACATATACATATGACCCTTTATAAACTCTTTACGTTAAAAACAAAATGACAGTAAAAAAAACAACTGTACACCTCACAGACAGTGATGATAATCATAGTCTAACTTTTTGTCATTTCTTGTGTTAAACATCTTTTTTCTTTTTGTTGAGTTGATATGAGGTGAAATAGTCTGGGATGTTCTGGATGCCGTCTTGTTGTCGGACCTGTTGCGTCGTAACGGTGGTTGTGTTTCTTGGACTCTCGAGTGCTTAAAACTGGCAGTGCCCATCGAGGATGAGAGGAAAAGTGAAACTGTGAGAGGGTGAAGGATTCAAGCTTCCACGTTCATCTCCACCTCAAGTGTGTCTCGAAATCAATGGAGGCCCGAGCACAGAGTATCCATTACGACTCTTCGCGCGAGCGTCCATTTCGGCTCTGTCTAACTGTGTTTATGTGGAAACTGTTATACTTGGATGTGCGTCCCCTGGGTCTGAAGGCCCTCCACACTGGACAAGATCCTCTTCTGGTGGCCGGCCAGACTCACGCCCATCTTGGCCAGTTCACTACAAAGGAAAAACACGCAGACAAATCTATTATCCAGAGAAGACGTACGCGTAGGAACTTCAAATGCAGCTGGTTAAGAAACCCGAGAGTCTTCTAAATTGAAATGACACTCAAGTTGAATGTAATACATCTTTCCTTGACACCGTCGACCTTTGGAGTGTTTCATTTGACTGGAATGAGCTGCAGCTGTCTGTACCTGACACTGATGTAGAGGATTGACTCCAAACTGACGTATCCCGCACTGGAAAAGTTTTCCTTGTACTGGCCCATCTTGATGGCTTCCAACCACTCCTCCACTGTGTTAACGCTGAACTCCGGGCTGGACGGCTCCTCCCTGCTGGGTTATGAAGAGCAAATTCAACTCAAACTCAACGACACTTTGTAGTCTTGAGTGATAAAATAGCTCGACTGGCGCTGAGGTCACTTAGTTGTTATCCGTTTAATTGTTAAATTGAATATTCAGAATAAACCTCAGTTAAAGAGACAGATAACAATCATTCAATTCATTTGACTTTTTGACAGAATATCTTTTAAGTTTGCAACAATGAGGATGAAAGATTAAAATCAACTGTGAAAGATAAATCTTTGACTTTAAACCGAGCGATCAGTAAAGTACGATTGATGATTTTTTTCAGTCGTGGAATCATTTGACTTTACTTTGCTCTTAAAGATCTCATATTTAATACGTTGACTAACTTACCTTGGACAGGAACAAAAGACCCAACAGAAGACTACTTTCAATAGCATTGAGTTAATTTCATTTGTCCTCTGCTGACTGTTTTGACTTCAAATTTTAGTTTAAGAAATCTGACACTGATCATTTTGCTTTAAAAAGTCGCTCACTAGATTTTTATCCCGACAACTTATTTAATTATTTCTTCACAGATAATTTCACACTTAAGCCATTTTCTCCTCAAATTTCCGGTTTATTTCTTGTTCCATGCACGTGTTGTCATTTCTATCATTTTTAGAGGCAGATCGGATTTCACCTTCCACAACATTTGACACAAATCTGATTCCTCCCTCGCTCTGGCTTTCTGTACACTTTAAAAAAAGAGTGGCCAAAATACAAGAAAAGAACTGTGAAATTGAGAATAAAAAGGTAGAAACACTTGAGAAATGATCTGCCTGTACATTGGGATAATCTCACTGATCAAGAACTCACTGATTTAGTTGGTCATGAAAAAGCAGACTCAGAAAGAACCGATATCCGGATTCTTAAAGCAAGATGATTAGAGTTTTACAGTTTTCAGCTTGGTGCTACAAACCCACAACCCTGGCTGATTGTGTCGTCAGTGTTTGCTCAGTCCCACAATGCAATCAGAGCCTCTCCACACTGCCTGTGTGTCGCTGAAAGCGTTTAATCTACTGCAGTCCACTCACCATGCCGAGCTGTTGGCCAGCTCTCTGAGGTTGGCCGGGGTTCTGATGAGCTTGTCCAGAATTGTGACGATTTGTCCAAACTTTGGCCTTTCACTGCGTCCCTTCTCCCAGCAGTCCAGCATGAGCTGGTGCAACACCACGGGACAGTCCATCGGAGCGGGGAGACGGTAGCCCTCGTCTATCGCTTTGATCACCTGCAGAAAAGGGAAGATCGGATAAGTTACTCAAAGAGCAGACGAGAGATAAAAATCAAAGTCTGTGCTTTTCTCTTACATCCTGGTTGGACATCTCCCAGTAGGGTCTCTCTCCGTATGAAATCACCTCCCACATGACGATACCGTAGCTCCACACGTCGCTGGCAGAGGTGAACTTCCTGTAAGCGATGGCTTCTGGGGCCGTCCATCGGATGGGGATCTTGCCTCCCTGGAGATTTTTTTAAAATACAGTCAGAATATTCCTCTGGCATCATCATCAACGTGATGCTTCACCTCATCTGTGATGGGTTACACACCTACAGGTTGTTTATTAAGACATGTATAGCTTTAATATGTAGGTGCTTTACGGAATAGACACACACACACACACGCACACACACACGCACACACACACACGCACACACACACACACTTCACGCCTCAACAGAGCTCTGTGCAGCTTTTTAACATGCAGCAGCTGCCTCTGCACCACCCAGCATTCCCCATCCCTACTTGGTCAAAGTCAAATAGAAGACAAAGCCACCAGTTCACTCTGCGCTGTACTTGAGTTTCCACCACAACCTGTCCACCCCTTCCTCTTTTTTTTGGTCTTCTCTTTTTGCCCTCCCTTCTTTCCTTTCCCTTTCAGCCCTCCTCTCCATCTCTCTGTCTTCTCCACATCTCAGCCTCTCCTCCCCACACCCCCACACCTTGGATGCCTGCAGCTCTCCATCTAAGTCTCCTGACATCTGAATATATATGTGTGTGTGTGTGTGTGTGTGTGTGTGTGTGTGTGTGTGTGTGTGTGTGTGTGTGTGTGTGTGTGTGTGTGTGTGTGTGTGTGTGAGATTGCAATAGAGCAGTCAGCGGCTGATACACTCCACCCTGGGCAATGCTAATGCCATATTAAAAATAACATCCCCAACACTTCCCATGAATATGAATATTGCCGTCTCCTTGTGGGCATTGTAGATGAGTTCCTCCGCAGCGCTTCAACTCACTGACGTTCGACTTTCTTCACTTTCTTCACTGCTCCGTGAGAACAAACTGACTGACAAAGCATGACGTGCACCATGACCTCACACTCATCCCGGCTGAACGCTGACGGCTCGGTTTTTACAGCCTACAGTTTGATTTTGTTTTTATATTACAATAACCCGATCAGGGTCCCGTTCTGTCACTGTGGGCGATGGGTCAAGGTCGCACGGTCCCTCCCATTACTCATGTAGCCCATAGTAGCATGAGTTATGCATTCATGTTAGCACCATGTCATTGGTCACGTTCCTCTTTAATGCTGAGCCATGATTGTAGATGATGAACCGCAGGATAAAAATAGATGTCTGACCGTACCACCACCACCACCGCTGCTTATTCATGTTTTCATTTAGCTGCCAGCGGTGGGTCGCCCAGATTATCCTAAACTCTATTTCTGGCTGCCCTGAGTTCCTTCCAGATCAACTCTCTCTTTTTTATCACTTTGGATTTGAGTGAAATCTTAAATCAGCGTTCAAAAAGGGGTGTACGAACTGGGATCGGAAATGACATTTATATAAGTCGGCTGCTTCCGTTGATGAGTCCTACCCTGGTGGTGTAGGCGGCCTCTGGGTCGTCTTCCAGCACTCGGCTCAGGCCGAAGTCAGACACCTTGCAGACCAGGTTGCTGTTAACCAGGATGTTCCGAGCTGCCAGGTCTCTGTGAACGTAGCTCATGTCCGACAGGTACTTCATCCCCGAGGCGATGCCGCGCAGCATCCCTACCAGCTGGATGACCGTGAACTGGCCGTCGTGTTTCTGGGGGAGGGGAGGGGGGTGCAAAACAAGAAGTCAGCACAGAGTGTAAATGATGCAATTATTATTCGGGGTGTGATCCTTCGGCATCGAGCGACGGTTCACTCGTGGACTCAAGCATCCGTCGTCGCGGCAGCGGTCTAACCCTGCACTTTGACCCGTCTCAGGGCGGCGGCAGCAAAAAGATGAATTTCTCCTTGGGGGGATCGATAGAAAATCACACACACACACACACACACACACACACACACACACACACACACACACACACACACACACACACACACACACACATACGCGCACACATGCACACACACACACAGAGAAATAAAGAATCCCACTTTCTGAGGATTGGATGTGACGGAGCAGACGAAACTTTCCTCTCTAACGCCGCCCGAGCAGAGCTCGCTGGATTTCAGATCTGAGCCGTCTCTGGCAGAGAGCGGGGCTTTTTGATCGATGACGGTCCAGCTCACCTTCCTTAGCCAATTATTTCTGCCCCGGGCCAACAGTCCCTGTTAAGAAGCCATCTGAGATATCAGTCACCCTTTCTCCTTCCCTCTGTCTCTTTGTCCTCTCCATCCATCTCTGTCTCCCCTCAGTCTCTGTCTCAGAAAGAGAAAGAATTCTGTATCTACCTCCCTTCATCTTTCCGTGCACCTCGTCCTCTCTTTCTGTCGTTCTTCCTCCTATTCCTCCTCCTCCTCGGCAGCTGTGGAGTAAGTTAATTAGCCAGTGGTTTTTGTGAGATGCTGATTGATTGGACTGTCTGACAAACCCACAGACTTCCTCTATCAATCTGCCAGCTATGTCGTGATGCCGGGAAGGTGGAGCGAAGTCCGGGCAAAGCAGGAAAAAAAAAAAGAGGTGACGAATGCAGGGTAGAAAGATTGGACAAGGAGAAGAAAAAGAAAGATAATGGTGACGAATTCATTTTTTATTTTGGTACATTTTGAGCTCTTGTTGGGGTTTTACTAGAAAGCGTGAAGGAGGAACTGGAAGGAGAGGTCCTAAAGGGCTGGAGGAGCTTCCCTGACATTACAGAGGTTTTGTTATTTCTGAGGGACGACTGCTTAATGAATGGTCATCATAATTAAAGACGCATATGGATGCCAGAAGCACGGATGAGCTGTAAAACCCATAAAACTGATTTTGTAATTATATTGAGCCACTGTGGACACTCTTTATGACCCTCATTACAACACATACTGGAACACACAACATACATTCATTTATGTGTGTGTGTGTATGTGTGTGTGTGTGTGTGACGAGCCAATCATCATGGCTTAATGAGGAGCGCTGCGGTGATTTTGATTGGCTTACAAACATCTCTGAATATGAATTATAAGGACTTTGAATGTGAGGCACTCCAGGCTTGAAATAACCCATTCAACCGGGTGTGTTCCAAACCCAGTCAAGAGTTCTCGGGGCTAAACAAACGCCACTCATCTGCTACTTCCTGGTTTTGCAGGAACTGGGAACCATGAATAACACGTTTGTGTTTACTTACATGTTTGTTTACTGTAATTGCAATCAAACAAATATTCTTAATGGACTTTACAAAGTCCTTAAAATAGGTTTTTGTTCTCCTATATGTCACTACTTTTATCTCTGTGGTGTAATTTAATTTTTTATAAATACAGTAATCCCTCCTTACTCATGGTTAGTATGTTCCAGGACCACCTGCGAAAAACAAATTTCCGCGATAAAGTGACAAAGTATTTATTTTATTGTTTACGTTAATTTAAATGTTTATGAACCCTCCCCATACTGATATTAAACCACCTCGTATTAAACCACCTGCATTAAAGAAAATTGTTTCTTTGATACATGGAAATACGCTGCGTTGTGTGAGTCTTGGAATGTAGTGCACTTCTGGATGCTGTTATCCAATAGAATGCGCGTACAGTACCATGTGACTACCAAGGAAAAATTTGCGATGAGGTGAAGCCGTGCATCTTGAAGCGCGAATAAACGAGGGATTACTTTATACCAGT